>CM053027.1:603923791-604373791 GCA_028564925.1 Lithobates sylvaticus | reverse complement strand
GGAATGCAGGAGATAGTTTCTTGTGATGTGACCAAGGCGAAGGCAGAGCTCCTCTGGACTGGATGGCCTAAGTAGGCAGGACTGACGAGCAGGATATCATCAACAGCTGGAGAGAAATGGGAACTGGCAATTAGCTGACAGCTGAGCGGCCAGCCCAGAGAAGGAAGGGCTGAGCCCAGCTCTGACAGTTGGTAAAGCCTGTGAAAAGGAGCTTACAGCACCACCTACTGGCTGGGTAAAAGAATGCAAATTATTCATACACAATAATTCATAACCTAAGAAAAAACAAGTACTTTAGAATTTTTTTTAGTCCTGACCATGCTGAAGCAAATCAATAGATTCCCTTTTTGAGGACCTGTATAAAAACAGGGAGGAGAGGTCACTGCTCTACCAAAAAATAATTTTGAGCTACTAAGGTCTGTACACCGCAGAGTTTTTTTTTTTTCAATATGAGTGAGTTGGAAAACTTGTGAAAAGGTGCTTACAGCTCCACCTACTGGCTGTGTAAAAGAATGCAACCTATTCATACACAATCATTCATAACCTAAGAAAAAAAAGTATTTGTAAAAAAAAAAAAAAAAAGGAATTTTTTTATTAGTCCTGAACATGCTGAAGCAAATAAACAGATTCACTTAAATGACACCCATCCCATCTTCACATAAGTCGCTTCCCCACCACTCTGTTTGTCCAGAAGTGAAAAGAAGTATCCTGTACGTCTGGGTATAAAAGAGTATGTGACTGATACCTCCTCCTCCAGTCATGTGACAGAGCTGGTCCATGACAATTGTTCAGTTTGGCACCCCAGACTTTCACCGATGGACGAGTAGAGAGTCACAGGCATCCTTTCTGTGTTCCCAAAGGCTAAATAGGGCAGCGGGAAGTGTTATGCCGCGTAAACACGATCGGACTTTCCGACGGGAAATGTTGGATGTCAGCTTGTTGGCTGAAAGTCCGACTGTGTGTATGCTCCATCGAACATTTGTTTTCGGACTTTCCGCCAACAAATGTTGGCTAGCAGGTTCTCAAATTTCCCGCCAACAAAACTTTGTTGTCCGACTTTCCGATCGTGTGTACACAAGTCCGTCGCACAAAAGTTCACGCATGCCCGGAATCAAGGACGAGCCGGAAGCGCTCGGTCTTGTAAAACTAGCGCTCATAATGGAGATATCACATGACTATAGAACTTCCTTTTTATCGGCTCGCCGCACGTCTTGTACATCACCACATTTGTAATTGTTGGCCAACATTTGTGTGACCGTGTGTATGGAAGACGATTGGAGCCAACGACCTTCGAACAAAATTCCACGGTTTTGTTGTGGGAAAGTCCGATCGTGTGTACGGGGCATTAGGCTTTAACTCTACAATTAGACTGTGATATCAACATAACTAATAGTACATTTTTGGGTTTAATGGCGAGAATTCTTGAATTATTTATTTATCACAAATTCTCTCTGTTCATGTCAGATGGTTGACCTGTCTTCTTGTGTTTCCCTCTCCTCAGAATGTATGCTGCTGCCAATATAACCACCAACTTTTATGTGGTCAGCGAGCCTTGGCTGTACTCCCTGGCCTGGTGTGCCGGTGCCCATTCAGTTACAACAAACACCGTGGGAACGCTCAAGAGGATGGAAAAGCCCATGTTTCTGCTGGTAATAATATAGTCCATCTCTGAACCGGGGGTCTCCAAACTTTCTAAATCAATGGCCAGTTGGGATTTAAAGTAAACCCTTTGTCATGCCCTGTTTCGACAAGACACGGGGTTGCTTTAAATGTACAGGAGTATTTTATGTCTGCTCCAGCTTGTTGTCTCTATTATTTTAATATACAGTTGTGCTCATAAGTTTACATACCCTGGCAGAATTTATGATTTCTTGGCCATTTTTCAGAGAATATGAATGATAACACAAAAACTTTTCTTTCACTCATGGTCAGTGTTTGGCTGAAGCCATTTATTATCAATCAACTGTGTTTTTACTCTTTTTAAATCATAACGACAACAGAAACGACCTAAATGACCGTGATAAAAAGTTTACATACCCCAGTTCTTAATACCGTGTATTGCCCCCTTTAACATCAATGACGGCTTGAAGTCTTTTGTGGTATTTGTGGATGAGGCTCTTTATCTTCTCAGATGGTAAAGCTGCCCATTCCTCTTGGCAAAAAGCCTCCAGTTCCTGTAAATTCTTGGGTTGTCTCGCATGAACGGCACGTTTGAGATCTCCTCAGAGTGGCTCAATGATATTGAGGTCGGGAGACTGAGATGGCCACTCCAGAACCTTCACTTTATTCTGCTGTAGCCAATGACAGGTGGACTTGGCCTTGTGTTTTGGATCATTGTCATGTTGGAATGTCCAAGTACGTCCCATGTGCAGCTTCCTGGCTGATGAACGCAAATGTTCCTCCAGTATTTTTTGATAACATACTGCATTCATCTTGCCATCAATTTTGACCAAATTTCCTGTGCGCCTTTGTAGGTCTAACATCCCCAAAACATCAGCGATCCACCTCACAGTAGGAATGGTGGACCTTTCATCATAGGCCTTGTTGACTCCTCTCCAAATGTAGTGTTCATGGTTGTGGCCAAAAAGCTCAATTTGGTCTCATCATTTCAAAGGACTTTGTGCCAGAAGGTTTGAGGCGTGTCTCTGTGCTGTTTGGCGTATTGTAAGCGGGATACTTTGTGGCATTTTTAATGGCTTTCTTCTGGTGCCTCGACCATGCTTGCCTGTTTATGCCCCGTATACAGGATTTTCCATCTGAAAATGTTTGATAGGAGCTTGTTGTCGTAAATTCCGACCATTGTGAAGGCTCTAGCCTTCCCATCGGAATTTCCTTCACACAAAATTTGAGAGCTGGTTTTCAAATTTTCCAACAACAAAATCTGCTGTCGGAAATTCCGATCGAGTGTACACAATTCCGATGCACAAAGTTCCACGCATGCTCGGAATCAAGCAGAAGAGCAGCACTGGCTATAGAAATTCATTTTTCTCGGCTCGTCATACGCGTTGTACGTCACCGCGTTTTTGACGTTCGGAATTCCCAACCAACTTTGTGTGACCGCGTGTATGCAAGACAAGTTTGAGCCAACATCCGTTGGAAAAAAAACATGTATTTTGCTGTCGGAAAATCCAGTCGTGTGTATTTGCCATTATTGTGCATCTTAAAACAGCCACACCACATGTTTTCAGAGAGTCCTGTATTTCACCTAAAGTTATTTGTGGGTTTTTCTTTGCATCCCGAACAATTTTCCTGGCAGTTGTGGCTGAAATTTTAGTTGGTCTACCTGACCGTGGTTTGGTTTCAACAGAACCCCTCATTTTCCACTTCTTAATTAGAGTTTGAACACTGCTGATTGGTATTCTCAATTCCTTGGATATCTTTTTATATCCCTTTCCTGTTTTATACAGTTCAACTACCTTTTCCCGCAGATCTTTTGACAATTTTTTTGCTTTCCCCATGACTCAGAATCCAGAAACATCAGTGCAGCACTGGATGAAAGATGCAAGGGTCTATCAGGAGTCCAGAAACCCATTGACCTTTTATACACACACTAATTACAAGCAAACAGATCACAGGTGAGGATGGTTATCTTTAATAGCCATTCAAACCCCTTTGTGTCAACTTGTGTGCATGTTATCAGGCCAAAATCACCAGGGTATGTAAACTTTTGATCAGGGTAATTTGGGTAGTTTCTGTTGCCATTACAACACAGTTGATTGATAATAAATGGCTTCAGCCAAACACTAACCGTGAGTGAAAGAAATGTTTTTGTGTTATCATTCATATTCTCTGAAAAATAGCCAAGAAACCATAAATTCTGCCAGGGTATGTAAACTTTTGAGCACAACTGAATATATATACAGTATCTCACAAAAGTAAGTACACCTCTCACATTTTTGTAAATATTTTATTCTATCTTTTCATGTGACATCACTGAAGAAATGACACTTTGCTACAATGTAAAGTAGTGAGTGTACAGCTTGTATAACAGTGTAAATGTTCTGTCCCCTCAAAATAACTCAACGCACAGCCATTAATGTCTAAACCGCTGGCAACAAAAGTGAGTACACCCCTAAGTGAAAATGTCCAAATTGGGCTCAAAGTGTCAATGTTTTGTGAGACCACCATTATTTTCCAGCACTGCTTTAACCCTCTTGGGCATGGAGTTCACCAGAGCTTCACAGGTTGACACTGGAGTCCTCTTCCACTCCTCCATGACGGCATCACGGAGCTGGTGGATGTTAGAGACCTTGCACTCCTCCGCCTTCTGTTTGAGGATGCCCCACAGATGCTCAATAGGGTTTAGGTCTGGAGACATGCTTGACCAGTCCATCCCCTTTACCCTCAGCTTCTTTAGCAAGGCAGCGGTCCTCTTGGAGGTGTGTTTGGGGTCGTTATCATGTGGGAATACTGCCAAGGGAGGGGATCATGCTCTGTCACACATGGCTGTGTGTTGAGTTATTTTGAGGGGACAGAAAATTTACACTGTTATACAAGCTGTACACTCACCACTTTACATTGTAGCAAAGTGTAATTTCTTCAGTGTTGTCACATGAAAAGATATAATAACATTTTTACAAATATGTGAGGGGTGTACTCACTTTTGTGAGAAACTGTATATATATATATATATATATATATATATATATATATATATACACCGATTAGCCATAACATTATGACCACCCACCTAATATTGAGTATGGTCCCTTTTGCTAAAACATTCATAACCCATTGAGGCATGGACACCAAAGTAACATTCCCAGCAGAACGTTGCCCAAAGCATCACACTGCCTCTGCCAACTTGCCTTCTTATACCGCATCCTGGTGCCATGTCTTCCCCAGGTAAATGATGCACACACCCGGACATCCACATGATGTAAAAGAAAACGTGATTCATCAGACCAGGTCACCGTCTGCCATTGCTCCATAGTCCAGTTTTGATGTTCATGTGACCATTGTAGAAGCTTTTGGCTGTGGACATGGGTCACCATGGGCTTCACAGATACACCACAAACTGAGATGCCCATTTTTTTTGGCTTTCACCACATCGACTTCATGAACAACATGTTCACTTGCTGCCTAATGTATCCCACCAATTTTCAGATGCCATTGTAACAAGATATTCCCTTTACCTGTCAGTGGTCATAATGATATAGCTGATCTGTGTGTGTGTGTATGTGTGTGTATATATATATATATATATATATATACTTTGCTTGCTTTGCGCACTGGTCCAAACTTTTATATGGAGGGGGATTATGGTGTGGGGTTGTTTTTCAGGGGTTGGGCTTGGCCCCTTAGTTCCAGTGAAGTTCCTCATAAAGTGGTTGTAAACCCATGAAAAAAACCCTGCAAGACAAAGGCATACTGAGCTAGTATGCACAGCACGGCACATGCTAATACAGTGAATATCTCCTAAATGGTCCATGTTTAGGAGATATTCACGGTACCTACAGGTAAGCCTTATTATAGGCCTATCTGTAGGTAAAAGTGGTGTGTAAGGGCTTACAACCACTTTAAGGCGTCAGCATACCAAGACATTATGGACAATTTCACGCTCCCAACTTTGTGGGAACAGTTTGTGGATGGCCCCTTCCTGTTCCAACATGACTGCACACCAGGGCACAAAGCAAGGCCCATAAAGACATAAATGAGCGAGTTTGGGGTGGAGGAACTTGACTGGCCTGCACAGAGTCCTGACCTCAACCTGATAGAACACCTTTGGGATGCCTTAGAGAGGAGACTGCGAGCCAGGCCTTCTTATCCACATCAGTTCCTGACCTCACAAATGCGCTTCTGGAAGAATGGTCAAACATTCCCATAGACACGCTCCTAAACCTTGTGGACGGCCTTCCCAGAAGAGTTGAAGCTGTTATAGCTGCAAAGGGAGGGCCAACTCAATATTGAACCCTACGGACTAATGCCCTGTACACACGGTCGGAAAATCCGACCACAAAATCCATCGGATTTTTTCCGACGGATTTAGTCCGACACTAATGTTGCATACACACGGTCGGACAAAGTTGTCGGAAAATCCGATCAGTCTGAACGTGGTGACGTTTGTTGCCTACGACGGGACTACGTAGAGGCTAGTAGCCAATATCTTTGGTTTTGTAATGTGATCTGAGCATGCGTGGCACTTTGTCCGTCGGAATTCGCTACACACGATCGGAAAAAGTCTGGTAGGACTTTGTTGTCGGAAAATTTGAGAGTGTAGTGGATATTTCGCCACACTCTTGCGCTAATAAGCGCCTTTCAATCTTATGATATAATGCACCCTCTGATCGTATGCCTCCCTGGATCCCCAGCTCCCAAAAACAGACATTACCAGCAGCTTCACGTCATCCTCTCATCATCAGCATCCAAACCTCACCAGCCAAGCATTCCATCCATCACCACCTCAGTCTGGCTGCTTTCCATCTAAGCCCCTGGCTTTGCCATTGCCCAGTAAACAGCCATCAACAGCAAGTATTCTTACATGTTCATCTCAGCCTCGGTCAGCATCATCTGCCCCTGTCCCAGCCCAGTGAACTCCTTTATTTAGAAAACATTCCAAGCCACACCCTCAGGGGTTTGCCTCCAACAGCTAAACCCCTCCCACAAAGGATGTGGCCTCATCTCATTCACCCAGGATGTGAATGACCATATAAGGAAATACAATACAGGGACTACAATACAGGGACAATTGTTTTCCTTCAAAAGAACCAATCACAGATGTATACATTCAAACAGACTAAACAGTGATGTACAAACCGTCTAAACTGCTTTCAATGACAACGAACAATATAAAACTATGGCTCCGTGGGCCACAATATTTATACCGTTATGCTAAAGTTCCAGTGTACACAGGGATGTTTGCTTGAAGCTATCAATGCCGTCACTGGGAAGTGGCCAGTCTCCCGGTGAGGCACGAATGAACTTCCTTAAACCAGCAAACACATCTGTAGTGTCCATAGGAAGGTTTACGCAGCCAATGGTCTTCCGCCAACGTCTTTATGTGCGAATACGCGCCGATGAGCGCATTACAGCAAAACCGACACTGGGGGGCATCTGACAACATACATTAATAAAATTTTCCATGACAGTCCCTCGTTTTTGTCATATCCTCCCATGTGTCTCTTGATGAATTTCGATCTTCTTACACCTGGCCTTACAGTCCATAAAAAGGAAAACACGGCTTGACATGGAGACTCTGTTCTTCAGTAGAGATGACATGGTGAGCTGTTGTAGTCGCTGGTCGGTCTGGGATCCTCTGTGTTTTGTTTGCAGGTCGGGCATCTTGTTGAGAAAAATGTGGTCATCTGCTCGGCCTCTGGTCACGCGTCCAAATCAGGCAGCAGGAGCACCTCATCACGATATATATAAGGAATAGAAACAAAAACATGAGTAAATATACCCCTACTTCCTTCAACTATGATCCGCTGCAAAAATAAAAATTAAATCACCAAAGATTCCCAGACTTTAGAGAATTCCATTCTTCACTAGCTACAGCTCTGGCTTTGCCTCTCAGGGATCCAAGCCTCATCCATATGGGCCTGAACTTTGTCACTAGTATCCCCGATTCAGGTATAACAATCTTTACTTATGAATTCCCAGGACCCCCCTTTGGATTGTGGGAACTTCCTTGTAGCTTCAACAGTTACATGAAAACATCCCATCCTCAATGGATGATACACTTTTCAATCGTTTCATAAGCTCAAGTCCCCACCGTGTACAAGCAATTCCCTTCTAGGTGTCCCTGTCATTCTTACCTTCCCTCGCGCCATCAGATCCTCGCGATCGGCCGCGACATAAGATGCTGGGACGAGATTCACCAGCACACATGAATCTCTTCCATTAGGGGAATTACTTTATAAACCGTAGATCTGAAGCTTTACTTTATAAACTGTGGGCTATCTAGTTATCCCGATACCAAAGCTGGTGAGAACCAGAGCTATTGTCAAAATTATAATTAATTTTACCCTCTAGAAATGTATCGATAAATTCCATTTACAAATGTCTGTTTGGAGTCTTTACTAGTTTGTCACAACTCCTCACACCAATATATCTATATATCATACACTGCTGTCATCACTGGGGCACCAGAGCTCCGTGGAGACTCAGAGTAGACCCAACCATGTGTCCTGTTCACTTTCTTAGCTAGTTGGAAAATACACTTTAAAAAAATATAAATAAAGATACTTCTCTTCCTTGTTGTCTTGTTCATCAATCTTCTCTGCAACGACCCAGTCACCTGTCACCTGTCACTTGTCACAAACTTGGCTAGAATTAGAGTGGTTAGTATCATTGGTTTAAAAAAATTGTCACTCAGCCCATCCTCTTCCCCCCCTTTTCCTCATCTTTACAAAGTGGAGGAAAACATACAGGGTTTAGAATGGTGCAGAGCCTCAGAAACTCCTTGGACCTGAAAAGATACTTATACACACAAGCTATTAATCTGTCAATCATAAACAATACAACATTCGTGTCCATTGGTAAATTGTCAATGGCATTCGTCGAAACCGATAATAGCTAAACCCTCTACAACGCTTACTTTCATGTTTTTACTAAAATACAACACCCACAACACGACTGTCGTGGTAGGTTCAGACTTATTCTTGTTACCACATAGAACATGACACAACTAAAACTTTAGACAAACATTTTGATACAAATGTGGGGGAGATATTTCATAGTTCCTGAATCAAAAATTAAAATTAAAACCAACCAGATGGAATTCTGCCTTCACTCTTAGGAAAAAAAACTACATACAATGGGACAGACATGAGAACATCTCAGAATATTGTATGGACCAGCCACACAAAGTTCTGGAATGGGCATCTGGATTTTAAGCACAGTTCCTCCTCTGAGAATCACAAAAGCATGTACTACACATCCATCATCCCACTCATCATTACAGATTTCTGAAGCCAAAACTGAACTACTTCCAAAATATTTTTTATTCTGGGGTGTCGTACCACCAGACATCAAAAATACCTTCCAAAGGAATACACCTTACTGTACCCTCTGACCATATATGTCACACTTTAAGGGGTCTCATGTCCGGAGCCCCAAACCCAGATCTCATGTGTAAGGCAGCTGTCTGACTGGTGTGGAGCCTTATTTTTTTATCTCCAACGCATGGATGGCCAACATTACCCATGACGATTCGAATCGCTTATGAAGTGTCCCTGCGTCCAGGGCACCTTGCACTAATTTTCGGATCAGTACTGCTTAGCGCCTCATTTTTACAGTACTGGCACCCAGCGTTTTCCGATTATTATACACGGCCTCCTGGTGTGCTAGCGTACTAATCCTCACATTTACATGCTCTACTACCGGTTATCGGCAGCCCCATAAATGTGTTGTCAGACAAACTACAAAACACCATGAAATCCTCCACTATTCAAAACAAATATTATGGCTTCTCTCTGTACCTTGATATTACAATAACTTTAATGCCTCCCCAAAACTGTATTACAATATAAACCTTAATTTACTTTAAAAATCAAAAAGATTTTGTCCTAATTCAAAAGACCCCAGGCCCCTCCCATCAACTTCCTGTTGCACACCTGAACAGGAAGAGGGAGGGGAGGGGGAGTCTTGAATAGCATCATATTTTGTCTATCAAGACATTAGAAAAATCTATGGCTAGCATCAGCAAATAAAAAAAAACTTTTTTCCTGGAGTGGGTGGAATTAACCCCATGTTGAAATCCCCCTTGACTCATATCCCCTGGGAAATCAAACCACAAGTTTTGAGACCAGAATACCACACAACAGTGCAATCAAATCCTTTCCCTTCCATTGCAGGCCACAAACAATCAAAAGCCCCTCCCCTCCTGTGGATACATCAAAACTCATCAAACTGGTTAATTTAAATATCAATGAAGAGGAAAGAGGGAGGGAGGCTAGATTTTCAAGTGCAGGCTTAAACAATACAAGCCTAAAAACAACAATGAATAACCATCTGAGACACTCCCATATACTTGCAAAGCTAGTTTCACTATACACAAACCCAGTCTAGATTCAAATGGAAATCAAAATTCAATACAGAAAACGCAAAAGCTTTACTTAAAAATATGTAAAAAGTACAAAAAAATAGAATTCACTTAAAAAGGAAAATCTGCACCAAAGGCTGAACACAGCAGATACAACAAGATGGCCGATGAAAAAAACCATATCAAAGGCCAGACTTCAGCAAGATGGAGTTTTTCCCGCCAAACGAAAACAGCTAGCCTATAATAGACAAAGGCTAGGCTACAACATGAGGGATTTTTTTCCCGCCGAAACTATCACATGGTTTCACACACAAAGGAATGATGTTTGCCCCTTCCCCTATAGGAAGGCCCAGCACAACTTAAAACATACACTTTAGGAACAGTTCCACTAAAAAGTATGTAATCTCACTGCACAATTGAGAATGCACACTTAGTAACATATGCTATCCAATGAAACAACAACAGAAGGAAATGGCAGATGAAAGCCAGGGTACAAAATGGCGTCGTTAACGCATGCAAAGCAGTTGTTCCCGCCAAAACTAGCACAAGCTTCCCTACTAGCCAACCCTTCTCCCCACACAATCGGACACAAATGGGACATCACATTTAACGCATAGACAAACACTTTAGGCTAACTCACATTTAAAAGTGTTAGTTACATGAAAAAGCACAACTTAAAACATACACTTCTTGTTAAACACCTAAAGTTACTCACTGTGGCATCAACTTCCATAACAAGCCAATCCTTCTCCCCACACATACACACGATCACACACACACACACACGACACACACACACACACACACACATACATTCACACACATACACACGATCACACACACACACACAGACATACATACACACATACGATCAAAATTGCGGCATTATACCAAAAGACAAAACATTTGTTCTTTTTGCAAAGCTAAACTTTCCCAACGCATCAGGCAGAGAAAACGCACCCCATTTGTCTCAGGACAACAAACGTGTATTGGACTGTGCTCTGTTCTCTCCCCTTCTCTGCCTGTGTAGAGGGAAAGCCCTGTTTGCCCCTTAAACACCTGACTCGCCATTTTAACTGTAGTGGATATTTCGCCACACTCTTGCGCTAATAAGCGCCTTTCAATCTTATGATATAATGCACCCTCTGATCGTATGCCTCCCTGGATCCCCAGCTCCCAAAAACAGACATTACCAGCAGCTTCACGTCATCCTCTCATCATCAGCATCCAAACCTCACCAGCCAAGCATTCCATCCATCACCACCTCAGTCTGGCTGCTTTCCATCTAAGCCCCTGGCTTTGCCATTGCCCAGTAAACAGCCATCAACAGCAAGTATTCTTACATGTTCATCTCAGCCTCGGTCAGCATCATCTGCCCCTGTCCCAGCCCAGTGAACTCCTTTATTTAGAAAACATTCCAAGCCACACCCTCAGGGGTTTGCCTCCAACAGCTAAACCCCTCCCACAAAGGATGTGGCCTCATCTCATTCACCCAGGATGTGAATGACCATATAAGGAAATACAATACAGGGACTACAATACAGGGACAATTGTTTTCCTTCAAAAGAACCAATCACAGATGTATACATTCAAACAGACTAAACAGTGATGTACAAACCGTCTAAACTGCTTTCAATGACAACGAACAATATAAAACTATGGCTCCGTGGGCCACAATATTTATACCGTTATGCTAAAGTTCCAGTGTACACAGGGATGTTTGCTTGAAGCTATCAATGCCGTCACTGGGAAGTGGCCAGTCTCCCGGTGAGGCACGAATGAACTTCCTTAAACCAGCAAACACATCTGTAGTGTCCATAGGAAGGTTTACGCAGCCAATGGTCTTCCGCCAACGTCTTTATGTGCGAATACGCGCCGATGAGCGCATTACAGCAAAACCGACACTGGGGGGCATCTGACAACATACATTAATAAAATTTTCCATGACAAGAGCAGGAGATAAAACGTTGTCTGTCGGAAAATCCGACGGAAAAAGTCCGATGGAGCCTACATACGGTCGGAATTTCCGACAACATTGTCCGATAGGACATTTTCCGTCGGAAAATCTGACCGTGTGTATGGGGCATAAGACTGGGATTCCATGTGCAGGGCAGGTGTACCAATACATAGTTACATAGTAGGTGAGGTTGAAAAAAGACACAAGTCCATCAACTCCAACCTATGTGATACTTTTGATAATATGGTGTATGTATGTATATATATATACATAGATACACTGTAAGGCCCCTTTCACAATGGGGTGGTTTTCAGGCGGTACAACGCTAAAAATAGCGCCTGTACACCGCCTGAAAAAAAACGGCCCCATTCACTCCAGTGGGAAAGCCGGCGGGCTTTCACACCAGAGCGGTGCGCTAGCAGGACGGTAAAAAAAGTCCTGCTAGCAGCATCTTTGGAGCGGTATAGGGGCGGTGTATTCACCGCTCCTATACCGCTCCTACCCATTGATTTCAATGGGACACCGCGGCAATACCGCCGCAAAGCGCCACTACGGCGGCGCTTTGCGGGGGATTTTAACCCTTTTTCGGCCGCTCGCGGGGGGTAAAACCGCCCCGCGAGCCGAAATCGCTAAAACGACGGTAAAGCAGCGCTAAATATAGCGCTGCTTTACTGTCGCCGCGGCTCCCGCCCCAGTGTGAAAGGGGCCTAAGACTGGGATGCCATTAAAGTTCATGTAAAGGCAGGTGTCCCAATACTTTTGGTATTATAGTGTGTGTGTATATATATATATATATATAAATCTGCTTTGCTGCATTACATAGCACACAGAAGAATATTTGTATCTATCCTTCCCTAAACGTTAGTAGTAATGGTGTCACTGATATGCTGTGTGGGTCTCTTTCTCGGGGAGTCACCTGATCTCTCTCTATCGTCTTTCAGACTCCGGCTCAGTACAGTCTAATGTGGATTCTCACAGATATCATTTCGGCCTTCCTGATCGCTCTGATTTTTGTTCTGCACTGGTGAGTTCTGCCTCCTCTGCTAGGTCAGGAGTTGTCTACTCAGTCTTTGAAAACTGTCCATTCAGGAAGTCAAAGCAACCAATCAGACCGCATTTTGGGAAAGTCAGTCCACTCTTAAAGGCTCATTTACATAGGCAAGAAAATGCTGCGTTTAGATGCCCACTGCACATTTTTTGGGCGCGTCTAAACGCAGCACTATTGGAATCAATGAGCCCATACACACACAGCTGCGGCCTACCTGTGAAAATGTATGTTGCGTATAGCTACGCAGAAAAAAAAAAGTAGGACACCTCTGCGTCCACGGCGCATAGATCTTCAGATTTAATGCGTTAACGCACCTAAACGCACAAGCACATAAATGTGTAGATATTCATTTGAAGAAAAAAATAATAATTGTACACATGTAGACGCTGTACGCATCTAAATGCATTTAAATGCGTCTAAACGCAGGTCCTTTTAGATGTATATTTTCTGCAGGCCAGAAAAAAACATATGTTAATGCAAAAAATATCCACTTGAGCTCCGGAAGATTTTACCCCCCTTCATGACCAGACAATTTTTTTGCTATTTAGCATTGCGCTACTTTAACTGACAATTGCGTGGTCATGCAACACTGTACACAAATTAAATTGATATAATTTTTCAAATAGAGCTTTATTTTGGTGGTATTTGACCATCACTGTTTTTTTTTATTTTTTATGATATAATTGAACAAAAGACCAAAAAGCTTGAAAAAAAATTTAATTTCTTTTACTTTCTACACTAATTAAATGTATATACCTTTTTCAAATAGAGCTTTATTTTGGTGGTATTTGACCATCACTGTGTTTTTTTTTTTTTTTTTTAATGATATAATCGAAAAAAAGACCAAAAAGCTTGAAAAAAAAAAATTTTTCTTTTACTTTCTACACTAATTAAATTGATATAATTTTTTCAAATAGAGCTTTATTTTGGTGGTATTTGACCATCACTAGGTTTTTTTATTTTTTATGATATAATCGAAAAAAAGACCAAAAAGCTTGAAAAAAAATAAAATTTCTTTTACTTACTACACTAATTAATTGTATATAATTTTTTTCAAATAGAGCTTTATTTTGGTGGTATTTGACCATCACTGTTTTTTTTTTTTTTTTTATGATATAATCGAAAAAAAGACCAAAAAGCTTGAAAAAAAATAAAATTTCTTTTACTTTCTACACTAATTAAATTGATATAATTTTTTCAAATAGAGCTTTATTTTGGTGGTATTTGACCATCACTAGGTTTTTTTATTTTTTATGATATAATCGAAAAAAAGACCAAACAGCTTGAAAAAAAAAATTCTTTTACTTTCTACACTAATTAAATGTATATATTTTTTTCAAATAGAGCTTTATTTTGGTGGTATTTGACCATCACTGTGTTTTTTTTTTTTTTTTAATGATATAATCGAAAAAAAGACCAAAAAGCTTGAAAAAAAATAAAATTTCTTTTACTTTCTACACTAATTAAATGTATATAATTTTTTCAAATAGAGCTTTATTTTGGTGGTATTTGACCATCACAGTTTATTTTTTATTTTTTATGATATAATCGAAAAAAAGACCAAAAAACTTGAAAAAAAATAAAATGTCTTTTACTTTCTACACTAATTAAATTTATATACTTTTTTCAAATAGAGCTTTATTTTGGTGGTATTTGACCATCACTGTGTTTTTGTTTTTGTTTTTTAATGATATAATCGAAAAAAAAAAAAAAAAATCTTGAAAAAAAATATATATCTCTTTCATTTTCTGCTATAATAAAATGTATTCAATAACACAATTTTAATAAAAAAAGATATGGACAGAATAACACTACACCCCTGGCAGTGAGCACCAGCAGTTGTCCGTCCAAGTGCAACCCTCATACAATCATTCCCATTACAACACCAAAAGGTATCTTTACGATTTTATGGCAAACACAGAATATCGAATTTATCTTAATAATGTTTTCTCGTGCCTAATATTTTTCACCTAGATTACTAGGTTTAAATTCTATTTCACTTGATAACTGAGTTAACTTTATAAAGTGATAAATAATTAACCTTTCAATCAGTGCACAAGTGTGAAATCAGTGAGTACTTGACCCAAATTCCTCATGAAGTGTTAAAATTACACATGTGATGAGTCCAAACAAATCCGTGTACAATCAAATCTACTAATAATGTATCAGAATGTAAAATAACTCTGCTGGTGGTGTATCAAAAAATATCTAAAATAACTCCGCAACTCAATATATGGGGAGCCACCAATAATGCTGATGGATAGAAACGGATAGAGCGCATCATTATTTATCACTTTACATCTGTTTCACGGGGCCTGATCACTAGTAGAATGATTGCAGCTTAATTGTTTAGTTATTTTTCAGTCATCTGATTTTAAATATTCAATTTAGCGCTTTAGTATTTTTATTTTTGTATCACGAGTTAACTTTATGCCACGGTTTATATTAGATTTGATCAGTGTTGTTAAATGTGTCTATGCCATGTTCTTTTTCTAACAATGTATTTGTACCTTGATAATTTGCTTACTCAATAAAACTTTATGAAACAAAAAAATAAATAAAAAAAATAGAATTTCTGCATAAAATGAGGCCAAAATGTATTCTGCTAAATGTCTTTGTTACAAATCCCAATAAGTGTATATTGATTAGTTTTTATGAAAGTTATAGCGTCTACAAACTATGATAGATATATATATATATATATATATATATATATATATATATATATATATATATATATATATATATATTGAAATATATATTTTTTATATATACTAGTAATGTCGTCGATCAGCGACTTATAGTGGGATTGTTATAGTGCTGACACTAATACGAATTTTCTTTTCAAAATCAGAAAGTTTTTTTGTTTTTTTTTGTGATCCGATGGTGCCACCATTGATTTTCGAAATTCGGCCGACCAAGCCTTCAATTTCACCTCATGTTGCTACAGAAAAGAATTTTCTTGGCCAGGAATCTTCTTTTCTCTCCGTAAAATTTTCTTTTCTTATTACATTTCTCGCACGATTATCCCATCATTGATTAGAAAATCGGTTGTTTTTCAAAAAATTTCCAACATGTCCGATTCCTCAAATTTGATTTCCGAACGAAAATCGGCTGTTGCTGCAGCCCACTAATGGTGCGAAATTCATACGAAAATTCTTAGATACGATTTTCGAAAGAAAATTCTTTCGAAATTCGAACCGTGTATGGCCGGCATAACCGACACTTTGTGGGAACTGACTAACTGCCACTGACATCACCAGTGACACTAATACAGTGATCAGTGCTAATAATATACACTATCACTGTACTAATGACACTGGCTGGGAAGGGGTTAACATCTAGGGGGCGATCAAGGGGTTAACTGTGTGCCTAAGAATGTGTAAGGCTGGGTTCACACTGCTGCGGTGCGGGAACGCTGCGAATCTACTGCGGCTTCCCGCACCGCATGTCTCCCGCCGGCAGTTCACACTGCCCTATGCGAGCTGCTGGGAGTGTCAATGAAATGTTAATGACACCCCCATAGCAGCTCGCATATCGCAGTGCGATCTGCAAACTCGGACAGGAATCGGATCGCATGGTGAGAACACCATGCGATCCGATTCTGCTGCGGACCGAAAAAAAGGGTCCTGTCCGATTTTGGGCCGAATGCGATGCGAATTCAGCCATACTATCTGTATGGCTGAATTTGCATCGCACAGAGATCGCATATGATTTGAACTGCAGTGCGGTGCGAATCATATGCGATCTCCCCCACCGCAGCAGTGTGAACCGGGCCTAAAGTGTGTTTTATGTGCTGCTTTTTACTACAGATCGATCTATTTCTTTTCCTTGCAAAGTGATTTTTCCCTCTGTACAGAGCCATGTGTTGATTGTTAACACAGGGCTCTGGGTTGTGATTCAGCAAGTCCCACCCATGAATCATGGGCCGGTGTTCTGACAAGAACAGTCCGGCTATCACCAAGTGTCTGCTGTGTACTGCGCATGTGCAGCGCATGCGCAGTACGGAGCAGAAGGATTTTCGGAAAATCTCCGAAGATGAACGGCGCCTGCGCCGTGAGTCGATGTGTAAGCCCCGGACACGGCCTCGCTGCGCTTGGCTCTTTTATATTCTAACTCTATGTCCACTTGGATGGTGGGGCTTGAAAGTGGACTCAAGGAGCAGGCGCCATTCATCTTCGGCAATTTTCGGAATCTGGTAGTCCTGTGTACTGCGCATGCCCAGTACACAGCGGACACTTTCTTATGGGGGCCAGAAAGTGATAGTACACCAGGATCTGCTGACAAACTCCCCCCTGTGTAAAATCACAGGGAAGCAGGGGGGTAGAGGCGTGCGTGCACGCTCATAACCCGGAAACAGGCAGCAATGTACGGGTACGTCGCTGTGCCTGTAGAAGCCGCCCCATCGCAGTATATGTACTGCGGCTGGTCGGTAAGCGGATATGTTTATGCCCGTGTAAATGGGCCTTAAAAGGGACCCTCGGGAAATACTGTGTTGTTTTCAAACAATACAAGAGTATTGCAACCCCCATAAAGACAGGGCACTCGTACCTGTTTATTATGATTTTTTTTTTAATATTGTATTTTTTGCTCTACTCGATCATCAAAAATGTATTTCTTTGTAGAAGACAAATGTTTAAAGCAGGACTCCAGCCCAAAAAAAAAAAAAAAACATAATAAGTCGAAACAAAAATTCAACCAGCTTGCAGCACTTTTTTTTTTTCAGCACAGACGATTGCGGTGGAAACCACTGCATAATATTGGTGCTGAATGTGAATAGAAACTAATCAAATGTCAGTTGTGACATTTCAATGAAGTTCCAAAAAAAACAAAAAGGGGACAGTACGACACGTCTGGATAGGCGATTTGGCACAGTGTCCTCTCAGCGCTCACCAGCTGGCTTGGTGTCCTCCCAGCGCTCACCAGCTGGCTTGGTGTCCTCCCAGCGCTCACCAGCTGGCTTGGTGTCCTCCCAGCGCACACCAGCTGGCTTGGTGTCCTCCCAGCGCTCACCAGCTGGCTTGGTGTCCTCCCAGCGCACACCAGCTGGCTTGGTGTCCTCCCAGCGCTCACCAGCTGGCTTGGTGTCCTCCCAGCGCACACCAGCTGGCGCGGTGTCCTCCCAGCGCTCACCAGCTGGCTTGGTGTCCTCCCAGCGCTCACCAGCTGGCTTGGTGTCCTCCCAGCGCACACCAGCTGGCTTGGTGTCCTCCCAGCGCACACCAGCTGGCTTGGTGTCCTCCCAGCGCTCACCAGCTGGCTTGGTGTCCTCCCAGCGCTCACCAGCTGGCTTGGTGTCCTCCCAGCGCTCACCAGCTGGCTTGGTGTCCTCCCAGCGCTCACCAGCTGGCTTGGTGTCCTCCCAGCGCTCACCAGCTGGCTTGGTGTCCTCCCAGCGCACACCAGCTGGCTTGGTGTCCTCCCAGCGCTCACCAGCTGGCTTGGTGTCCTCCCAGCGCTCACCAGCTGGCTTGGTGTCCTCTCAGCGCTCACCAGCTGGCTTGGTGTCCTCCCAGCGCTCACCAGCTGGCTTGGTGTCCTCCCAGCGCTCACCAGCTGGCTTGGTGTCCTCCCAGCGCACACCAGCTGGCTTGGTGTCCTCCCAGCGCACACCAGCTGGCTTGGTGTCCTCCCAGCGCACACCAGCTGGCTTGGTGTCCTCCCAGCGCACACCAGCTGGCGCGGTGTCCTCTCAGCGCTCCCTAGCTGGCACGGTATCCTCCTAGCACGCACCAGCTGGCACGGTGTCCTCCCAGCGCGCACCAGCCGATGTTCTGTCACGAAAAGTCCGGCTATCGAAAAGTGTCCGCAGGCGCAGCGCTTGTGCAGTACGGAGCAGAAGGAGATTCGGAAAATCTCTGAAGATGAACGACACCTGCGCCGTGAGTCGATGTGTAAGCCCCACCATCCAAGTGGACATAGGGCTACACAAAGTTAGAGGGGCCCCTCGCGGGCTCACTTTGCTCGCCACGCTTCGGGCACAGCATCACTGCGCTCGGCTCTTTTTTATTCTAACTCTATGTCCACTTGGATAGTGGGGCTTGAACCTGGACTCAAGGCACAGGCGCCGTTCATCTTCGGCTATTTCCGGACCTGCCTGTCATGTGTATTGCGCATGCGCAGTACACAGCGGACAGTATCCGATGGGGGACACAATGTGACAGGACACCGGCACCAGCTGGCACGGTGTTCTCCCAGCACTCACCAGCCGGCACGGTGTCCTCCCAGCTCGCACCAGCCAGCACGGTGTCCTCCCAGCTCGCACCAGCCAGCACGGTGTCTTTCCAGCGCGGACCAGCCGGCACGGTCTCCTCCCAGCGCTCACCAGCAGCAGTGCATTCAGCATGGCTGCTGGTGTGAATGGGCCCTAAAGAAGATTGTAATAGGGTTATAGAGGAATTGTGTGGAAGAGCATTAATAGTTCTGTGCACAGCCTATTGCATTAGGGTGAGCACCCCAAAGCTCACACAAAAATGCTATGTATTTGTTTATGTACATTTTTGTGTACTGTATATACCTTTATGTTTATACCTATTTTTCTATAGGAAATGTACTCCCTCCAAAATACTCCTGAAGAAGCGGATGAGCCGCAAAACATGTTGAGAAGAGCTGGCTATATACTCACTTTCATGCCGCACTAACTATTCTATGTTGCTGGAGAGTATTGTATTATAAATTATAGCCTAGCTGTGAGGGAGTCATTTGTGATTTTCTGTAATAATGTTTTTATGTCATTTTTTTAATGACAAACTTTGTAATAAATATACATTTTTAATTATCTACGTGTTGTAATGTCCTGTGTTGGTACCAGGAAAGTCAATTTGCCTCCAAAAATGTATTTGTTTGCTATTATAAGTATTGGGGGACGCACCTTTTTAAGATTTTTTTTTTACACATTGATCAGCACAATTTGTTTCTATGCACTGGACAGGGAATGAATGTGAAGCAAAACGAAGCGCTACAAAGCTTCCTGTTCATTCAAATATGAAGCATAGTAAACACATCATCTATGGCTTGCTTAATGCACACGGGTAACATTTATGAGTAATTGGCTTGTTGGGGGGGGGGGAGGGGTACCTCATCCATCTATATTTACATCTACAAAAAAAAAGTCTCTTACTTGGACCTTACTGGTACCACAAGAGGAGACCTCTTGGATCATACAGCAAAGATAATATGTTACAGTATATTGATATGGCTTACATCATCTATGAGAATTTTTTTCTTCATGGTTTTAAATACTTTTTTTATTGAAATTTGTAATTAACTTTTTATATATTTTATAAGTTTTGTGTGGCCATCTTTCTCTGGTACCAGTAAAGTCCAAGTAAGAGTTTTTTTTTTTTTTTGTAGATTGTAGTTTTACCCCCTTTTTTGCGATTCGGCATTGCATTGTTTTAGCTGACAATTGCGCGGTTGTGCGACGTTGTACCCAAACAAAATTGATGTCCTTTTTTTACCACAAATAGAGATTTCTTTTGGTGGTATTTGATCACCTCTGCGGTTTTACATTTTTGCACTATAAACAAAAAAGAGCGTAAATTTTTGAAAAAAAAAGCAATATTTTTAACTTTTTGCTATAATAAATATCCCCCAAAAATATATTTAAAAAAAATGTTTTCTTCAGTTTAGGCCGATATGTATTCTTCTACATATTTTCGGTAAAAAAAATTGCAATAAGCGTATATTGATTGGTTTGCACAAAAGTTATAGCGCTACAAAATAGGGGATAGATTTATGGCATTTTTTATTATTAATTTTCATTAATAATAATACATTTATTTTTTTATTAGTAATGGTGGCGATCAGCGATTTTTATCGTGACTGCGACATTATGGCGGACACATCGGACACTTTTGACTATTTTGGGACCATTGTATTTACAGCGATCAGTGCTATAAAAATGCACTGTTACTGTGTAAATGACACTGGCAGGCAGGGGCGTTGCTAGGTCTACAAAAGATCTGGGGCTAGAGCCCATAGCAGCATAGTAAAGAAAGTCATACGCTTGGGCGGGCATACACATGTATATAATATACGTGTGTGTGTATATATCCCCAGAGAGCCCCCCTTGCATCAGGGTCCCCAGAGAGCCCCCCCTTACATTAGGGTCCCCAGAGAGCCCCCCCCTTGCATCAGGGTCCCCAGAGACCCCCCTTAAATCTGGGTCCCCAGAGAGCCACCCCCTTAAATCAGGGTCCCCAGAGAACCTCCCCCTTAAATTAGGGTCCCCAGAGAGCCCCCCACTTACATCAGGGTCCCTAGAGAGCCTCCCCTCCCCTTGTTGACCCCTGAAGAGACTCGGGGCTATGGGCCCCAGATTCGGGGCTATAGCCCCAAAAGCCACCCCCTAGCGACGCCACTGCTGGCAGGGAAGGGGTTAAACACTAGGTGGTGATCAAGAGGTTAAGTGTGTCCTAGAGAGGTGTTCTAACTGTGGGGGGGATGGGCTTCTACTGACATGACAGCGATCACTACTCCCAATGACAGGGAGCAGTAGATGCCTGTCATGTCACTAGGCAGAATGGGGAAATGCCTTGTTTACATAGGCATCTCCCCGTTCTACCTCTCCACACCACAATCGCGGGCCGCCGGCGAACATCGAGTTCCCAGGACCCGCGGGCGCGCGCCTCATAGGCGGCAAGTTTAAAGGGATGTACAGGTACGCCCATTTGCCTGCCTGTGCCATTCTGCCGACGAACATCTGTGTGCGGCGGTCGGCAAGCGGTTAATGTACACGGGGTGATTAGGGTGTGCCCAGGCACTCCCAGCGCATTCAGTGCACATGCCTATGGTTTTGTGATAGTATAAAATATCATTATGGTCATTATTATTATTATTATTACTACAACCAGAACCTTTATCCCCAGCACTGGTCCCTAGTATTATACTGACTTACGCTAAAGCCCTATACACACGCTCGGATTATCCGAGGACCAGGTCCGTCGGATCATGTCCGTCGTACTTTGTCCGATGTTGGTTTTGCGTACACACGGTCGGACAAAGTTGTCGGAAAATCCGATCATTCTGAACGTGGTGACGTTTGTTGTGTACGACGGGACTACGTAGAGGCTAGTAGCCAATAGCTTTGGTCTTGTAATGTGATCTGAGCATGCGTAGCACTTTGTCCGGTCGGAATTCGCTACACACGATCGGATTTGGTGTGATCGGACTTTGTTGTCAAAAAATCTATCCAGCAGGAGATAGGACTTTGTCCGTCGGACAATCCGATGGAAACTGTCCGATGGTGCCTACACACGGTCGGAATTCCCGACAACATTGTCTGATAGGACAGAATCCATCGGAAAATCCGACCGTGTGTATGGGGCTTAACAGTTCCTCTGCTACGAGGAAGATTAATGCACCAAAAAGAAGCAGATATTGTCACAGTTGGCGTTACCAGCTGCTACAGGGAGAGTTAACCCGAGGGGACCCCGTCAATATTTTGCGTTGGTGCCCCATGATTTGTACATGAAAACAAGAAAATTCCTCTAAGTGGGACTTTTAAGGGACAGTGGACAACTATACAATCACAGAGAAATACAAAAATATATAAATTTGAATGGATCAAAGTTAAAAAACATAGGATACAATACATAAAAATATATATGCTGGATACAGGTACAGATGTATGCAATAAAGTAACAGTTGACAACCAGCATTGATCTGTTGGAAATATGGTATAAGCAACAGAGATACCTAACGCGTTTCAAGTTTACTGTATTGGTTCTCTTCTTCAGGGGTAGGAGGTTACAACGGGACGTGAATACATCATAAACATTGCATAGGCATTTACAGTATCTTGCATCCAATTTAAAACGCTAAGGACAGACTACGACCACAAGTCCACCCAGATTCCGATTCAGAAAAAAGCTTGTGTGCAGCACCTGGGATCACTCCACATAACAGCCAAATTTTCAGGTCGTTTGTCTCCCGGGTATATCTAGGAATAACCCTGTCCATCTGTGGCTGTCCCAGGTTTCCTTTTCAATCCATATGAACGTTTGCGGAAGCGATTTTGTTGCTTCACACACATCAAGGAAAATTAGAGGGGATCACTTGGGACGCCCTTTGTGGGTGACCTCGTTTTGGGCATCGATGCGCCCTGGGCTGAAGTCGCATTTTTCCGAATCAGGGTAGACTTGTGGTCGTAGTCTGTCCTTAGCGTTTTAAATTGGATGCAAGCTACTGTAAAAGTCTATGCAATGTATATGTATTTTTTCCATGTGGCTACATCTCTTGAGAGGATTCTGATTCCATGCCTGGACGTTGTATCATTACAAACGGGTGAGGATTCCTGGATTTGGTCAAGCTGGTCGAGCAGTCATTGGGAGGATCCACGGTTATCTTATATGTCTATCACCCCTGTAGGAGTACTACGAGCTGGTGAGTGGGGACCCTTGAGGGGAGTCACGAGAGTCAACTGAATTGCCACGCACAAGAGTCACGTTATTTCAGCTGTTGCATAATTACAGTTTTCAGCACATGCTTTGGAATTCTTTCCCTTTGTTTTGGAACAGTTGGGACACTTGAACATTTTGGAATTTCCC
Organism: Lithobates sylvaticus; assembly: GCA_028564925.1. Classification (NCBI taxonomy): domain Eukaryota; kingdom Metazoa; phylum Chordata; class Amphibia; order Anura; family Ranidae; genus Lithobates; species Lithobates sylvaticus. The sequence goes on along the minus strand of CM053027.1, from coordinate 604,350,254 downwards.
CCCCAAAAATTTTTTTGGAACAATTATTTATGTTTGCAGATTGCCATAATATTATATATATATATATTTTTCACTTAATTTTGATACGCTCCACTGGACTTTTTCTTTATTCATTTTTTCTATGCTGTGTTACTTATTTTTATTCTCATTTTTGGTATATCTGGTGAATATTTACAGTGTCACGAATTTACTTTTATATTTATTATTGGTATCCCTTTTGTCATATTAGATTATCGGATTGGTACACTGGATGGTGGGAGGTCATCTCTGTACACCTGCCATACAACAGCTTCAACTTCATCTGGACACACACAAGCTCCTGGACCCACTACAATCGGGCTTCCGCCCAGGCCATGGCACAGAAACGGCACTTCTGAAAATATGGGATGACGCCCTAGAAGCAGCGGATGATGCAGAATCATGTCTTCTAGTATTGCTGGATCTTAGTGCGGCGTTCGACACAGTGGACCACAACACTCTTTTCAGCCGCCTCAAGGAAGTGGCAGGAGTTACAGATGTAGATCTTCCATGGTTCGCTTCCTTCTTAGGAAACCGGTCACAAACAGTGAAGCTAGGAGCCTTCACATCGGAAACCCGGGCAATCACTTATGGAGTCCCTCGAGGATCACCATTGTCACCAGTACTGTTCAACATTTACATCCGGCCACTCTTCAAAATTATCAGCAAATTGGATCTGTGCTTCCACTCATACGCGGACGCCACTCAACTGTATTTCCGGATCATCGGACAAAAAGACCAATACCAGGAACTAGGAAAATGTCTCACATTGATAGATGACTGGATGACCACTAGCTCCCTCAAACTAAATGGATCAAAAACAGAACTACTGCTCCTCGACGCAAACTCAAGGAAAAAGACGAAGACCCCATGGACCCCACCAACCATCCTGGGACAGACCATCCTTCCAAGCAACAAAGCCAAAAGCCTCGGAGTAATCTTTGATTCAGAGATGACCATGGAGGCACAAATAGGATCCGTAATCAGCAGATCCCACCATCTCCTTCGCATGATACGCAGACTCATCCCCTTCATCCCGGAAAAGGAGAAAGCAGTAGTAGTAGGAACCATCATCAATTCGCGTCTCGACTACGCAAACTCGCTGTACATAGGATTACCGGATTACCAGATTGCGCGCCTTCAAATTGTCCAAAACACAGCAGCAAGACTAGTCACCGGAAAGAAACCTTGGGAATCCATCTCCCCATCCCTAAGGATCCTCCATTGGCTCAAGGTAAAAGATAGGATCACATTCAAGACCCTCTGCCTCACCCACAAATGTACACAAGGAAACGCTCCTCAATACCTTTGTGAGAAAATAGAAAAATACATACCAAATCGCAGCCTTCGATCAACAAACCAAAATCGCCTTCTCATCCCCAAAGCCCGCTACAAATCGAAGGGAGAACGAAGATTCGCAGTACAGGGACCCCGGCTATGGAACGCTCTACCGGACAAAATCCGCTTGGAAGAAAACCATCAGGCCTTCCGGAAAAAACTCAAGACCCACCTCTTCTAAGCATGGCATCACAACAAGAGCAGACAAGCGTCTTGAGGCGATTCAGTTCGCAGTTGTAGCGCTATACAAATCATTCATTCATTCATTAATTCATTCATATATGTGGTAATAATACTAGGAGATACTAATGTTGTACAAGTCACAACCAAGCATATGGTTATATACAGTGGAGTATTTAGCACTTAGTATACACGGTTGAGTACATAGTGGTTGTACATTTCAAGGTCATATTGGTTTGATTGGAGGGAGCGCCATTCACCTCACATACACTTATTTTATATCCTTTAGCCCTCTTGGGGGTTTAAATTAGGGGAGGCAGCATACCTTTGTCCCAAGCGCGGATTTCTTTTTAATTTTGCAATGTATATGATGTATTCACGTCCCGTTGTAACCTCCTACCCCTGAAGAAGAGAACCAATACTGTAAACTTGAAACGCGTTGGGTATCTCTGTTGCTTATACCATATTTCCAACAGATCAATGGTGGTTGTCAACTGTTGTTACTTTATTGCATACATCTATACCTGTATCCAGCATATGCATTTTTGTGGTTGAACTGGATGGACTTGTATCTTTTTTCAACCTGACTATGTAACTATATATATATATATATTTTTATGTATTGTATCCTATCTTTTTTTAACTTTGATCCATTAAAATGTATATATTTTTGTATTTCTCTGTGATCGTATAGTTGTTTACTGTCCCTTGAAAGTCCCACTTAGAGGAATTTTGACCATTTAGCACCTTCTATAAAATTCTCATGATTTGTACATGGTTTGCTTGCCTCTGTTTTTTGGACACGTGGCTGTTTTTATTTTTTTGTGGTTGAGTTTATGCTTCTCTTGCTTTAGGTGGAGAGAGCGGGGCTTTTCTTGCTGCCCAGAAAGTAATGAGATTGCTGATGCCGGATTCTACAATACGTTCAAAACTGGTGAGTGTCGGGATTGTACGGCGATTGTCTTCTCTGTGTAGAACATTTCTCTGTGTGCCGTCTTGTTATAGTGCAGTGAAGCTCTATGTAATTGTGAGGTTTGATCCCGCTGCTTTCATTTTTGTGACCCAGTTCTGCAGGAAATCAAAGTTGGAAAATAAAAAAAACTCTTCCTTCTCGGGTGCGGCAGAGGGAAAGACATAGAAATATCTTCTGTGCTAAGAAAGCCCCAATGTGCTAAGCACTGATTGGCAGGGCCAGACTTACCATTGGGCTTGACTGGGCTCAAGCCCATGGGCCCCGCCCTATAGGGGGCCCCACCGAGATACATAGCCGAGTGTACTTGTCTCAGCTCCGCTCACAGTCACGCCCAGTCATGCCCTATGATGGACATAACACAGGGACTGGGCGTGACTGTGAGCCGAGCCGAGTGCACTCGGCTACTCTCGGGACTGCGAGAGGACCCGAGAGCCGCCAAGAGGACCCGAGAGCCACCGAGATACACAGGACTCTGTACCTCGACGGGGCCATTTTTAAACTTCAAGACTGCAATGACAAGGCTGCAAATGACACTGGGGCAAGGCTGCAAATGACAAGGCTACACTGACAAGGCTGCTATGGCACTGGACAAGGCTGCAGATGGATGGGCAAGGCTGCAGATGGATACTGATAAGGCTGCATTGATGGGCATTTAAATGTAATTTTTTTCCCTAAAATTCCCTGCTAAACTTGGGGTACGTGTTAAATGCCCGGCGCGTGTTTTACGCTGATAAATACAGTAATGTATAGAAGGTAGGGCCCAAAAGTAACTCAAGCCCAGGGGCCCCCACAACCCTAAGTCCTGCCCTGCTGATTGGGTTGGAGGGCTTTTTAATTATTTTAGTCCCTTCTCACAATAACCTGTTTGATTATACTGTCTCATTGGGTTCCAATATCTACTCCCTAGAATATTTTCCATGCAGTGCACTGAATTATGATCAAAAAGCCTGAAACGGCTGTATGCAGTTTGGAATAAATGCCTCTATAATATTGGGTTATAATTACCCCATACACCAAGGGGGGTCCTGTATGGGCATCTAGTTGTTGAGGCATATAGGAATGGTTTGCATGGCTCTGCCTACTGTCCTGAAGTAGGGAATAATTCTAATTGTTTTGGGGATATGTGGTGAAAGGAGACATGTGCATAAGATCTCATGCACACAGGTGCTTTGGGCTTTAAGACATAACGTTTAAGTGTATTTCCACACCTGTGAGCCACAGATGCTGCGTACAGTCACTCATAGACATCAATGGTTGGCTTGTCAGTTGGCCAACCCAGAGGCCTAACTAGAACCTTCAGGGCCCCGGTGCAAGAAGCCATGAGGGGCCCCCCTTCCATCCCCGGGCTTCCAATTTTGGGAGGGTGTCCATGGACACCAAAACCGTGCTTCCCATATGCCCCCTGGGACATGCATCCAGCGCAATCACAGCGGCCCTTTACCATGTAAACAGACATGCCGGTTATCCACAGCCCTTTCCTCCCACGCAGTGTCTGTGTTAGGGAAGGACTGCTGTTTACTGTCAAGAATGTCAGTAAATAGTTTACACTTATAATCAGTGTCTCAATCATCAGTGCCGCCTATCAGTGCTCATCAATGCCGCCTATCAGTGCCTATCAATGCCGCCTATCAGTGCCCATCAATGCCACCTATCCGTGCCCATCAATTCTGCCTACAAGTGTTACCTATCAGTACTCATTAATGCCGCCTATTAGTGCCTATCAATTCTGCCTATCAGCCCCACCTATCAGTACTCATTAATGCCACTTAACAGCATCCATCAGTACTCGTCAATGCTGCCCATCAGTGCCCATCAATACTGACTGATTTCTGCCTATCAGTTTTCCTTAGTGCTCATCAATGCCACATATCAGTGCAGCCTATCAGTGCACATTAGTGCCTCCTATCAGTGCTGCCTATCAGTGCTCATCAATTTGGCCTATCTGTGCTCATCGGTGCCTCCTATCAGTGCCCATCGGTGCCTCCTATCAGTGCCCATCGGTGCCTCCTAACAGTTCCTATAAATGCCTCCTATCAGTGCTCATCAGTGAATCCTAACAGTGCCCATAAGTGAATCCTATCAGTGCTCATCAGTGCCATCTGCCTTCTTTGGACAGCAGGGCTCTGAGCGGAGAGAGTGTCTCTCATGGAACAGCAACACAAAGACACCAGCAATGACAGTTCTATTTCCCCCTCTATCCGTCCTCTCTCGCACAGGATGACAATGACACTTCTGATATGCTCCCGATTCTCCCCCTCCCCTCGCCTGTGTGTGCTCCGGGAAATGTAAGCTTGATTCACACTTGACTGCCCACGGAGAACACACAGGAGAGGGGAGTGGGGAAAACAGGGAGCAGATCAGAAGTGTCATTGTCATCCCGTGTGAGAGAGGACAGACAGAGGGTGAACTCTCTTTTGCATATTAACCAGAATTATAGACATTGGGCAATTAGCACTATTGTTTTTAGATTGCAGCCTATCGCATATGTAAGTTAGTATAATATATTTAATTGTCTCCCCCGTCTGTCCGGACAGGCAAAAAGACACCATACACTGTATGTGGTTGATCAAGAATACATTTATTTTTTTCAGCTATACAGAGTATATGCAATAATCAAAGAGGGGGGTTGCGGGTTGCATAGGGAGAACGCCCCATGAACAACCAATCACATTCAACCATTTTGTTATACAATCAATATTGATCTGCAAGACATTCATAATATTTCTGCCTTCAGACTCAATGTCACAATTTACTCTAAAAATGTCCCACGCAATATACAGTGGTGTGAAAAAGTGTTTGCTCCCTTCCTCATTTCCTGTTCCTTTGCATGTTTGTCACACTTAAGTGTTTCGGAACATCAAACCAATTTAAACAATAGTCAAGGACAACACAAGTAAACACAAAATGCAATTTGTAAATGAAGGTGTTTATTATTAAAGGTGAAAAAAAATCCAAACCATCATGGCCCTGTGTGAAAAAGGGATTGCCCCCCTTGTTAAAACATACTATAACTGTGGTTGTCCACACCTGAGTTCAATTTCTCTAGCCACACCCAGGCCTGATTATTGCCACACCTGTTCACAATCAAGGCATCACTTAAATAGGAGCTGCTTGACACAGTAAGGTCCACCAGAAGATCCTTAAAAGCTACACATCATGCCGAGACCCAAAGAAATTCAGGAACAATTGAGAAAGAAAGTAATTGAGATCTATCAGTCTGGAAAGGGTTATAAAGCCATTTCCAAAGCTTTGGGAATCCAGCGAACCACAGTGAGAGCCATTATCCACAAATGGCGAAGACATGGAACAGTGGTGAACCTTCCCAGGAGTGGCCGGCCGCCCAAAATTACCCCAAGAGCGCAGCGACGACTCATCCAAGAGGTCACAAAAGACCCCACAACAACGTCCAAGGAACTGCAGGCCTCACTTGCCTCAGTTAAGGTCAGCGTTCATGCCTCCACCATCAGGAAAAGACTGGGCAAAAATGGCCTGCATGGCAGAGTTCCAAGGAGAAAACCACTGCTGAGCAAAAAGAACATCAAAGCTCGTCTCAATTTCTCCACAACACATCTTGATGATCCCCAAGACTTTTGGGACAACATTCTGTGGACCGATGAGACAAAAGTGGAACTCTTTGGAAGGTGTGTGTCCAAGTATATCTGGCGTAGAAGGAACACTGCATTTCAGAAAAAGAACATTATACCAACAGTAAAATATGGTGGTGGTAGTGTGATGGTCTGCGGCTGTTTTGCTGCTTCAGGACCTGGAAGACTTGCCGTGATAAAAGGAACTATGAATTCTGCTGTCTACCAAGAGATCCTGAAGGAGAATGTCCGACCATCTGTTCGTGTACTCAAGCTGAAACGAACTTGGGTTCTGCAGCAGGACAATGATCCTAAACACACCAGCAAGTCCACCACCGAATGGCTGAAGAAAAACAAAATGAAGACTTTGGAGTGGCCTAGCCAAAGTCCTGACCTGAATCCTATTGAGATGTTGTGGTATGACCTTAAAAAGGCCGTTCATGCTCGAAAACCCTCTAATGTAACTGAATTAGGACAATTCTGCAAAGATGAGTGGGCCAAAATTCCTCCAGGATGCTGTAAAAGCCTCATTGCACGTTATCACAAACGCTTGGTTGCAGTTGTTGCTGCTAAGGGTGGCCCAACCAGTTATTAGGTTTAGGGGGCAATCACTTTTTCACACAGGGCCATGATGGTTTGGATTTTTTTTCACCTTTAATAATAAACACCTTCATTTACAAATTGCATTTTGTGTTTACTTGTGTTGTCCTTGACTATTGTTTAAATTGGTTTGATGTTCCGAAACACTTAAGTGTGACAAACATGCAAAGGAACAGGAAATGAGGAAGGGGGCAAACACTTTTTCACACCACTGTATGTCCTTGACAAGGTTCTCAGCATTTTTGGTAAACACGCCAGTGTGTGAAAGGAAAAAGCTACCGTGAGAAACACAGAGAAGTAAACTTGTTATGAGAAAGTGTCCTAAGTGTGAGTGTGAGATAAACAGAGTTAAGCCCCATACACACGGTCGGATTTTCAGATGGATTCTGTCCTATCAGACAATGTTGTCGGAAATTCCGACCGTGTGTAGGCACCATCGGACAGTTTCCATCGGATTGTCCGACGGACAAAGTCCTATCTCCTGCTGGATAGATTTTTTGACAACAAAGTCCGATCACACCAAATCCGTTCGTGTGTAGCGAATTCCGACGGACAAAGTGCCACGCATTCTCAGATCACATTACAAGACCAAAGCTATTGGCTACTAGCCTCTACGTAGTCCCGTCGTAGGCAACAAACGTCACCACGTTCAGAATGATCGGATTTTCCGACAACTTTGTCTGACTGTGTGTACGCAAAACCAACATCGGACAAAGTACGACGGACATGATCCGACGGACCTGGTCCTCGGATAATCCGAGCGTGTGTATGGGGCTTTAGAGTGAGTTTCTACAGAAAAACATCTTTGTACAATATTATTAAATCTTAAAGGGTAACTCTACATTTCCTTACTCCCATGATACTCATGCACTCTGAAGTGTAGTGTAGTGTAGCATTATGGGAAAAGTAGTTCAAAAATATCTGGAATGCCAAGGTTCGGCATCACTGCTATAGGTTAATGGACTTTGCCTATTATAATTTCTCTTAGATTTCCTCATCTAACTTTGCCCATTTGTGTAATACCTTCCCAAATGATCTTGTGCTCTTTTGCAGAGATGGACATGTCGGTGTCAGAGGAAAGTTATGGAAGGAGTCTGCCCACCACCCCGAATGCAAGATCCAACGCTGACAACATGAGCTCTGCAGAAATTGCCTGAGAAGGCCAGTGATTCTGTGCAGTCCGTTCATCGTTGTATGGGGTCCCTTGATACCTCATGTTAGGTGCCTGGGAATGGATATGTAGCATTACAGCTGCTTCTTACACACAAAGGAGGCGGCCAACATGAGACTAAACCAGTACCTGAGATATTATGTGAAATCCCGATCCATTTTTCTTTAACGAAAATGTAAATTGAAGTGCCACACAACTGCTAAAAGGTCACAATACTACTTTATTACAATAAAAGTCAGGAGGGCAATCATGTAGAGTAGCCAACATGTTTTGTGGGTCCAAAAAACCCCTCTTCATGAGGGCTTGAGATGAAAAACAATATGAATGCCAATATGAACGCCAATCCCTTCACTGGCTTCCACCGTGTAAAATTCAAAATGCTAACCATAACATACAAAGCCATCCACAACATCGCCCCCATCTACATCACCAACCTCATCTGCAGATATCGCCCAAATTGTCCTCTCCGCTCCTCTCAGGACCTCCTGCTATCTAGTTCCCTTGTTACCTCCTCCCATGCTCGTCTTCATGACTTCTCCAGAGCCTCTCCCATCCTCTGGAACTCCCTGCCCCATTATGTCCGATCAGCCCCTACCCTGTCCACCTTTAAGAGATCCCTGAAAACTCATTTATTCAGGGAAGCCTATCCCACACCCACCTAACAACAACTATCCCGAGCCACCCCCATCTAATCATTCTCAGCAGCCATTACCTTTTGTACCACCACCCCGTCCCATTAGAATGTAAGCTCTACGAGCCGGGCCCTCCTGTACCTTTTGTATTGTACTGTAATTGTGTTGTCCCCCTATACATTGTAAAGCGCTGCGTAAACTGTTGGCGCTATATAAATCGTGTATAATAATAATACAATTTTGAATGGCTGCCAAAACCATCTGCAGAGAAGAACTGTGCTTGAAATCAAACTGGATGAAATACTATTAATGGTCCAGTTCCCTTCTAGTCCATTCACGTTGTTTTTCGTCTCAAGTTCTGATGAAGGGGGGACTTTTTGGGGACTCTCAAATTGCATAGTCTATAGATTTTCCCCCTGATTTTTATTGGAATAAAGTCGTATCTGGACCATTTAGCAGTGGCATGGCACTTCAATCTACATCGCACTACGACCAAGGTGTGCAGAAGCCATCTGCCCAGTAACCAGATTACTTACATCAACATCAATACTTTAAAGATAGCAATACCAATTAGATAACCATATGGATTCAGGACTATTTTCCCACTTTTCTCAACTCCCCATATTAGACATACTTGCATTTGGAGATGCAGCAAGATATTCTGGGACTTGCCGTTGCACAGCAGTCCACCAGGCAGGAGAAACATCATCTAAAAAAACATGCCTAAGAGCAGGTTATGGCTGTGCTTGATATTTTTTTTGCATTAATTGTAATCCCCAGAAGATGTTATAACCCCAGTTCCCTGGATGTGTCCACCAATGGAAATAGCTATACAGTGTTACAGTATCTCACAAAAGTGAGTACACCCCTCACATTTTTGTAAATATTCGATTCTATCTTTTCATGTGACAACACTGAAGAAATGACACTTTGCTACAATGTAAAGTAGTGAGTGTACAGCTTGTATAACAGTGTAAATGGGCTGTCCCCTCAAAATAACTCAACACACAGCCATTAATGTCTAAACCGCTGCCAACAAAAGTGAGTACACCCCTAAGTGAAAATGTCCAAATTGGGCCCAAAGTGTCTATATTTTGTGTGGCCACCATTATTTTCCAGCACTGCCTTAACCCTCTTGGGCATGGAGTTCACCAGAGCTTCACAGGTTGCCACTGGAGTCCTCTTCCCCTCCTCCATGACGACATCACAGAGCTGGTGGATGTTAGAGACCTTGCGCTCCTCCAACTTCCGTTTGAGGATGCCCCACAGATGCTCAATAGGGTTTAGGTCTGGAGACATGCTTGGCCAGTCCATTACCTTTACCCTTAGCTTCTTTATCAAGGCAGTGGTCGTCTTGGAGGTGTGTTTGGGGTCGTTATCATGTTGTCACATAAAAAGTAAAAATACAATTTACTAAAATGTGAGGGGTGTACTCACTTTTGTGAGATACTGTATATCAATGCACATAAGAAGCACAGGGGTCTGGTAAAGTGACACTGTATCTTGCTACAGCCTGTTCCCTGTGCTGCAGGCACTTATATTTCCATGCTTATTCACCCACTGGAGCCCAATAAAATGCCTGGTACTTCCAGGTATGGGGGAGCATGTGATTCTCTCCTCTTCCTCCCATGGCTGAATGCATAAGCTTCAACCAGAGAGACTTAGAACATACACAAGGCTCTTCTCACAATCTCTGTCAATGGGGTGGCAGAGGAGAGCAGGGAATGTTTTAGGGGCAGATGTCAAGCAAACCTGTTGCTTTGCCCTGAATGGGCAGAGTTTTGCGTAATTATACAAGGCCGAATCCCAGATTAGCCATACATTTGCAATTATTTACCTGGTTAATAAAGCTTGTTACTGTTTATCCTTTTTAAAGGCTTGGTCCACAATTTAAACCACATTTAATGCTATGCTCATATTTAGGGTGCAACAAGGGGTATGGTCACAAACACCATCACCAAAACCGCCCTCACCTGATTGGCAGGGTGCTTTTTCATACAGCACTTTGTGATCATTTTAATTCAGAACAGCTGTGCATGGCTCCACCCACACGACCACACCTACATGTCCCATCTGCCGCTGCAACAGAGGAACTAGGCACGGAGCGTTGGCTATCCATGCTCCCTCTACAGCACATGACACTGTAGTGCAGCTACACCTCCAGCAGCTTCATAAGTGCGTATGTACAGACCTGAGGCTGAAGCCTATGAATAAAAAAATAAAATAAAAATCAAGGTTTAGATTAGCTCTTGTTCCTTCGTTAGATGCTTATTTTGGTAACATTTGCTGTATTAAGGCATTTAGCAGCCGTGTATCCCTTCAACTGCAATGAACCATTTAGATAGCAGTGGGGATTCATCGTGTATTGAGCGGTCCCTTGTCAAATGTATACGGAAATGGACATGTCTGTCAGATGGCTGTCACATAACACATGTGCTAGTTTTCCTGAGTCTAGCTTATTTTGTGAAGGGAGAAGGGTTCATGTATAGACACCCCCTAAGCACCTCTATTCGTTCAAGGGAGACAGTGGCTATTGGAGGTCTTCAGACTGACCAGATCCTCTCAACCAGGTGATGTCTGCTGCCGCTCTTGGCACAAGACCATCCAGTCTGGTCACAAATCGCCAAGCATGCATTTTTTATCCAATGTCCAGCACATGGTAGTTCACATGTGTGTATTGCACTCCACCAGACTTTCTCAACCAGGATTCCATGAAACCCTGGGTTTTCCTACAGAGGTTCCTAGGGGTTCCTTGAATACTTCTGGATTGATCTTTAACCTACACTGACTATCAGTGCAAGAGAGCAATGTTCAACATACATCCATTGAAAGGGGTCAATTCTACATTGACCAACAATGTAAGGGTTCCATGATGCAATGAATCATTTAGACAGCAGTGGGGATCAATTGACCAATCCCTTGTTGAACAGTCAGAGGTATTGCGGAATTGGGCAGGTCTGTCAGATGGCTGTCACACAACACATGTGCTAGTCTTGCCCAAGTCCAGCTGATTTTGTGAAGGGAGAAGGGTTCACAGACAGATGCCTCCTAGCCCTCTACCCAAGGGAGACAGTGGTAATTGGAGGTCTTCAGACTGGCCAGATCCTCTCCAGAAGTGGTCAACCGAGAGATGTCTGCTGCTGCTCTTGACATGAGACCGTCCAGTCTGGTCACAAATGGACAAGCCATACATTTTTTATCCTATGTCCAGCACAAGGTAGCTCACAGGTGTGTATTGCACTACCCCAGCCTTTCTGAACCAGGATTCCATGGGACCATTGGTTTTCCTCCAGAGGATCCTAGGGGTTCCTTGAGTAGTGCCCAATTGATCTCCAACCTAGACTGACCTTCAATGTAAGGGAGCAATGTTCAACCTACATCCATTGAAAGGGGTCACTTCTACATTGACCAACAATGTAAGGGTACCGAGGGGTATCTGAATGAATCATTTAGACAGCAGTGAGGATCAATTGACTAATCCCTTGTTGAACAGTTAGAGGTATTGCGGAATTAGGCAGGTCTGTCAGATGGCTGTCACATAACACATGTGCTAGTCTTGCCTGAGTCCAGTTGATTTTGTGAAGGGAGAAGGGTTCATGGATAGACGCCTCCTAGCCCTCTACTCAAAGGAGACAGTGGTAATTGGAGGTCTTCAGGCTGGCCAGATCCTCTCCAGAAGCATTGCACTACCCCAGCCTTTCTCAACCAGGATTCAATGGCACCCTAGGCTCCTCCAGAGGTTCCTAGGGGTTCCTTAAGTAGTGCCCAATTGATCTCCAACCTAGACTGACCATCAATGTAAGGGAGCAATGTTCAACCTACATCCAATGAAAGGGGTCACTTCTACATTGACCAACAATGTTAGAATACCAAGGGGGCAGTATTTATAAAAATAAATAAACACCAATTTGTCCAGCAAAACTGCTGTACAATTTTGCTGGGGCAAAACGTATTCGTTCTTCTTGTTTCCTCTACAGGTCAAATGTTCATTTATCTAAAAGTTAATGTTTTTTACGAAATACCACTTGTGGCCACTAGATTGAGTGACCAGCATTGAACAGAGCCATTAGATGGAGCAAGGGATCACAGCAAATAAATATGCTTTTCCTATGATCACTAGCACCATCTAGTGGTCATATAGTGGTATTTCTTGATTTTTTTTAGGAATTAATATCATTCAACCTGTATAGGAAATAGCCTTAGGACATTCGATTTTGCTCCACTGAACGAATGTACCAACAGTTTCGCTGGACAAATAGCTAAGCAATTTTTTTCCCCCTTTATAAATACACCTTTACCTTTTTGCAGTTTGTGTTTCTTTTTTTTTTTTGGTCATAATTATTATTTGTTTAATTTCAAATGATTATTATTACAAGCAAGTTAGTCATAAAAGGCAGAAGGTACGTATTTTAAAAAGGATCCACTATTATTCTGTTTTTTATTCCTATACTTTTTAGCAGGGGGTCCCTGAGGCCTGAAAACTAATTCCATAGGGTTCCTCCAGCATAAAAAAGGTGAAGAAAGGCTGCATTAGATCTCTATTTGCCAGATTTAATTAGTTCAATTGCATTAAAGAGGACTTACCTTTTATTTCTCTGTTGCGTACAAAGGGGGTTATTTACGAAAGACAAATCCACTTTGCACTACAAGTGCAAAGTTCACTTGAAATTGCACTGAAAGTGCACTTGGAAGTGCAAACGCTGTAGATCTGAGGGGGACATGCAAGGAAAATAAAATTCAGCATTAAGGCTAGATTCACACCTATGCATTTTTAGTGCTTTTTGCATTTTGCAGATATGCACTAGAGATTGTCTTCCATAGGAAACCATGTTAAATGGACTGTAGTGCAAATCTGAAAAATGCAAAAAGTACTAAACTGCATAGGTGTGAATCCAGCCTTAAGCTTGCACATGATTGGATGATAAAACCAGCAGAGCTTCCCCTCATTTCAGATCTACCTCTCAGATCTACAGCGACTGCACTTGCAAGTGCACTTTGCACTTGTAGTTTGCACTTAGTGCAAAGTGGATTTGCTTTTCATAAATAACCCCCAAAGTGTAGCCCCCACCTCTGTCTGCCCTTTCATAATAAGGAGCAGATACAAGCTGGTGTTTTTGGAAACACTATTTTGTTAGATGACCGCTGTCTGTGGACTGTGATCTCTGACTTGTTCAGTCCTCACTGTATTTATTGTGACTTGGACTATTCATAAGAGCTGAGTCACAGCAAGTGTACAGAGCACAAGAGCATGTAAATTTGTGTACATATTTAAATGCACCCTGCACCGTGCACGCTCTGGCATAGGCTTATGCAGGTACATGTGTGCACACATTGGTATTTGCATGTGTACATTTGTGGCAAATAAAAAGCTATAGTCCATGGTGCAAAAAAAAAAAAAAAAGAAGAACTAGGGCTGGCTGAAGGTTGTGTTAGCTGTCTTTCTTGTAGGGATAAATAATAAGTAACAGAAAAGCTGAAACACTTCTGGAGAACATGCTGCTACAGGCCCCCTCCATTGCTGGTCACTTGAGCAAAAGCTATGTGATTGGTCACATGCATACCTCCCAACTGTCCCTGATTTGGAGGGACTATCCCTGACTTGGGGCAATGTCCCTCTGTCCCTCTTTCCTCCTCATTTGTCCCTCATTTTGGTCTGTTCTATATAGATGTATATAAAATGCACTTTTTATCTATCAAAAAGTGTTTTCCAGCGCTAAACCTTTCATCTGATTTCTAAATTGCTGCATTTGTAAATTTCAAGAGCCAATATAAAGGAATAGTAGTGGTTAAAAAAAGCACTCGTTGGTTTAACAAATCTTGTTTTTTTGTATCATTATCATTTAAGGGGGCGTGGCAAGGGGTGTGTCCTATGCCTGCATACTTTTGCTGATAGGTGTCCCTCATTCCCATCTCAAAAAGTTGGGAGGTGTGCACATGAACTATGTTGAAGCACCAGACCTTCAGCCGGGCATTCACAGAGCATGCGACGCTGACATCAGTGGCTGCATGCAAAGTGAATATCTCCTAAACCGTACATATAACCAATATCTCCTAATAAGGCTTACCTATAGGTAAAAATGAATAATCAGGGTATACAACCGCAAAAATCTGAAACATTTCTGCAAGCGGAATGACATGTCACCTCATTTTTTTTCTGAGATTAATTCCTGTATCATCAGCCCCATCTAATGGCCAAAATGCCCTATAGTTTTCGCACTGAGCTATTTCAGAAAACTATACTGCATTCTGGCCGCTAGATGGAGCTGACGATACAGGCATTAATCTTTTATGCCATGTACACACGATCGGAATTTCGGCCAGCAAAAGACCGATGAGAGCTTTTCGGAAAATACGACCGTGTGTATGCTCCATCTGACTTTTGCTGGCCGAATTTCCGCCAGCAAAATTTTGAGAGCAGGTTCAGAGAAATTTTGAGAGCAGGTTCTCAATTTTTCCGACGGAAATTCCGATCGTCTGTAGCAATTCCGACGCGCAAAATTCCTTACGCATGCTCGGAAACAATTCGGAAACAATTTGACGCATGCTCGGAAGCATTGAACTTCATTTTCATTTTTAGTGTTGTACGTCACCGCGTTCTTGTCGGTCGGAATTTGGTGTGACCGTGTGTGGGCAAGACAAGCTTGAGCGGAATTCTGTCGGAAAAACCATCCAAGGCTTTTCCGACGAGAATTCCAATCGTGTGTACACTGCATTAGAAAAAATACAGTGACATTTCGTTCAGATTGCAGGAATGCTTCTGATATTTGTGCAATAGACCCCCTATGTGTCCCGGTGACCCTTTTCACTGAGGCTAAATCTAAATATTGAATGGCTTTCATTGGAACGGGGAGGAAATGGGAAATTTTAATCAATTCAACTCACTTTCTGTTGTCTCCCACAAAGTCAGGGACACAGACAAAAATAAAATGACAGGGATTGTAACCTTTTTCTACTATATCCAAACTAAATAAAGAGTTTAGGCTTTAGATGTACTTTAACATTTTAGGAACACCTTGCCAGGATATTGGTAGTAGATCTCCTACTAATGAACCTTGTTGAGCTGCGGTAATGCACATTACTGTGATGTAGAGCCATCACCCCAAAAGACCTGTGTCATTGTACATCACAACACATGTACTACCGGGTGTCGCATCCCAAAAATGACTACATTGGAGAGATGCATCTTTTTCGGGGCATAAGGCCCTGTTTACACTGCACTAACGCAAATGAATAGACTGCCTTAAAGCCGATCTCTGGGTTTATAATAAAGGCTCCCCCACATTGCAAGGGTTACCAAAAAAATGCATTTTTACTTACCTTATTCATCGTTCCCCTGGCAGCTGGTGCTCTTCTCTTCTCTCTGATTCTCTGAATTGTGGGCAAGCCCTTGGCATCCTCACTCAGGATGCAGGACTGGTGGTCCTACGGGAAGACAACACCATAGAGAAGAGGCTGCAGGGTACCAGTCGCATGTAAGTAGGTATTTTCTTCCACCTCACTACTGTAAGTTCCTCTCGGGCTTTCAACATAATGAGCTCCCCTTCTGAAATTCTCTTTAGGAATATATTGAGGTAGTTACTGAGGGAAGAGCCACCACTTCCCACTGAGGAGGAGAGATGCCACTTTCCGCCGTGGCATATGATGGGCACAGGTGGCTGCATTTGATTGGCACAAGTGGCTGCATATACTGGGCACGAGTGGCTGCATGTGATGGGCACACTTGGCTGCATATAATGAGCACAAGTGGCAGCATTTGATTGGCACAAGTGGCTGCATATGATGGGCACAAGTGGCTGCAATGATGGGCACAAGTGGCTGCATTTGATTAGCACAAGTGGCTGCATTTGATTGGCACAAATGGCTGCATATACTGAGCACACGTGGTTGCATTTGACGTGCACAAGTGGCTGCATTTGACAGACACAAGTGGCTGCATATGATGGGCACAAGTGGCTGCATATGACGGACACAAGTGGCTGCATATGACTGACACAAGTGGCTGCATATGGCGGGCACAAGTGGCTGCATTTGACTGGCACAAGTGGCTGCATATGATAGGCACAAGTAATTGCATTTGATGGGCACAAGTGGCTGCATTTGATGGGCACAAGTGGCTGCATATGATGGGGCACAAGTGGCTGCATTTGATGGGGCACAAGTTGCTGCATATGATTGGCACAAGTGGCTGCATATGATGGGCAAAGTGGCTGCATTTGATGGGCACAAGTGGCTGCATTTGATGGGGCACATTGGCTGCATATGATGGGCACAAGTGGCTGCATATGATGGGCACAAGTGGCTGCATATGTTGGGGCACAGTGGCTGCATATGATGGGGCACAGTGGCTGCATATGATGGGCACAAGTGGCTGCATAAGATAGGCACAAGTGGCTGCATATGATGGACACAGTGGCTGCGTTTGATTGGCACAAGTGGCTGCATTTGATGGGCACAAGTGGCTGCATATGATGGGGCACAAGTGGCTGCATATGATGGGGCACAGTGGCTGCATATGATGGGCACAGTGGCTGCTTATGATGGGCACAGTGGCTGCATAAGATGGGCACAGTGGCTGCATATGATGGACACAGTGGCTGCGTTTGATGGGCACAATGGCTGCATTTGATGGGCACAGTGGCTGAATTTGATTGGCACAGTGAGGCTGCAATTCATGGAGGGGGCGTTCAGTATTTTTCAGTTTGTTTGTGCCCCGCCCCAAATATTTTGAGCATCAGCCGCCAATGCTCCCTATCTATTTACACTTCAGTGTCATTTTTACACCTTGCGGTGTTATATCATTAGACCCTAAGTCAACGCCTGATCTTTCAAGTCCCAGGGTGGCTTGGAGACCTTTTTTCCTGGAAAGGTCCTGAGTCAAATCTTCGAACCATAGGCCCAAACACAGATGCACACACTTCCCTCGGCACCTTTCTCTGGTTTCTTCTATGACCTTGTACTGCTCAGAATATCTGGATAATCCTATCCATCTTATATCATTATTATTTACATTCCCTTCAGCATGACATATTTGTCCTTCACTGACCCAGAAGTTAGTGTAGTGGACCT
Organism: Lithobates sylvaticus; assembly: GCA_028564925.1. Classification (NCBI taxonomy): domain Eukaryota; kingdom Metazoa; phylum Chordata; class Amphibia; order Anura; family Ranidae; genus Lithobates; species Lithobates sylvaticus. The sequence goes on along the minus strand of CM053027.1, from coordinate 604,332,692 downwards.
CCTTTTTCTACACAGGTCTTCCTGGCCTACAACTCTCAGTCTCTGCCCTAAGTTTTGATCTGCCATCTCTCCACATATGAAGGTCAAGGATCGCCAGGGTTGACTGTTTTACGAACTGAGAAGTCCTGCTCTAACCTCCATAAAAGAACTGGTCTTTGCACTGGCCAACATCATTCGCTGACTTAGTACTAAAAAAAAAAACAATTCAGTTTGGAAGCACAAAATGCCTAACACTTGGTTACCCAGCAGGTCTTGGCTAGGTCTTGTATATCCTCTTCCCAACACCTTGGCTTTGCACTCATAATGCTCTTCCTTTTTTGCAAGAGGTTGATCTTCTTCGCTGTTTCAATTTTCTGGGGACTTCCTCAGATGCTTTTGCCCACACAGAGCCCTTACTTTGTGCTCAAGGAGGTTACTCCCGTATGAGGTCCTCTGTAGCAATGGAACCTTCTTCCCCTTATTAACCCTAATGCCCTGTACACACGGTCGGATATTCCGATGGATATTCCGATCGTGTGTGGGCTCTAGCGGGCTTTTTCTGTCGGAATTTCCGACGGAAAAAAAATTTGAGAGCAGGATCTAAAATTTTCAGACAACAAAATCCGATCTGACTTTTTCCGATGTAGAGAATTCTGACGCACAAAGTGCCACGCATGCTCAGAAGAAATTTTTGAGACGAAAGCTATTGGTTACTGGCCTCTACGTAGTCCCGTCGTACGTTTTTGTACGTCACCTCGTTCGGAACGATCAAATTTTCCGACAACTTTGTCCGACCGTGTGTGTGCAACACAAGTTTTGGACAAAATCCGACGGATTTTGTGGTCGGAATGTCCGACCGTGTGTACGGGGGCTAACAGTTGTAGTTCTGCCCTTTCTTTCCCTGTTTCCTTCCTGGGGGTCCCCTGCTTTTCTTACGCTCAATGGGGCCAAAGTACAGTAATACCTTGGATGACGAGCATAATTCATTCCAGAAGAATGCTTGTAATCCAAAGCACTCGTATATCAAAGTGTTTTCCCATACGAAATAATGAAAACTCAGATAATCCGTTCCATAGCCACTGCTTGTCTATGCAGTATCGCATGTGGTCAGAGGTGCGGGGGTGCCGGAGACACTTGGAGACGCTCGAAGACCACTCGGAGGCGCTCAGAGACACTCAGGAATGGAGTCCTTGATTGTAGATTTAGCAGTGATTTCAGCTTAGCAAAGCCTCTGCCACAGACTTGGTTGTGAAACTTTATATGAACACAAAGTCTCTCACAGGTTAGTTGCAATGGAAGGATAAAGTTAGGAACTTTCTTACAGTACCAGAATCTTGCAGCCGGTCTGGTTATGCCGCGTACACACGTTAGGAACTTTCTTACAGTACCAGGATTTTCCGACCGTGTGTATGCCCATCGGTCTTTTTCTGTCGGAATTTCCGACGGACTTTGGATTGAGAACCTGTTCTTAATTTTTCAGACGGAAAACCTTTCTATCGGATTTTCCGATCGTGTGTATGCAATTCCTACACGTAAAATTCCGACGCATGCTCGGAAACAATTTGACGCATGCTCGGAAGCATTGAACTTCCCTTTTATAGTGCAGTCGAATGCGTTGTATGCCGTGGTGTTATTGACCGTCAGAATTTGGTGTGACCGTGTGTAGGCAAGACAGTTTGAGTGAAATTCCGTTGTAATTCCGACGGGAAAACCATCAGAGCTTTTTCCGACGAGAATTCCGACCGTGTGAACGCGGCATTAGTGTCCTTAAAGCTCAGCTCCCAGGCTCTTACAGAGCAGCCAGCCTCGTGCGTGGCCCTCTTCTGAAGAGTCCTCCCCTGGTTGCATGTAGAGTTGCTGGGCCTCTCCAAACCTGAGAACTGGCACCGGAACACTTCAGAACCCTCCTTCCAGTTACTGCGCCTCAAACTAGCCAGTTTCGAGGCTTGGAAACAGATGGATCCCCACCATAGGCCACGAGGGTCTCTGTGGGCTGGTCAGAAGGACCAGGACCACAGAGTCAGCAACAACTTCTGGAACCCAGAACCACGTGACCTCAGCGCCTTAAGTACCATCTCCCGGAATACACAGCGGAACAAACATGCCCACTGATTGGCTCTGAGAAAAGATGCGTCCAACCAGGCTGCGTTCTACGGCCTGTCACAGGTGTCACCCACGCCTATGACCAGGTAGAACATTAGTACAGCCCAGCCAAACTGATGCCAAAGCATTGCCTAGCACAATTAACCCCAAGACTTAACTATAGTCTTGGGAAAAACCTAAATTACATTACAAATTACAACATAGTGGGGTACTTATCAAAAGTACCGGCGCTACAGAGGTAAACCTTTTTTGTTGTTAATTCATCCCAAAGGTGTTTTATCGAGTTGAGGTTTGGACCAGTCAAGTTCCTCCACCCCAAACTCGCTCATCTATGTCTTTATCATTTGGTGGAGGGGGGATTGTGGTGTGGGGTTGTTTTTCAGGGGTTGGGCTTGGCCCCTTAGTTTCAGTGAAGGGAACTCTTAAAGGCGTCAGCATACCAAAACATTTTGGACAATTTCATGCTCCCAACTTTGTGGAACAGTTTGGGGACGGCCCCTTCTGTTCCAACATGACTGCGCACCAGTGTACAAAGCAAGGTCCATAAAGACATGGATGAGTGAGTTTGGGGTGGAGTAACTTGACTGGCCTGCACAGAGTCCTGACCTCAACCCGATAGATCCCCTTTGGGATGAATTTAAGCGGAGACTGCGAGAGGCCTTCTTGTCCAACAAATGCGCTTCTGGAAGAATGGTCAAACATTCCCATAGACACACTCCTAAACCTTGTGGACAGCCTTCCCAGAAGAGTTGAAGCTGTTATAGCTGCAAAGGGTGGGCCAACTCAATATTGAACCCTAAGAACTAAGACGCCATTACAGTTCATGTGCGTGTAAAGCAGGCATTCCAATACTTTTGACAACATAGTGTATGTTAAGGCACATGTGCTAATGTAAACTAAGTAAATAGTTAGTATGTGAGCTGTCCCTATTTTCTCAGAGGTAGAATTGTACAACAAGACACCAGGAAAAGTCCAATTTTCAGAGGGGGTGCACGATAATTTTCCAGGATGAGATTAAAATTAGCCATATATGTTACCAATTGATTTTACAATGTATTTTTAGATTTACTAAAACTATATATGAGGGCTACCTAAAAAAAAAAAAAATCCATGAAATCTGTACCCAATCAGACAAGCCCCCCTGCACTACATAGTGGCTGGTAATAAATCGGAGGTAGATTGTAGAATTATATTTTAATATATATGATCAGCTAAAGGGAGAGGATGTGTATCCGCTTTGTAAAATTTTCATGTCTCTTTATTAATATGTGATTTATGTTAGTAACGTGTTTGGTGAATGTTTACGGTCAGCTATTGGGAATAAGCTGCTATGTAGAGCAATAATGTATCCTAAATGTATGATGTTACTTCATGTTACAGTGGGACTGTGCTGGGCGCTGTAATAAAAATGTTTTTTAAAAAGAGAAAATGACTTCTTCGTTCTTCTTAACCACTTCAGCTCTGGAAGATTTACCCCCCTTCACGACCAGGCCATTTTTTTTGGCGATACGGCACTGCGTTACTTTAACCACTTGCTTACTGGGCACCTAAACCCCCCTTCCTGCCCAGGCCATTTTTCAGCTTCCAGCGCTGTCACTCTTTGAATGACAATTGCGTGGTCATACAACACTGTACCCAGATGACATTTTTATAATTTTTCCCCCACAAATAGAGCTTTCTTTTGGTGGTATTTGATCACCTCTGCAGTTTTTTATTTTTTGTTAAAAAAATTAACAAAAGACTGAATTTTTTTAAAAAAAAAAAATACAAAACCGTTTTATATTTTGTTAATAAATTTTGCAAACAGGTAATTTTTCTCCTTCATTGATGTACACTGATGGGCACTGATAGGCTGCACTGATGGGCACTGATTGGCTGCATTGATGGGTAGTGATAAGGTGACACTGATGGGCACTAATAAGCGGCACTGGTGAGGTGGCACTGATGGGTTGCACTGAAGGGCGACACTGAAGAGCATTGATAGGTGGCACTGAAGGGTGGCAGTGATGGGCACTGCTAGGTGGCACTGATTGGCACCACTGGTGGGCATTGATAGGTGGCACCCTTGGGCATTGATAGGTGGCACTGATTGCTGGCACTTATGTACTGGTGGGCACTGATTCGTGGCACTGGCAGGTGGTACTGGTGGGCACATATGAGGCAGCTTTGCCTCTTCCTCTTCAGTTTTCATGTTCTCCCTGTGCCTGTGTGGGTTTCCTCTGGGTACTCTGGTTTCCTCTCACACTCCAAAGACATGCTGGTAGGTTAATTAGATCCTGTCGAAAAAATTGGCCGAATATGTGTATGTGATTGTAAGCATGTCGGGACCCCATGGGGCAAAGGACTGCACTATACCGCAGATGGACAACGGCAGCAAAGCGCCCTGAGGCAATTCAGTTCGCATAGGTTGCGCTATAAGTCATTCATACATTAAAGGACCAATGTCTCTTCAACAGAAGCCGACGATCGGCTTTTTTTTCTCCTCGCGCTGTAAGCGTGAGAAGAAAAAAAAAAAAAAGATTACCGATCTTCTATTTACATCACGTGATCAGCTGTCATTGGCTGACAGATGATCACGTGGTAAGGGGCCGGGATCGACCCTTTACTCCGATCTGTGATCCCCGAGTCTAATCGACTCAGGTGATCACATCGCGCGCCCTTCCGGGGGGCATGGTGAGCGTGCAAAGGGGAGGACGTCTATTGACGGCCTCCCAGCAAAGCAGATCCGTGCTGTAGCCGTCATTTGGCTATAGCACGGATCTGAAGGGGTTAACTGACAATTGCGCCACTGTACCCAAATAAAATTGATGTCCTTTGGTGGTATTTGATCACCTCTGCAGTTTTTATTTTTTGTGCTAAAAAAAGGCCGACAATTTTGAAAAGAAAAAACATAATTTTTTACTTTCTGTTTAAAGCGGTGGTTCAGCAGACAAAAAAAATTTTTTTTAAAGTCATCAGCTAAAAAAAAGGTAGCAGCTGACTTATAATAAGTACGCTTACCCTCCCAGGGCGCCCGCGATGTCGGTCGTGGAGGCCGAGATGTCCCTCGGCGCTCCGGTCCCAGCGCCGCCATCAGTAAGGGAAACGGGCAGCGATCGCTGCCCGTTTCCTACTGCGAATGCGCGAGTCGTCGCGTGGCACTTTGTGAATGTGGAAAGCGATGTGTTGTGGGACACAGTTCCCATAACACACCGCGCCCCATTCACTAGAAGACGGCGCTCGGAGCAGAAGAGAGAACAACGCAGCAGAACAGGAAGAGGCAGATTAGGATGATCTGCCTAGCAACAGACATTTCTGGTAATTTATTTATAAATTTTTATTAACATTTTTTTAAAGTTTTTTTTTTTTCAGGGTGGCCCTCCACTTTAAAAACATATCAAATAATTTTTTTTTTATTATTTTTAATTTTTTTTAAATCAAATTTTTTTTTATCAATTTATGTCAACACGTATTCTACATATTTTTGGTAAAAAAAAAAAAATTCAAATAAGCGTATATTGATTGGTTTGCTCAAAAGTTATAGGGGGTTATTTACGAAAGGCAAAACCACTGAAAGTGCACTTGGAAGTGCAGTCGCTGTAGATCCGAGGGGGACATGCAAGGAAAATAAAAAACAGCATTTTAGCTTGTACATGATTGGATGATAAAATCAGCAGAGCTTCCCCTCATTTGAGATCTACCCCTTAGATTTAGAGCGACTGCACTTCCAAGTGCACTTTCAGTGCAAAGTGGATTTGCCTTTCGTAAATAACCCCCATAGGGTCTACAAAATAGGGGATATATTTGTGGAATTGGGATTTATTTCTTTAGTTTTCTACTACTATAGGCGACGATCATTGACTTATAGCGGGACTGCGATATTGCGGCGGACAATTTTTGGTAAAAAAAAACAAAAAAAATTCAAATAAGCGTATATTGATTGGTTTGCTCAAAAGTTAGAGCATCTACAACTTATGGGATATATTCATGGAATTGTGATTTATTTCTTTATTTACATTTTTTTTTACTAGTAATGGCGGCGATCATTGACTTATAGCGGGACTGCGACATTGCGACGGACAATTTTTGGTAAAAACTTTTGGGAAAAAAAAAAAATTCAAATAAGCGTATATTGATTAGTTTTCTCAAAAGTTATAGCATCTACAAACTATGGAATATATTCAAGGAATTGTGATTTATTCCTTTTTTTACTAGTAATGGCGGCAATCAGCGACTTATAGCGGGACAGCGACATTGCGGTGGGCACTAACTTTTTGGGGATCAGAGACACTAATACAGTGATCAGTGCTAAAAATTTGCACTTTACTAATGACACTGGCTGGGAAGGGGTTAACATGGGGTGTTCAAAGGGTTAAATGTGTTCCTAGGGAGTGCTTGCTAACTGTGGGGGAGGTGCTTGTACTGTGGGAAGGCAGAAATAAGCAGGAACACATAACCACTACCTTCCCTACTGACAGAACAGCGATCTTCCTTGTTTACATAAGCAGACCGCCGTTCTGCTGCTCTCGGGAACGATCGGTGGGTCCCAGCGGACTGTCGTTGATTGGCTCCCGCTGTGCGCCCCGGACCCAGAAGAGCAAAACCACGTACAGGTATGTGATTTTGCACCTTGCTGTTTGTATATATACTGTATACGGTCGGCTAGTGGTTAAGCTGGAGAAAAAATGTGTCACACCGGCAAGTTTCTCTATAATTGTGCATTCAGAAAACCAAGGGAAGGCTTTGTGATCAGTTACACTATAGGGTTCGTTTTCTAAAGGCAAATAGACTGTGCACTTTGCAAGGGAATTTGCTCCAGAGCTTAGTAAATGAGGGAGAGCTCTGCTGACTTCCATCATCCAATCATGTGCAAGCACAAATATTTTTTTTTAAATGTGATTGGCTATTATTTGCAAAGTGAAGCTTCACCTCATTTACTAAGCTCTGGAGCGAATGCCCTTGCAAAGGGCAACAGCACTTGCAAAGTGTACAGTCTATTTTCCTTTAGTAAATCGACCTCTGTGTTTGTTTAGGGGGGTTACTGCAGCCAAAACGGATATTGTCATCAGAAATTAGCCGCTTGACCTCCGGAGGATTTACCCCCCTTCACGACCAGGCCATTTTTTGCGGCACTGCGCCTGACAATTGAAAAAAGCGCTAAAAAATGATAAAAGTAAAAAAAATATGTAAATAATCCCTACCAGCAGCAGCTCTAAATTGTGAGATATACACAAAAACAGAACATGGTAACAGAAAAAAAAGCAGCGCTAAAATTATACAAATATGATGTTATATATAACCCCTATTCCTCATGCATTACACGTCTGTGCCACGCTGTACCCAAATAAAATGTATGCCATCTCCCCCCCCTCAAATAGAGCTTTATTTTGGTGGTATTTGATCACCACTGCATTTTTTTTTTTTGCGCTATAAACAAAAAAAAGAGACGATTTTGTAAAAAAAACAAAAAAAAATAAAAATATTTTTTACTATCTTCTATAAAATATATTAATTTAAATAATCTAATTTCTTCATAAATTTAGGCCAATATGTATTCTGCTACATGTTTTTGTTAAAAAAAAATCCCAATAAGGGTATATAGATTGGTTTACGTGAACGTTATAGCATCTAGAAACTATGGGATATATTTATGGATTTTTTTTTTATATACTAGTAATGTTGGCAATTAGTGACTTATAGCAGGACTACAATATTGCAGCAGACAACTGGACACTAACTGACACTTTGCTGGAACCAGTGACACTAATACAGTGATCAGTGTTAAAAATATGCACTGTCACTGTACTAATGACACTGGCTGGGAAGGGGTTAAACAACATCAGGGGCAATCGATGGGTTAAATGTGTGCCTAGCCAGTGTTTGTTTTTTCTTATGTATGCTGCTTTTACTGACAACGTCATTGATGATAAAACGCGTAGGGAGGAGTCGTGGCGTGTGACGTCATCGCACACTGCAGGGGTTAAAGGGGTTAAACATCTGGGGCAATCGATGGGTTAAATGTGTGCCTAGCCAGTGTTGGTGTTTACTATGTGTTCTGCTCTTAGGCTCCATTCACACTAGCGCGTTTTTTGATGCATTTTGCATTTTGCAGAAATGCAGGGAAATTTTTTAACATGGGTTCCTATGGAACATGTTCACATCAATGTATTTTTGTGCCTCTGCGTTTTTGGAAGGGGTCGGGGACTTTTTTTCATGCAAAATGCAGCGTTTTGCATGTAATACAAGTCAATGGACCCGCATCCAAAACGCAAGTGCCGCGATTTTGCGGCTATTTGCGTTTTTTTTAAAAATAATTTTTTTATTTTTTACACTGTATATAGCTGGTTGCTAAAGCAACCACAGTGTAAAAAAAATGTAAAAAAAACAAACAAAAAAACGCAAAACGCGGCAAAATCGCGGTAAAAACGTGTGTCCAAAAACGCGTGTCCAAAAACACGGCAAAAACGCTCAAAAGCAAAATGCATAGATGTGAATCAAGCCTTACTAGGGGAAGACATGGATTCTGTGTTCCTGCAAAGCCCCCCGCCCCCCATCAGAACAGAACTCTGCCTTGTTTACATAGGCAGAACTCCGTTCTGAGTCTCTGCCCGACGATCGGTGGGTGCCGGAGGATATCGGGTGAACGGCACCCACTGATCGGCTTCTGCTCTGAATTTTTACAGCAGAAGCGACCTGCCGGCGGCACACATGCGCCCCTTGGAGGCGGAAGTCTGGAATCACGTAAATACAGTAAAACTGCTAGAGGGCGGTCAGCAACTGGTTACTAATGACTTTGAACCTATTGAAAACACCATGGGGTTTATTTATACAAAATTCACATAGCTTTTTGTCTAGTGAAGCTGGCATGTACATTTGTTCTTTGTGATAGGGCCAAAATAAGACGTTCTCAGGCTATTTCCTCTAGAGGCTGAATGAGAAATATTCCAACTGTAGAGGAAATAGCTTGCTAACATTCGTTTTTTGCTTTATTTGCACTGAACAAATGAATATGCAGGTTCTACCAGATAAATAGCTATGTGAATTTTTTTTTTTTATATATACATAAATAGACCCCTTTTTGTTTCCTTTAAAACTGTCTGATCATTAACAATTCACAAACAAATCACACACACAGGTTGGACTTGATGGACTTGTGTCTTTTTTCGACTTCACCTACTATGTAACTATGTAATTATCAAACACACAGAGTGCGATCTATAATAAACCTCTACTATAGAAAAAGCTGAACTCCTCAAAATGCCAGTGGCCTGGCTTTAATGCTGAACCTCTGGCCTCAATACTTTGGAAGTCATGGACCTGTGACAACAACATGAAATAATACACCGATGAGCCATAGCATTATGACATAGGTGCAGCATTTGGAACCAAAAAACAGATTATAAAGTCCAATTTACATATTCATGTCCATATAAAAGCATTCCCAATACTGCTTCAAATAAAAATTTTGAAAGTAGTGATCAATATGAGTAAAGAGAAGGAGTCTTATATATACAGTGCAATGTTGTGCACTGACCACACCATTGACGTCATTGTTGATAAAACGCGTAGGGCGGAGTCGTGACGTCATCGCGTACTGCAGACATTTTGATGCTTAGACACTTTGGTTTCATTTTGCATTGATGCCTGATCTGATCAGTAGTATGTTCAATTTAATTGAACATACTACACTATGATATGCCCATTTTATCCCTCCATATTTTTATGAAAGCATTGAGGATATCGTGGGCAGTGGAGGAACATCTTATTAGGAGGAGCCGGATGATTCAACTTCAGTGACACCATCCCAGGATAACTTTGAATACGCTTGTTTGACCTTTCTTGGTGTAGGTCCACATTGAAGGGTAAGAGGCAGTGTGACGGCTCCTTTCTGGATACCGTATATACTCGAGTATAAGCCGAGTTTTTCAGCACATTTTTTTGTGCTGAAAATGCCCCCCTCGGCTTATACTCGAGTCAAGCACTTTTCTGCAGCAGACATTTTCCGACCCGACTTTGGGGCCCCGCATCTTTGGTATTTAAACCAAGTGGAACTAGCACTACAACATATCCAAAGATGGGGTTCCTAGCACCAAGTGACCCCGAGATACAGGGCCGCAAAATCGGTCAACTGTGTCCATCTGCAGCAATGTCATTTCAGGACCCTTTGGGTCCAGAGACCCAAATTTTTGGCTGCAGCTAGGGGGGCATTTAGGAACCCTTAACTACCAAGTTTGAAGTTTGGGGGCCCTATGGCTGCAAATGGGCACAGTGAGGCATGAAATTGGGCACAGTGAGGCTGCAAATGGGCATTGTTGACCCTCTTTTCCACTTACAGTAGCTGCGCATTTCTCACCCTAGGCTTATACTTGAGTCAATACGTTTACCCAGTTGTTTGTGGTAAAATTAGGTGCCTCGGCTTATATTCGGGTCGGCTTATACTCGAGTATATACGGTACTCCTTCTCTTTACCCGTATTGATTGGTGCTTTCCAATTTGTATTTGAAGCCGGATTAGGAATTGTATTAGGACTGATCATGAATATGTAAATTGGACTTTATAATCAGATTTTTGGTTCCAAGCGCTGCACCTACGTTACAATACTTTCTTGTATGTTGTTATTCCAGCATACATGTGCTAGCAGCTTTTGCATCTCGTGTTTCCTATGTAACCTAGCGCAGCCTTTCCTGTACAATATTATAACACTATGACCACTGACAGGTAAAGTGAATAACATTGATTATCCTGTGACAATGGCACCTGAAAGCAGGTGGGATAAGACAGCAAGTAAACATGTTGTCCCTGAAGTTGATGAGCTAAAAGCAGAAAAAAATGGGCAAACGTAAGGATTTGAGCAACTTTAAAGCAGGGGTCTCAAACTGGTGGCCCTTCAGCTGTTTCAAAACTACAAGCCCCATCATGCCTCTGCCTGTGGGGGTCATGCTTGTAACTGTCAGCCTTGCAATGCCTAATGGGACTTGTAGTTTTGCAACAGCTGGAGGGCCGCCAGTTTGAGACCCCTGACGTAAAGATTTGAGTAAATGGGTCAGAGCACCTGCAAAACTTCAGCTCTTGTGGAATGTTCCCGGTCTTTAGTGGTCAGGACCGACCAAAAGGGGTCCAGGGAATGAAAACTGGGGAACTGGAAACATGGTCATGGGCGGCCAAGAACCATCGGTGTACGGGCGGAGTGAAGGTTGGCCTGTGTAGGCTAGAAGAGCCACTGTAGCTCAAATTGCTGAAAATGCTGGTTTTGATAGAAAGGTGTCAGAACACAGTTTGTTGCTTATGGGGCTGTGTAGCCACAGATCGGTCAGTATGCCCATGCTGACATGTGTCCACAGCCAAAAGCTTCCACAATGAGCAAGTGGGCATCAGAACTGGACCATGGAGTAATGGAAGAAGGTGGCCTGGTCTGATGAATTCAAGAATGGTTTGAGGAACAGGAGTTTTAGGTGTTGACCTGTCCTCCAATTTCTCAAGATCTCAATCCAGTCGAGCGTTTGTAGGGTACATTATGCTGGAAATACAAGTCCAATTCATGGAGGCCCCACTTCGCAACTTACAGGATTTAAAGCATTTGCTACTGACGGCGTGATGCCACATACCACAGCATAGTATAAGAGATCCAGTGGATTGTAATTGTTTGTATGTACAAATTTTTTGTTTATTAACCGCTTCCCGACCGGCCACTGCATATATACGTCAGCAGAATGGCTCGGGCAGGCAGAATCACGTACCTGTACGTGATCGTGCATGTGCCTGCCCGTGGGGTCGCGCGCGCGCCGCTAGCGGCGCGCTCGCGACCCGGTCGGGAGCTCCGTGAACCCGGCCGCGGGACCAGCGGACCCGATCGCCGCTGGTATCCCGCGATCGGGTTACGGAGCGGAAGAACGGGGAGAGGTCTATGTAAACAAACCTCTCCCCGCGCTTCCTACACTGACTGTCAGTGATCGGCGGTTCCCTGTCATCGGGAACGCCGATCAATGACGTCACACGTACAGCCACGCCCCCCTACTGTAAAAAAAAAAACCACACACACGTCACACTGACTCCTCCCCGCCCCCTAGTGGTTAACACCCTAACTACAACTGTCATTTACATAGGAATCAGTGCTATTTAAATAGCACTGATTGCTGTATAAATGACAAATGTCCCAAAAATGTGTCAAAAATGTCCGATGTGTCCGCCAAAATGTCGCAGTCACAATAAAAAATCGCTGATCGCCGCCATTACTAATAAAAAAAAAAAATTAATAAAAATGCTATAAAACTATCCCCTATTTTGTAAACGCTATAACTTTTGCGCAAACTAATCAATAATCGCTAATTGCGATTTTTTTTACCAAAAATATGTAGAAGAATACGTATCGGCCTAAACTGAGGAAAAAAAATGTTTTTTTATATATTTTTTGGGGATATTTATTATAGCAAAAAGTAAAAAATATTGCATTTTTTTCAAAATTGTCGCTCTATTTTTGTTTATAGCGCAAAAAATAAAAACCGCAGGGGCGATCAAATACCACCAAAAGAAAGCTCTATTTGTGGGAAAAAAAGGACGCCAATTTTGTTTTGGAGCCATGTCGCATGACCGCGCAATTGTTAGTTAAAGCGACGCAGTGCGAATTGCAAAAAGGGGCCTGGTCCTTTAGCTGCAAATTGGTCCGGGGCTGAAGTGGTTAAAAGCACATTAATATACCACAGAGATCGAAGCTTCCTTGCTTACAACGCGAAGTAACCTTAATAGACACAAAAGCAAAACAATCACGTCAAACGCGGCCAAATCCAGCCTGCAGGCCATTTCATGCGGCCCTTGCACCTCTCAGCAGCAGAGAGGACAGACAGTGCCTTAAAAAAGTATTCATACCCTTTGAAATTTTCCACAATTTGTCATGTTACAACCAAAAAATGTAAATGTATTTTATTGGGGATTTTATTTGATAGCCCAACACAAAGTGGCACATAATTATGAAGTGGAAGGAAAATTATAAAATGGTTTTCACATTTTTTTTACAAATAAATATGTAAAAAGTGTGGCGTACATTTGTATTCAGCCCCCTTTACTCTGATACCCCTAACTAAAATCTAGTGTAACCAATTGCCTCCAGAAGTCACCTAATTCTTAAATAGAGTCCACCTGTGTGTAATTTAATCTCAGTATAAATACAGCTGTTCTGTGAAGCCCTCAGAGGTTTGTTAGAGAACCTTAGTGAACAAACAGCACCATGAAGGCCAAGAAACACACAAGACAGGTCAGGGATAAAGTTGTGGAAAAGTTTAAAGGCTAAGTTCACCTTTTTTTTTCTTCTAAATTCCATCTCCCATATGTACCCATATAGCATTAATGTACTTCTTTTGCTAAAATAAGCTTTCCATTTATTCTACCCACGCTTACCTCACTCTCTTCATAGATGTTTAACAATCCTGCTCCATTACTTCTGCCTTACTTCCTGAACAGACTTTAGGTCATGACACAGGAAGGAGTTGAACAGCTGAGGGTAGATGATGCAGAGTGTGTGTGCTAATGACATCAGCTGGTGGTAGAAAACTAACACTGCACTTCACCATGAACACACCATCCCCACCGTGAAACATGGTGGTGGCAGCATCATGTTGAGGGGGTGATTTTCTTCAGCAGGGACAGGAAAGCTGGTCAGAGTTGATGGGAAGATGGATGGAACCAAATACAGGGCAAACTTAGAAGAAAATATGTTAGAGTCTGCAAAAGACTTGAGACTGAGGTGGAGGTTCACCTTCCAGCAGGACAACGACCCAAAACATACAGCCAGAGCTACAATGGAATGGTTTAGATCAAAGCATATTCATGTGTTAGAATGGCCCAGTCAAAGTCCAGACCTAAATCCGATTGAAAATCTGGGGCAAGACTTCAACATTGCTGTTCACAGACGCTTTCCATCCAATCTGACCAAGCTTGAGCTATTTTGCAAAGAAGAATGGGGGAAAATGTCACTCTCTGCAGCATCCCCCTCGTCTTAGCATTCAGCAGATTCCGGCAGCTGACTCAAGGCCTTAGCTGGTACTCCTCCATACCCCTGCACTTTCTGCTTCCCAGCTCCACCCTCAAATTTTTCCCGGCAGCAGCACAAGATAAAAGGGGTGAACTGTGATGTAATAGAGGGTGGAGGACTCTTCACATCTGATGTAAGGAGGGGTGGGGTGCTCTGGATATCTAGTCTTATGCCGCGTACGGACTTTCCGGCAGACTTGGTCCGGTGGACCGGAATCCGTCGGACAATTTGATTGTGTGTGGGCTCCAGCTGACTTTTCTTTCACAAAAGTCCGACGGACCTTTTTTTAAATCTTTCTGACGGACTCGAGTCTGGTCGAAGAATCTGGTCATCTGTGTGCTAGTCCGACGGACGAAAACCGACGCTAGGGCAGCTATTGGCTATGAACTTCCTTATTCTAGTCCGGTCGTACGTCATCACGTTTGAATCCGTCTGACTTTTGGAGTGATCGTATGTGGGCAAGTCCGTTCGTTTGAAAGTCCGGCGGACCTCCGCTGCACAGTCCGTAGGAAAGACTGTCGGACCAAGTCTGTCGAAAAGTCAGATCGTGTGTACGTGGCATTACAGATACAACTGGCCCTTTGAGGGCATCTGTAATGCTGATGCATCCCGTGATGAAATTGAGTTTGACACCCCGGGCACATATTTAAAATGAAAGAACTATTTATGAATAAATACCTACACAGCACTTGCCTTATTACCCCACCCTCCACAAAGAACGATATTCCACACATTTGTCATTAAAATTCAACCAGTCCTTTTTACTGAATCATTTCTTTTTCCAAATTCAACATTTCAAAACAAAAATGGTACAACATTTTAAGTTAAATAAATAATATATCTTGTTAAAATTACTCTTTAAATACTGTAACATTTCTCTAGGACTCCATCAATTGAGATATATTGGATCGGTTTTCTATTTATTATGTTCCGTTAATTCTTTCTGAGGCATCTTCTCAGATATCCATACATGTTTCTGCTCAGGAACATCCATTTAGCAATCGTCTTGTTCTGTGGCTCTGGAAATTGGAAGGATTATAATAAACGCTACCATGTTAAAGAGACCCTGTCACCACAATCTTTACACTATCCGCTTGCACTAACTCTTTCTGCTGCAAAAATATCTGTGCAGTGTATGTAGAGTTACAGAAATGAGACATTGCCTGTAGTGTCATAACCTTGGGGCTCGTTTGCACCAGTACATTGAGTAAAGGCATGTGCACTTAACGTGAGGTTTGCGATAACACAACCCTGCCAGTTTACGAAAAAATTCCAGATGAAGGTTTTGTGCAATTGAGGAGGTCACATCTCCAGTGGCCCGTGTCTCCTACCCACCCTCCATTCCAGAACTGAAGCCATTTCTGAAGGTGGCCATAGATGGTTTAAACTTTGGCAGCTTCCTGATGAATTGGATACAATTTGAGCGATGGGTGGCTATGAAAGCACCACCTGGCTCAACAAAAGTTGAAGTTAAAAATTGACCTAGCTGGTTGTAAAGCTATCGGTGAAACAGTGACTGAATCCTATCAGATGCAGTCAGTGTTCACCAGCACCAGCCGCCGCCGGTGCCATGGTTGCCCGAATACATTGGAGATTCCTCCATCTTTGATGTTAGCGTTGATGGGGAAATCAATAGACTTTAATCTCTCTCTCTCACAGACTAAAAGGCCGAAATTCGAGACTTCAACCTTAAAACTGAACTTGATGCCGCGTACACACGGTCGGAATTTCCGATGGAAACAGTCCGATGGGAGCTTTTCATCGGATTTTCCGACCGTGTGTATGCCCAACAGTCTTTTTCTGTCGAAATTTCCGACGGACTTTGGATTGAGAGCCTGTTCTTAATTTTTCCGACGGAAAACCTTTCTATCGGATTTTTCGACCGTGTGTATGCAATTCCGACACGCAAAATTCCGACGCATGCTCAGAAACAATTCGACGCATGCTCGGAAGCATTAAACTTCCCATTTATAGTGCCGTTGAACGTGTTGCATGTCGTGGTGTTATTGACCGTCGGAATTTGGTGTGACCGTGTGTAGGAAAGACAGTTTGAGCGAAATTCCGTCGGAATTCAGACGGGAAAAGCATCAGAGCTTTTTCCGACGAAAATTCCGACCGTGTGTACGCGGCATTACTGTACCTGGGAACCACAGACTGAAAATTATTTTAAATTCATTTTTTTAATATTCAAAGCAAACTCATCCATGTCTTCATGTTTTATTGTGTTGATAAATCACTTAAAAAAAAAATAAATAAAAAACAAGCATTTCTAGCTGTGGCCATCTTGAGTAATCATCTCAAGTAAGGGCAGATGTTTCATGTAGCATTTACTTTACTTTTCATTTACTGTTTTGCCTGAAATCCATCTGCCCTTATCTCTGGCATGCAGGCAGAGGGTGTGCTTAGCGTAGAAAGCCCCTTGTCCTCTCCAAATGAATGAAAAAAATAAAAATAAACCATAATGACTCCTGGGATGTATGGCATCACTTTGGCCTAGGCCGGAAACCAGGAAGCAACTGTCAGGAGCATGTGAATGCTCCTGTTCTTTGGCAGCAGCTGGCCTCACCCCAGCATCCTGGTTTTGGCTATGATGCAATTCCCCTGTCATGTCTTTCCACCTGCAAGGTGATTGATGTAGCAATGTGGCTTAAATCACCAAACGTGATTTAAGCCAGCCAAGCCTGCAGTCTCATGCTTGTGATAGCGTGTCTAATACATGCATGCTCTCTGTCTGTCTGTCCTCCTCTGCTGTTTGGATTCCCCTATTTATGACCTTGGATCAGGTCTCAACTGTTCTCTGAACTCTGCCTGTCTTTTGACTATGGATTGACCCCGACTATTCTGAACCTTGCCTGCCTTGTACCTGGACTCTTATTGAATCACTCTGCCTGCCTGCCAACCGCGAGTACCTGTGTATAAGACCTGGGGGCAACCAAGTACCGTCAGGCCTGCTTGCCTTATGGGAAAGGGGGCTGCTATAGGTGAAGAACACAGAAGCCAGCTATAATATCTGACCGTCTGCATTAGGGGTAAGCGTGACAACAACAGAAGAAATGTAAAAATAAAAGTTTAAAACAAGTAAATATAATATACCTTTCTATTTACTAATGCTAGCAGGATAAGGATTAAAGATAGTTAATGCTGATTGAGAGAGGTTGGTTCCACTTTAAGGCCTTGTTCACACAAGGTGAATACATGTATGCCCTGAACAAGGCCATGCCTTGCTGGCACATGGATGCGCATGTATTCCGTGCATCCCTGTGCCAGCAGTCCCATTGTTGTCTATTGTGATGTAGTGGCTGCACAGACAAAGCCGCTGGGTCCCAATAACACATTCATATGGGTGTGGGTGCAAGCCCTCAAACCCACCCAGGGTGCATTCAGGGCATTGCACCCACAGGGATGTCATATTGGAAGCAGCGGCTGTGTCCATGCAGCCACTATGCCCCAATAGACAACAATGGGACAGCTGGAACAGGGATGAACAGAACACCTGCCCATCCCCATGCCGACAAAACACAGCCCAGTGTAAATAAAGCCTTATGCCGCGTACACACGGCATCGGAAATTCCACCATCAAAAGTCTGATGAGAGCTTTTGGTCGGAAAATGCAACCGTGTGTATGCTCCATCAGACTTTTGCTGGCGGAATTCCAGCCAGCAAAATATTGAGAGCAGGTTCTCAATTTTTCGGTCAGAAAAAGTTTCGATCGGAAATTCCGATCGTTTGTACCAATTCCGATGCGCAAAATTCCTACGCATGCTCGGAAACAATTTGACGCATGCTCGGAAGCATTGAACTTAATTTTCTCAGCTCGTCGTAGTGTTGTACGTCTCCGCGTTCTTGGCGGTCGAAAGTTCAGTGAACTTTTGTGTGACCATGTGTATGCTTGAGCGGAATTCCGTTGGAAAAACCATCCAAGATTTTTATGACAGAAAATCCGCTCGTGTTTACGTGGCATAAGACTCGTTAGCATTCAACATTTCCAGCAGTGTCGGTGGCCTGTGTCCCCTGTCGCAGGTTATGGTTCCTTCCTCTGGCCCCTACGCCACCAGAGAACGCAACAGTGATAAAGAGGTCAGAGGATGGAATCACAGCGTGAAGCGGGAAATACAGGCATCCAACACAGAACAGACTCACCGAGGACGCAGTGCTGGGATGGTGGGAAGGTTGGAGACACAAGGACTTCCTATCCAGTATTAGTTGTAGATCAGAGTGCACTGGTAGCAGCTCAGGGCAGAAGATTGTCACTTGCAATTTAGGAAGAATTTGCTCGCTGCTGCAGTATTGTTGCCCATACACATGGCAATTTGATAGAGCAATTGAACAAACATTGGGTAGTTGCTTACACTGCAAAGCTGAAGAAAAGGCAACCAACTTCTAAGGTCACTAGCAAACAATGGAGGTATGCTGGTAGGAGGGCATAACCTGTGTTGTTTTTTTACAAAAAAGGTAGGTTGCAGTATAACCCGAAGGCGAAAAACTTAGTGAGCCTCTCAACGGACAAAAAAGAGATACGACCACATTTAATGAAATTGCTGTAGTTTTTCCCCGTTTTGACTCAATTTCACTTCAATTCAGTCTTTCAGTAAAGTGCACTGAAGCTTTCACTTTATTGCTCAGTTTTATGGTGGTGGACGAAACCTGCAGGTGGTGGATGAAATTAATTTCTTCTTCCTACTTGCAGTCCTATGTGCATTTTCCTGTGGCTCAAACAGTGGTTGAAATGGTCAACTTAAAACGGAAGTAAACCCATAGATTTAACAGTGTTAAAAAAAAAAACAGTTACATTTCCGACAAATTTAGGGAATGTTAACTGTCACATTGGATGGACTCTCAACCAAACTGTCAAACCATCCAATGGCATCACCATGGCAGTTGAAGAACAAACAGAGGACAAGATGGCAGCTTCCTTGGATGAAAACTATAGGAGGGTTTACTTCCACTTTAACCACTTGCCGACCGGCGCACGACAATATACGTCGGCAGAATGGCACGTACAGGCAGGAGGGCGTATATACAAGTCCCTCCTTACTGCCTGTCCGTGCCATCGGGAGTGCGCCGGGAGCGGCGCGCTCCCGCGCCGGTCGGGACCCCCGTGAGTCCGGTCACGGTCCCCGCGGACTCGATCGCCGCGGGGACCCCCGCGATCGTCTCACGGGAAGGCTGAACGGGGAGATGCCGAGATAAACAGCATCTCCCCGTTCTGCCTAGCAACTAGTGACGCCGATCTCTGCTCCCTGTGATTGGAGCAGAGATCAGCATTCACTAGCTGACAGCCACACCCCCCCACAGTAAGAAACACACCCCTAGGCATACTTAACCCCTACGCTGCCCCCTTGTGGTTAACCCCTTCACTGCCAGTGTCATTTATACAGGAATCAATGCATTTAAATAGCATTGATTGCTGTATAAATGACAATGGTCCCAAAAATGTGTCAAAAATGTCCGATGTGTCCGCCATAATGTCGCAGTCACAAAAAAAAATCGCAGATTGCCGCCATTACTAATAAAAAAAAATTATTAATAAAAATGCTATAAAACTATCCCCTATCTTGTAAACGCTATAACTTCTGCGCAAACCGATCAATAATCGCTTATTGCGATTTTTTTACCAAAAATATGTAGAAGAATACGTATCGTCCTAAACTGAGGAAAAAAAAAAAGTTTTTTTATATATTTTTGGGGGATATTTATTATAGCAAAAAATAAAAAATAATGCGTTTTTTTTTTTTTTCAAAATTGTCGCTCTTTTTTGTTTATAGCGCAAAAAATAAAAACCGCAGGGGCGATCAAATGCCACCAAAAGAAAGCTCTATTTGTGGGAAAAAAAGGACGTCAATTTTGTTTGGGAGCCACGTCGCACGACCGCGCAATTGTCAGTTAAAGCGACGCAGTGCCGAGTCGCAAAAAGGGGCCTGGTCCTTTGGCTGCAAATTGGTCCGGTCTGAAAGTGGTTAAAGAAATTGTGATGTTGCAGGTGGGAAAAAGGGGTAATGGCTTTATACGGCTTGGAAACCCAAAGCTGGATTTCTGTGGGATAAGCGGCATCAGTAACTCTGTATAGACTACACAGAGGCAACCAACGTAAATGGATATTGTAGAGAATGGAAATTGTGGTGACAGGGTCTCTTTAGAATAAATATATCCTATGTGCCTCAGTCAAGGCTATACGGGCAATCAAATCTGTGCTACTGAGAGATTTAACTAGTTGTTTAAAATCGTCTCATTAGTAGCGCATTGTGTCCAGTGCGATGCAAATAAGGCCAACAAAAGGGTAAACTCCATCATTGCAATACAATTTAAATATAAGAAACCCAGCCTTTTTAGCTTGTGCTGCAATACTCACCTCCTCTCTGGTGCTTTCACCTGCAGATTCTGTGATCCGGTGCCAATTCTTTTCCAGGTTTAAAGACACCCAGTGGCATCCAACTCATTTTCTGTGAGCCCAGGCTGCCATGGACACACATCCCTGCGGGTACTTCATCACACCAGCCTGGGCTCACAGGACTATTGCACAGAACGACAATCACACCTCATTGCTTGAGCACTGATTGGTCCAGGAGGAGGGACTGCCCACAGCCGCTGTCAGAAGAGAAAGGACCCGAGATATAACATGACCAGCCAGGAGACTGCCGGTATGGTAGGGATTTTGTAAAAAAAAATAGCTATGGAGGATCTAGTGAGGATGGGGGGTCTCTTAAATTCTGGAATTAAATCTCTAAGCAGCCAACAGTCCTAACTGCCTTTGTAGTCTTACAGTGGAAACTCTCTTCTTAAGTGATCATTATTTTCGATCCGCTCCCAGTTCGTGGCCCTTTGATGTCAACCAAAACCAGGACCAAAACTGCCCTCGTCGGTCACAGGTAGTCGTCCTCGCTGGACAGGGAAGTTGAACCTTCAGTCTCTGCGTCGGAGGAAGTCTGGGACTCGGCTCTGTTCATGTTCCATACCTGAGGACAAAAGCTCTTGCCCCAGGTGCACGGGTAGCCCACGGGCTTGGCAGAGCGAATCAAATCTACCGCCAGTTGCCAGCGATCCCGCTCAGTTCACTTGCTGCCCTTTGCTCCCCGTTGTTTATTCATCGATGTCAGCATCTGGCTGATGTAGGAAGTCAAGAGATCGTCCATCTTGTATCCCTGAAGAGACAAAGTCATGAAAAAAGACTGTTACAGGACCTGTGATGTATGACAGCTGTTCTGTTTTTGACCCTCTTGTGGAAATTCTAGCTGCCTGGCTGTCATGCCGCTCTAATGACTCAGTGGGGTAATTTACTAAAACTGGAGAGTTCAAAATCTGGTGCAGCTCTGCATAGAAACCAATAAGCTTCCAGGTTTTTTTTTTGTCAAAGCTTCCAGGTTTTTGTTGTATTGTTTAATGGTCTCCAAACTACGCCCCTGTTCTTTCTTTTTTTCCGGGCCTTAGGGTCCTATTTCATCCACTGATACCAACAATAGGGCACAATTCCCCTCACTGAACCCAACAAAGGGGCACAATTCCTCCCAAAGACCTCAACGATTGGGCACAATTCCTCCCAAAGACCTCAACGATTGGGCACAATTCCTCCCACTGACACCAAGGAAGGGGTACAATTCCTCCCAAAGACCTCAATGATTGGGCACAATTCCTCCCACTGACACCAAGGAAGGGGTACAATTCCTCCCAATGACACCAAGGAAGGGGTGCAATTCCACCCAATGACACAAAGGAAGGTGTGCAATTCCTCCCAATGACACCAAGGAAGGGGTACAATTCCTCCCAATGACATCAAGGAAGGGGTGCAATTCCTCCCAATGACACCAAGGAAGGGGTACAATTCCTCCCAATGACACCAAAGATGGGGCACAATTCCTCCCAATGACACCAAGGAAGGGGTACAATTCCTCCCAATGACACCAAAGATGGGGCACAATTCCTCCCAATGACACCAAGGAAGGGGTACAATTCCTCCCAAAGACCTCAATGATTGGGCACAATTCCTCCCACTGACACCAAGGAAGGGGTACAATTCCTCCCAATGACACCAAGGAAGGGGTGCAATTCCACCCAATGACACAAATGAAGGTGTGCAATTCCTCCCAATGACACCAAGGAAGGGGTACAATTCCTCCCAATGACATCAAGGAAGGGGTGCAATTCCTCCCAATGACACCAAGGAAGGGGTACAATTCCTCCCAATGACACCAAAGATGGGGCACAATTCCTCCCAATGACACCAAGGAAGGGGTACAATTCCTCCCAATGACACCAAAGATGGGGCACAATTCCTCCCAATGACACCAAGGAAGGGGTACAATTCCTCCCAATGACACCAAGGAAGGAGTACAATTCCTCCCAATGACATCAAGGAAGGGATACAATTCCTCTCAATGACACCAAGGAAGGGGTACAATTCCTCCTAATGACACCAAGGAAGGGATACAATTCCTCCCAATGACACCAACGATGGGGCACAATTCCTCCCAATGACACCAACGATGGGGCACAATTCCTCCCAATGACACCAACGATGGGGCACAATTCCTCCCAATGATGGAGCATTCTTTTTTTTTTAGAAAGTTTGGAGACCCCTGGTCTAAGTGGAATTTAGAAGCTGATTGGCTACCAAGGACTGCTGCACCAGATTCTGAGTGCTCCAGTTTTAGTAAATCAACCCCTGTGTTTTATGATTCACTGGCTTAAAAGATATAGGCAGCAAAGAAAGGGGGATCTCCTGCTTTGCCTCAGGTCAGTAACTAGGGCTCATTCACATGGGCAACCCAGTCCGGAGCAGAGCCCCCTTTTTCTTTTCTTTTTTTACTGTCCTAGCGCTGAGCTATGAGCAGGCAGCTCATGTTAGTGAATGGACATACATCTGCTGTATTGACTTACTTTACTTAACGAAAACTAAACTTAACTAAAACGACGGTAAAGCAGCGCTAAATATAGCGCTGCTTTACCGTCACCGCGGCTCCCGCCCCAGTGTGAAAGGGGCCTTACACAAGTTCAACAGATAATGCAGGGATGAGCCTGGCCCTGGATGCATAGGTTCTGTGTCCGGGTCCATGCACCTGTCAAACTTGGCTGTGTGGCCAAGTCCATACAGCCGATGCGTGTCCATTCACCAATATGGGCTGCCTGCACACAGCTCAGCGTTATAATGGAAAAGTAAAAAAATGGCTCTGTACAGGGCTTTAGTGCCTGTGTGAATGAGCCCTTAAAGGGTGACTCCCCTTTCATGGGAAAAAAATAGCAAATATAAAAAAAAGCAAAGAAAAATAAATACATGATTAGCTCACCAGTGACGTCTCGCAGAGCAGTTTGCTGCCTCGAACCAGATTCCCAATGGTGATGTGAAAGTAAGTATTTCCACTGCTCCAGTTGGAGATCTTTGTGAAAGGGTGAGTGGCCAAAATATCCTGCAGGGAGAAAATCCGTTAAACTTCTAGTGTCATGTGATATATAGAATATATAACATATCCTGGTACTTGGCACTTCCTATTGTTACACTAAATGTCGTCTAGTGGAGAGGCAACATTAGGATGGTGAGAGGTACTAACAGACATGAGATGACGGTCAGTTATCTGGACTTTTGATGAATTCATGTCTATGCATCAGACGGCTGCTGACCATAACTGACTGGTCAGGTTAGGAAAATTGTTCCAATCACTGTTAACCTCCATGAAGATGTGCGCTATAGCATCAGTCTGTGCTGCACCCAGTTCCTCCACCTCTGTCTGGGCTGCACATGGTCCTTCCACCTCTGTTTGAGCTGCACCTGGTCCCCCACCTCTGTCTGAGCTGCACCCGGTTCTCCACATCTGTCTGAGCTGCACCTGCTCCTTCCACCTCTGTCTGAGCTGCACCTGCTCCTTCCACCTCTGTCTGAGCTTCACCTGCTCCTTCCACCTCTGTCTGAGCTGCACCTGCTCCTTCCACCTCTGTCTGAGCTGCACCCGGTTCTCCACCTCTGTCTGAGCTGCACCTGCTCCTTCCACCTCTGTCTGAGCTGCACTGGTTCTCCACCTCTGTCTGAACTGCATCTGGTCCTTCCACCTCTCTGAGTGGCACCCTGTCCCCCACCTCTATCTGAGCTGCACCCGGTCCTTCCACCTCTGTCTGAGCTGCACACGGTTCTCCACCTCTGTCTGAGCTGCACCCGGTCCCCCACCTCTGTCTGAGCTGCACACGGTCCCCCACCTCTGTCTGAGCTGCACACGGTCCCCCACCTCTGTCTGAGCTGCACACGGTCCCCCACCTCTGTCTGAGCTGCACACGGTCCCCCACCTCTGTCTGAGCTGCACCTGGTCCTTCCACCTCTGTCTGAGCTGCACCTGGTCCTTCCACCTCTGTCTGAGCTGCACCCAGTTCTCCACCTCTGTCTGAACTGCACCTGGTGCCCCACCTCTGTTTGTGCTGCACCCGGTCCCCCACCTCTGTCTGAGCTGAACCTGGTCTTTCCACCTCTGTCCGAGCTGCACCTGGTCTTTCCACCTCTGTCCGAGCTGCACCTGGTCTTTCCACTTCTGTCTGAGCTGCACCCAGTTCTCCACCTCTGTCTGAGCTGCACCCGGTCCCCCACCTCTGTCTGAGCTGCACCCGGTCCCCCACCTCTGTCTGAGCTGCACCCAGTCCCCCACCTCTGTCTGAGCTGCACCTGGTCCTTCCACCTCTGTCTGAGCTGCACCCGGTCCCCCACCTCTGTCTGAGCTGCACCCGGTCCCCCACCTCTGTCTGAGCTGCACCCGGTCCCCCACCTCTGTCTGAGCTGCACCCGGTCCCCCACCTCTGTCTGAGCTGCACCCAGTCCCCCACCTCTGTCTGAGCTGCACCCAGTCCCCCACCTCTGTCTGAGCTGCACCTGGTCCTTCCACCTCTGTCTGAGCTGCACCCGGTTCTCCACCTCTGTCTGAACTGCACCTGGTCCTTCCACCCCTGTTTGTGCTGCACCCGGTCGCCCACCTCTGTCTGAGCTGCACCCGGTCCTTCCACCTCTGTCTGAGCTGCACCCGGTCCCTCACCTCTGTCTGAGCTGCACCCGGTCCCCCACCTGTCTGAGCTGCACCTGGTCCTTCCACCTCTGTCTGAGCTGCACCCGGTCCCCCACCTCTGTCTGAGCTGCACCCGGTCCTTCCAACCTCTGTCTGAGCTGCACCCGGTCCCCCACCTATGAGCTGCACCTGGTCCTTCCACCTCTGTCTGAGCTGCACCTGGTCCCCCACCTCTGTCTGAGCTGCACCTGGTCCTTCCACCTCTGTCTGAGCTGCATCTGGTCCCCCACCTCTGTCTGAGCTGCACCCGGTCCCCCACCTCTGTCTGAACTGCACCTGGTCCTTCCACCTCTGTTTGTGCTGCTTGGTCTCCCCACCTCTTTCTGTGCAGCACCTCGTCCTTCCACTTGTGCATATGCTGTTCCTGGTCCCCCCTGCTGCACCCTGTCCCCCCACCTATGTGAGTGGTGCACCTGGTCTCCCCAAATGTGTGTGTGCTGCATCTAGTCCCCCCACCTTTGCCTGTGCTGCATCCTACCCCTCCAACCTCTGTCTGTGCCCCACTCTGTCCCCCTACCTCTGTCTGTGCTGCAACCGGTCCCCCCATCTATGTGTGTGCTGCACCTGATCCCTCCACCTCTTTGTACAGCAATTAGGTTTATGAAAGGTAGACTGTGACTACATGTCTGTGATCACCCAAACATTTTAGGGGATACAGAATGTCCCATGTATGATTGAACGGAATGAATAATCTTTTCAGTTTTTGGACATAAGTAAAATAGATCAGCCTAAAGTGTATGTAAACCCTAAATCAATTTTAAGGTATGGATTGCCTATCAAGTTTAGGATAGATAACCCAATGGCCAACTGAAGTAGCTCACACAGCCATCTGATAATGCTGTTGCTAATTTCTAGGTAGTACCCTACTGCTGTCAGCCTGCAACAGGAAGGGTCTTGCGCCACTACTATAGCCCCTTGCTTAGTCCACCCAAAAGTGACATTTTAGGCACAGGTGGAACCTGGTGGGCTCAACCAGCCCCAGAATTCTGAAATACCTTGGGTGGTCCAACTGTGATATCGCCCCACAATAATCGCCAACAGTACTCCTGTCTACATTTCATGTTTTGATTGTTTTCCGCCCACCTTGGTGTGTCCCAATTCCTCCTGTTACAAATGTTCCCTTTTGGTTTATTGGTTAGAGCCAGTGCGCTCCAATCAGCAGGGAGCATGAGCTTTGCTGAGTGCAGAGCTATAGGTCTCACCCAGCATGGGCGGTGCTGGACCTCTGCAGAGAGACCACACCGACCTCAGAGACAGCAAGGGTCCCATTCTGCAGCTGCTGGCAGGGGACAGGCTTTTCTACTACTTTTCTACAAAAAAAAAGTCTTTGCACACCTATTATTTTGATACACTTGAAAGGATTTTAGGTGATTTAAACTGAAGGTTAAATTTGCTTTTTAATGTAACTCATGAATCATGATAACTACAAATCTGTCCCTGACATTCACCCACACAGTTTGCGTCATATTCTCCCTGTGACAGGCTGGCAAGGGAACTCCAACCGCAATTCTATTACAATGAGGAACTGAAGGCAGGGTGTACATATATATATATATATATACTGTACCTTTGTCTTGGGGTCTATCAAGCTGACGCCATGCTTGTTAATTGCAATTAGGAGAATTTCTGGAAAATGAGGCTCTGTGGTTTGCTAAGAAAAAAAAATAAAAATAGTTGTTTTCCAGGTCAGAGAGGTCTCAAATGCGTTCAAATCATCACAAAAAAATAAATATTACCTGGTTGCTGGTTTTCACTGCAGCTGCATTCACCCCCAATTCAGTTTCCTGCCACTTAACCGTGTTAGCCAGAGCTGAGAGCCCTCTCCCTACCCCCAAATCACAGTGCTGGGCGATTAAGTTCCCAATCGCCAAATACCAGTGCTACCGCATTGGTCAAAAGTGAGAGATATGTTCTCCTTTATACCTTGAAGTACAGTACCGGGTATTTCTTTTGATGGGGAAGCATGTGCAGCTTCGAAGGGTGCCAGTTAACTGCACCTGTTGATTTTTTTTGTTTTTTATTTTACAAAAGGAAAGTGATTATTATGCTTCCATATCAACCAATTAATTAAGGTGCACATAATGCTCATTGGGAATGCTCAGTGTGAAAATGCGAACTGTCCTATCAGTGCATTGATGTAAATTGAAGCAATAGGGTGTAACGCAAACTGCCTTGCTTATGTACTGGGACTGGTTTGGGCAAAGCAGACCAACCTGGCCCAATGTGTCTGATGTGAATGGGATCTTTGGCTGCATTTACACCTGTGTGTCACATTTTTGACTGTTTTTTTTTTATGTTTGTATGAGGGTTTTTGAGCATTTTTGTACAGTTTTTAGTGCATTTTTGAGCTTTGGCTTTTTTTTATTAGCCAATAGAGAAAAATATCATCTGTTTTATCATTTGTTGCCATGTTTTTCATGTTCATCTGCTTTTATTTATTTCCATTTTTTGTTAGAGGGTTAGCAGTTGATTTATTTATTATTACTGTATTTATCGGCGTATAACACGCACTGCAAATAACTCACTTTATGAAGGGACAGTTCACTGTGTTTCAGACTTAAGGGGGGCCAAACGGTGGCCACTGGGAGTAGAAAAGGTCCCAATGTCAGTGGAAGAAAATAATGCCCAATCGTTGTTTCAGTGGAAGTAACTGTGCCCATTATTAGTGTCAGTGGAAGGAATTTTACCCCATCGTTGGTGTAAATGGGAGGCAATATGCATCATTGTTGGTGTCATTGGGAGAAATTCCTGTTTTCAGAATGCGTCAGGTCAGCTGCTCAGCACAGGACCTGGAAGCTAGCGGAGATCATCGGCGTAGAGGTGCCTACTACAGTGATTTCCAGCTTCTAAAGCAGGGGTCTCCAATTGTTCTAAACAAAGGGCCATTTTACTGTCCTTCAGGCTTTAGGGGGCAGACTGTGGCCACTGGGAGTAGAACGGTCCTGACGTCGGTGGGAAGAAATAATGCCCGATCGTTGTTTCAGTGGGAGTAACTGTGCCCCATTATTCATGTCAGTGTGAAGTATTGTACCCGATCATTGGTGTCAATGGGAGGCATTAGGCCCCATTGTTGGCGTCATTGGGAGAAATTGTGCCCCATCGTTGGTGTCATTGGGAGGAATTGTGCCCCAACATTGGTGTCATTGGGAGGAATTGTGCCCCAACGTTGGTGTCATTGGGAGGAATTGTGCCCCAATGTTGGTTTCATTGGGAGAAATTGCGCCCCTTTATTGGTGTCAGTGGGAAGTATTGTACCCCATCATTGGTGTCAATGGGAGGCATTAGGCCCCATTGTTGGTGTCATTGGGAGAAATTGTGCCCCATCGGTGTCATTGGGAGAAATTGTGCCCCATCGTTGGTGTCATAGGGATGAATTGTGCCCCAACGTTGGTGTCATTGGGAGGAATTGTGCCCTTTTATTGGTGTCAGTGGGAAGTATTGTACCCCATCATTGGTGTCAATTGGAGGCATTAGGCCTCATTGTTGGTGTCATTGGGAGAAATTGTGCCCCACCATGGTCATCGGGAGGAATTGTGCCCCAACGTTGGTGTCATTGGGAGGAATTGTGCCCCTTTATTGGTGTCAATGGGGGGGAATTATGCCCCACAGTTGGTATCAGTAGATGAAATAGTGCCCCGAGGGCCAGATAAAAACAAGCAAATGGCCACGTGACCCATGGGCTGCAGTTTGGAGACCACTGCTCTAGAGGGATCCCACAGTTATGGTATATGTGTAATTACATTGGTCCAAGCTGGACCAATGCAACTATGAAAAATTATCCATACCTGAAATTCATCTTTAATTCTAAAAGGAGAGTCACAGAACTCTTGGCAAATCAATAACGTAATCATTTTCTCTTTTTCTGAAAGCTCGCTACCTGAGAACTATGTAAGCCTGTGGTCATTCTAGTTTCCTTCCTTGCTGTAATTATCTTGCAATATTGGGGACGACAGACTAAATGGAATCACTATCCTGATTTGTGTAGGACAGCATGAAATCTAAATAAAACGCTGTTATTTCCCAACTTTCTGGGGCGTGCCTCATACTGGGAAAGTTCTGGGTTTCATCCTTTGGCATTCTTTATAACTATGTTGGATCTCTTGGGGCATTCCATGGTTATGGCTGGTGAGAGAGCAGAACTTCATCCGAAATGGGTAGACTATCCAGGGTGTTGAGGGTGATTGGAGAAGATTATGGGAAGAGCCAAGATATGTCTTACCTTGACTTCAAAAAAGGCTGAACCGAATGTTGGCCACTTGAAGATGATCTTCAGAAAGGCAACCTTGGACTCCTCTCTGGTTTTCCCTGCGTGTTTATTGAAGTAGGCGATAATGGACTGCAGAGGAACATGCAAGTGTTAAACATATTTAGTTTTTGTTACTAGTGTAAATAAAAGTGAAAATAAGCACACACATTGCCAACATTTTGAAATAGTTAGACTGGTTCCCAAAAAAACAATAAAATCTCTTAATAGAACTGCCCCTGTGGCACATAGGCAATGGAAACAGTTGACCAAGAACCTCTCTGTCAATGTAGAGAAACTAGACATGTGCACTGACAAAAAATTTGTCATTTTCGTTTCATTCGTTTTTTTGCTTTTTTCGGACATTCAAAAATTCGGAATTCGGATTTACGAATTTTCGAATTTTTCTAATCTCTAATTCTCCAATTTCCGAATTGTCTAATTTTCTAATTTCCGAATTTCTAATTTCCGAATTTCTAATTTCCGAATATTCGAATTTCGAATTTCCGAATATTCGAATTTCCGGATTTTCGAA
The DNA here is from genome assembly GCA_028564925.1 of Lithobates sylvaticus. Classification (NCBI taxonomy): domain Eukaryota; kingdom Metazoa; phylum Chordata; class Amphibia; order Anura; family Ranidae; genus Lithobates; species Lithobates sylvaticus. The sequence continues at coordinate 604,302,798 of CM053027.1, read as the reverse complement.
AATACGGAAATTCAGAAATTAGAAAATTAGAAAATCTGAAAAAAAAAAAAAAAAAATAAGAAAAATCTATAAAATTCTAAATAATAACTAACTAATAATAACTAACTATTGAATTATAGGTATTGGAATTTCCTTTCAAATTTGGCTGTTTGTATACGTAACGAATACAAATTTATCTGAAATTACGAATGCCTTTTTAAATCTAAACAAATGGAATGGAACAAATGAATAATAAATAATAATAATAAAAAGGTTTTATTATTGTTATTTATTATTATTAGATCGTTACGTTCCATTCGTTTAGATACGGCATTCGTTATTTCAGATAATTTGTTACTTGAAGTGATTGTAGCCGTATTAGTGCAATAGACAGAGAGAGCCCCGAAAGCTTGTACATGAAAAATGATATGTTAGTGCAAATAAAAAAAGTATCATGGACAGTACTCAGATAATTTGTTCAAATACGTTCACTAACAGCCAAATTTGAAATGAAATTCCAATACCTACAATTTAATATTTATTATTAGTTATTTCAGATTTTCGGGTTTTTCGAATGTTCAGATTTTCATTCTTTTGAATGTTCAGATTTTCATTCTTATTTTTGTATTTTCAAATTTCTAAATTTTTGCATTTTGGAATTTCCTCATTTTGAATTTCCGAAATTCCCAATCTCCGAAATTCCCAATCTCCGAAATTCCCAATCTCCGAAATTCCCAATCTCCGAAATTTCCAACTTATGAATTTCGAATTTACGAATTTCGAATTTACGAATTTCGAATTTACGAATTTCGAATTTACGAAATTTCGAATTTTCGGAAATTTGAAAATTCGGAAATTAACAAGTTTGTTAAAATCCGTTAAAAAACAAGTTTGTAACTAAACGAATTGCACATGTCTAATAGCAACTGCAGTGCAATTTTCAATGCCAAATATTAGCTCCAATCCCTTGTTTCTGTAGATACTCCGCAGTACAGACCACAGACGAGGCACGACATTGGCTCAGACCAAGGCCATTTTCTAAAATTTATGTATGCAGACATCAGCATGCACGCTATCCTAGCCTATGGCATGTCATTTTCCAACATTACAGATTAAAATGATATTGTGTTAGCGTTGATAAGAAAATGAAGCTGTAAAGACATACTACACATATGTGTAGCTCTTCTAAGCTGAATGTCTTCCATGTGCACAGCTATGTGGTGATGGAGCACTCTTGCTCTTTAACCCATTCCTGCTCAGCATCAGCTAATCCCCTACTCCAAGGTTTTAAGGGCATAGTATCCTACCCTTGGCTCCATGACAGTAGCATCCACCGTGAGGCCCCTGGCCTGACCTGCACCAACAGTAGTCTGTCCCATACCTTCCTCAGGCCTTGCTATACTGTATATCATACAGCCCTCTTACTAAGGATGGGCCCGGTGCTCGATGCGAACCCACGTTCGCATCGAGCACCGGGCGTTCGCTCGCTCGGCGAGCCCAGAACTATTTTTGGCCGCTCGCATCACGTTCGTGTGTTGCGAGCGGCCCCGCAATGCATTGCGGCCGGCGCGGCCGACGCAGTGCATTGCTGGCTGATGATTGGCCAAGCATGCACTGTGACCCCGCATGCTTGGCCAATCACAGCCCCGGAAACTCGAAGAGCCATAATTGGCTACAGGCAGGACGCCTGTAGCCAATTACAGCTCAGGGGCTGTAGTACACGCCCCCCCCTATAAAACGCCGCCACGCCGTCTGCGCCGGTCACATGCTGTTCCGGCGCAGATTGAGCAGGCTGTTTCTGTGACACTCTGCTGCATTTAGATAGATAGAGAGATTCATTTGCAGAGATTGAGTTAGATAGATTCAGTTACAAAGATTGATTGACAAAGAGGGGCTTGTAGTGTGCTCGTGGCAGGCAGGCAGAGCTCCTATATTTTGTTACCAGAAGCACCTATAGGACTTGTAGTGTGTTCGTGGCAGGCAGGCAGAGCTCCTATATTTTGTTACCAGAAGCACCTATAGAACTTGTAGTGTGTTCGTGGCAGGCAGGCAGAGCTCCTATATTTTGTTACCAGAAGCACCTATAGGACTTGTAGTGTGTTCGTGGCAGGCAGGCAGAGCTCCTATATTTTGTTACCAGAAGCACCTATAGGACTTGTAGTGTGTTAGTGGCAGGCAGGCAGAGCTCCTATATTTTGTTACCAGAAGCACCTATAGGACTTGTAGTGTGTTCGTGGCAGGCAGGCAGAGCTCCTATATTTTGTTACCAGAAGCACCTATAGGACTTGTAGTGTGTTCGTGGCAGGCAGGCAGAGCTCCTATATTTTGTTCCCAGAGGCACCTATAGGACTTGAAGTGTGTTAGTCCCATTACACACACAGAGCTATATTTTCTTCCCAGAAGCACCTATAGGACTTGAAGTGTGTTAGTCCCATTACACACACAGAGCTATATTTTCTTCCCAGAAGCACCTATAGGACTTGAAGTGTGTTAGTCCCATTACACACACAGAGCTATATTTTCTTCCCAGAAGCACCTATAGGACTTGAAGTGTGTTAGTCCCATCACACACACAGAGCTATATTTTGTTCCCAGAAGCACCTATAGGACTTGAAGTGTGTTAGTCCCATTACACACACAGAGCTATATTTTCTTCCCAGAAGCACCTATAGGACTTGAAGTGTGTTAGTCCCATCACACACACAGAGCTATATTTTGTTCCCAGAAGCACCTATAGGACTTGAAGTGTGTTAGTCCCATTACACACACAGAGCTATATTTTGTTCCCAGAAGCACCTATAGGACTTGAAGTGTGTTAGTCCCATCACACACACAGAGCTATATTTTCTTCCCAGAAGCACCTATAGGACTTGAAGTGTGTTAGTCCCATTACACACACAGAGCTATATTTTCTTCCCAGAAGCACCTATAGGACTTGAAGTGTGTTAGTCCCATTACACACACAGAGCTATATTTTCTTCCCAGAAGCACCTATAGGACTTGAAGTGTGTTAGTCCCATCACACACACAGAGCTATATTTGTTCCCAGAAGCACCTATAGGACTTGAAGTGTGTTAGTCCCATTACACACACAGAGCTATATTTTTCTTCCCAGAAGCACCTATAGGACTTGAAGTGTGTTAGTCCCATCACACACACAGAGCTATATTTTGTTCCCAGAAGCACCTATAGGACTTGAAGTGTGTTAGTCCCATTACACACACAGAGCTATATTTTGTTCCCAGAAGCACCTATAGGACTTGAAGTGTGTTAGTCCCATCACACACACAGAGCTATATTTTCTTCCCAGAAGCACCTATAGGACTTGAAGTGTGTTAGTCCCATTACACACACAGAGCTATATTTTGTTCCCAGAAGCACCTATAGGACTTGAAGTGTGTTAGTCCCATTACACACACAGAGCTATATTTTCTTCCCAGAAGCACCTATAGGACTTGAAGTGTGTTAGTCCCATCACACACACAGAGCTATATTTTGTTCCCAGAAGCACCTATAGGACTTGAAGTGTGTTAGTCCCATCACACACACAGAGCTATATTTTGTTCCCAGAAGCACCTATAGGACTTGAAGTGTGTTAGTCCCATTACACACACAGAGCTATATTTTCTTCCCAGAAGCACCTATAGGACTTGAAGTGTGTTAGTCCCATTACACACACAGAGCTATATTTTGTTCCCAGAAGCACCTATAGGACTTGAAGTGTGTTAGTCCCATTACACACACAGAGCTATATTTTCTTCCCAGAAGCACCTATAGGACTTGAAGTGTGTTAGTCCCATCACACACACAGAGCTATATTTTGTTCCCAGAAGCACCTATAGGACTTGAAGTGTGTTAGTCCCATTACACACACAGAGCTATATTTTCTTCCCAGAAGCACCTATAGGACTTGAAGTGTGTTAGTCCCATCACACACACAGAGCTATATTTTGTTCCCAGAAGCACCTATAGGACTTGAAGTGTGTTAGTCCCATTACACACACAGAGCTATATTTTGTTCCCAGAAGCACCTATAGGACTTGAAGTGTGTTAGTCCCATTACACACACAGAGCTATATTTTCTTCCCAGAAGCACCTATAGGACTTGAAGTGTGTTAGTCCCATCACACACACAGAGCTATATTTTCTTCCCAGAAGCACCTATAGGACTTGAAGTGTGTTAGTCCCATCACACAGAGCTCCTCTATTTTCTTTGCATAAGCACCCACAGGACTTCTAGTGTGTTAGTGGCATCACACAGAGCTCCTATATATTCTTCTCAGCAGCACCCACAGGACTTCTAGTGTGTTAGTGGCATCACACAGAGCTCCTCTATTTTCTTTGCAGAAGCACCCATAGGACTTCTAGTGTGTTAGTGGCATCACACAGAGCTCCTATATATTCTTCTCAGCAGCACCCACAGGACTTCTAGTGTGTTAGTGGCATCACACAGAGCTCCTCTATTTTCTTTGCAGAAGCACCCACAGGACTTCTAGTGTGTTAGTGGCATCACACAGAGCTCCTATATATTCTTCTCAGCAGCACCCACAGGACTTCTAGTGTGTTAGTGGCATCACACAGAGCTCCTCTATTTTCTTTGCATAAGCACCCACAGGACTTCTAGTGTGTTAGTGGCATCACACAGAGCTCCTCTATTTTCTTTGCAGAAGCACCCACAGGACTTCTAGTGTGTTAGTGGCATCACACAGAGCTCCTCTATTTTCTTTGCAGAAGCACCCACAGGACTTCTAGTGTGTTAGTGGCATCACACAGAGCTCCTATATATTCTTCTCAGCAGCACCCACAGGACTTCTAGTGTGTTAGTGGCATCACACAGAGCTCCTCTATTTTCTTTGCATAAGCACCCACAGGACTTCTAGTGTGTTAGTGGCATCACACAGAGCTCCTCTATTTTCTTTGCATAAGCACCCACAGGACTTCTAGTGTGTTAGTGGCATCACACAGAGCTCCTCTATTTTCTTTGCATAAGCACCCACAGGACTTCTAGTGTGTTAGTGGCATCACACAGAGCTCCTCTATTTTCTTTGCAGAAGCACCCATAGGACTTCTAGTGTGTTAGTGGCATCACACAGAGCTCCTATATATTCTTCTCAGCAGCACCCACAGGACTTCTAGTGTGTTAGTGGCATCACACAGAGCTCCTCTATTTTCTTTGCATAAGCACCCACAGGACTTCTAGTGTGTTAGTGGCATCACACAGAGCTCCTCTATTTTCTTTGCATAAGCACCCACAGGACTTCTAGTGTGTTAGTGGCATCACACAGAGCTCCTCTATTTTCTTTGCAGAAGCACCCACAGGACTTCTAGTGTGTTAGTGGCATCACACAGAGCTCCTCTATTTTCTTTGCAGAAGCACCCATAGGACTTCTAGTGTGTTAGTGGCATCACACAGAGCTCCTATATATTCTTCTCAGCAGCACCCACAGGACTTCTAGTGTGTTAGTGGCATCACACAGAGCTCCTCTATTTTCTTTGCAGAAGCACCCATAGGACTTCTAGTGTGTTAGTGGCATCACACAGAGCTCCTATATATTCTTCTCAGCAGCACCCACAGGACTTCTAGTGTGTTAGTGGCATCACACAGAGCTCCTCTATTTTCTTTGCATAAGCACCCACAGGACTTCTAGTGTGTTAGTGGCATCACACAGAGCTCCTCTATTTTCTTTGCATAAGCACCCACAGGACTTCTAGTGTGTTAGTGGCATCACACAGAGCTCCTCTATTTTCTTTGCAGAAGCACCCATAGGACTTCTAGTGTGTTAGTGGCATCACACAGAGCTCCTCTATTTTCTTTGCAGAAGCACCCATAGGACTTCTAGTGTGTTAGTGGCATCACACAGAGCTCCTATATTTTTCTTCTCAGCAGCACCCACAGGACTACCGACTACAATGGCTGGAAGACCGCCAAGGGGAGGCAGAGCGTGCAGAGCCAAGAACACAGGGCAGGCAGGCTCTGTTTCTAGTGGACGTGGCCGTGGACGTGGACGTGGTCGTGCATCGTCATCAGCACGTGGCCATGGGACACGCGCGTCTTTGTTTTCGGCAGCTGGACATGTGGAGCCGCATCATGCTGAAGGCTTGGTAGAATGGATGACCAAGCCCTCCTCATCCTCCTCATCCTCTCTCACCCAGGCTCAGGGTACTGACAGAGCATCATCAGCCACCCCTTCCCTAGACCCACCATGTCCTCCTGAGGAGTCCCCCGAACTCTTTGAGCACAGTGTTGGGTACATGCTCCAGGAGGATGCCCAACGATTCGAAGGCTCGGATGACGATACCCAGCTTGAGGAATCTGGCAGTACAGTTCCACCAGCTGCAGCTTACTGCCAGGTTTGCTCTAGTGGTGAAGAGGGAGGGGATGATGAGGTCACTGACTCCACGTGGGTGCCTCAAGGGAGAGAGGATGAGGAGGAGGACGAGGAGGAGGAGGATGCGGCGTCACATGTCCAACGAGGCAGGATGCCCCCTGGAGGCCAGGTAGAGGCCAGCACAGCAACTGTACAACACCGCAGAGCTCCGCCTGTGCAGGGCGCTGCCTCTGCACGTTATCAGAAAAGTTCTTTGGTGTGGGCCTTTTTTGAGACGAGTGCAGCAGATCGCACCACTGCTATTTGCAATATTTGTCTCAAGCGTATCTCGCGTGGCCAAAACATCAGCCGCTTGGGCACGACAAGCATGACCAGACATATGGCGACCTGCCATGCAGCTCGTTGGCAGGCACACATAAAAGACCCACACCAAAGAACTAAGCGGACCTCTCCTTGCTCCTCCTCAGCTGGGATCTCCATCCCCACTACACCTTCAGTCCTCTCTGAAAGCTGCTCTGAGAGGACTGAAGGTGTAGAATTCGGTGTGTCACAACCAAGTACTTGCAGTACACCGACGTCCGAATGCAGCAGGCAAATTTCCCTGCCCCAGCTGCTGGACCGTAGAAAGAAGTACACTCCCAGCCATCCACATGCCCAGCGGTTGAATGCTAGCCTTGCTAAATTGCTAGCACTTCAACTGCTGCCTTTTCAGTTGGTAGACTCGGCCCCCTTCCGTGAGTTTGTTCAATGTGCGGTTCCTCAGTGGCAGGTTCCCAAACGCCACTTTTTCTCGCGGAAGGCGATTCCGTCTCTCTACGGCATGTGGAGGGCAATGTCCATGCCTCGCTGGACAGGGCGGTCAGCGGTAAGGTGCATATTACCGCTGACTCATGGTCCAGCAGGCATGGACAGGGACGGTACCTTTCTTTCACGGCCCATTGGGTCACTCTATTGGCAGCTGGGAGGGATGCAGGACAAGGTGCAGTAGTGTTGGAGGTTGTTCCGCCACCACGCCTCCAAAACGCGACTACTGCTACTGGTTGTGACACACCTCTCTCCTCCACCCCCTCCTCTTCTTCTTCCTCCAGTGCTCTGTCCTTGGAACCAGCGGTGCTCCGTAGGCGTACAAGGGGCTACGCAAGTACGCAGGCAAAAAGATGCCATGCCGTGCTTGCGCTGGTGTGTTTGGGGGACAGGAGCCACACTGGGCCAGAGGTTCTGGCAGCTCTGCAGGGGCAGGCCGAGAGGTGGTTGACGCCACGTCAGCTTAAGCCAGGAATGGTCGTTTCTGACAATGGCACCAACCTCCTCTCCGCCCTGCGACAGGGGCAGCTCACCCATGTGCCCTGCATGGCTCACGTCCTCAACCTGGTGGTGCAGCGGTTCTTGGGCAGGTTCCCAGGCTTACAGGATGTCCTGAGGCAGGCCAGGAAAGTCTGTGTGCATTTCCGCCGATCTTATAATGCCAGTGCTCGGCTGACTGAGCTGCAAAAGGAGCTGAACCTGCCCAAGAACCGCCTAATATCTGACATGCCCACCAGGTGGAACTCAACGTTGGCCATGCTGCAGCGACTGCACACGCAGCAGAGGGCCATCAATGAGTACCTTTGCGACTACGGCACCAGGACAGGGTCAGGGGAGCTTGGTTTTTTTTCCCCACGTCAGTGGAGCATGATCAGGGATGCATGCACTGTCCTCTCACCATTTGAGGAGGCCACGAGGATGGTGAGCAGTGACAGTGCATGCATCAGTGACACTGTCCCTCTTGTCCACCTGTTGGAGCATACGCTGCGTGGGATAATGGACAGGGCACTTGAGGCAGAACAGAGGCAGGAAGAGGAGGACTTCCTTGCCTCTCAAGGCCCCCTTTATCCGGACAGTGTTCCTTCTGTCCCACCCATCACACAGGAAGAGGATGAGGAGGAGGAGGAGGAGGAGGAGGATTGTGTGAGCATGGAGGTGGAGCCTGGCACTCAGCATCAGCAGCAGCAGTCTTTTAGGGATGATGTACAGTCCCAACAAGCCAGTGGACTTGTACGTGGCTGGGAGGAGGTGGCTGGCGATCATGTCATCCTCAGTGACCCAGAAGACTCCGGACCGAATGCCTCAGCTAACCTACGCTGCATGGCCTCCCTGATCCTGCAAAGCCTGCGGAAGGATCCTCGTGTTCTTCGGATCAAGGAGAGGGACCATTACTGGCTGGCCACTCTCCTTGATCCGCGGTACAAGGGTAAGGTTGCGGACCTTATCTTGCCGTCGCAGAGGGAGCAGAGGATGAGACATCTCAGGGAGGCCTTGCAGAAAGGTCTGTGCAACGCGTTCCCAGAAACTGGGAGGCTACAAACTCCTGGTCCTGGGCGACGAGTTGCTGAGGCTTCGGTCAGTGGCAGAAGGAGCGGTGGGGAAGGTGGACGTCTGACCGATGCGTTCAGACAATTTTTTAGTCCGCAGCCCCAAGGTATGATCGGTTCCAGCAACCATCGCCAGCGTCTGATATACATGGTGCAGGAATACCTTGGGGCAAGGTCAGACTTGGACACCTTTCCCACCGAAAATCCTCTGGCTTACTGGGTCCTGAGGATGGATCACTGGCCAGAGCTTGCACAGTATGCAATTGAGCTACTGGCCTGTCCTGCCTCCAGCGTTCTTTCCGAACGCACATTCAGTGCTGCTGGAGGATTTGTGACTGATCATAGGGTGCGCCTGTCCACCGCCTCGGTTGATCGACTGACATTCATCAAAATGAATCAGTCTTGGATCACCACCAGCTACCAGGCACCTGAGGCGGATATAACCGAATAATTTTTAATGTCACATCCCTTCAAGACTGCCTATGCTGATGCTGAGTGACTGTCCTCTTATGTTCACTGACTATCCTCTTCCTCCTCCTCAATGATCCATGCCACAGCACCAGTGCCTAAGGCACAATTTTTCAGCCCCTGTTTAACAGGGGCGTGTACTTACAATTTTAAAAAAAAAATGCTTCGCAACACGTGTGACTGCTGTGCTCCAAGTACAGTCTCTGTGAGGGCCGTGTTGCAGTGTTGTGGCACCAGCACCAGTGCCTAAGGCACAATTTTTCAGCCCCTGTTTAACAGGGGCGTGTACTTACAATTTTTTAAAAAAATGCTTCGCAACACGTGTGACTGCTGTGCTCCAAGTACAGTCTCTGTGAGGGCCGTGTTGCAGTGTTGTGGCACCAGCACCAGTGCCTAAGGCACAATTTTTCAGCCCCTGTTTAACAGGGGCGTGTACTTACAATTTTTAAAAAAATGCTTCGCAACACGTGTGACTGCTGTGCTCCAAGTACAATCTCTGTGAGGGCCGTGTTGCAGTGTTGTGGCACCAGCACCAGTGCCTAAGGCACAATTTTTCAGCCCCTGTTTAACAGGGGCGTGTACTTACAATTTTTTAAAAAAATGCTTCGCAACACGTGTGACTGCTGTGCTCCAAGTACAGTCTCTGTGAGGGCCGTGTTGCAGTGTTGTGGCACCAGCACCAGTGCCTAAGGCACAATTTTTCAGCCCCTGTTTAACAGGGGGCGTGTACTTACAATTTTTTAAAAAAAATGCTTCGCAACACGTGTGACTGCTGTGCTCCAAGTACAGTCTCTGTGAGGGCCGTGTTGCAGTGTTGTGGCACCAGCACCAGTGCCTAAGGCACAATTTTTCAGCCCCTGTTTAACAGGGGCGTGTACTTACAATTTGTCAGGAACGGCGCTATTACCTGGATCGCCTGCTGGTGTCACTGTTTCCTTTGGCATCAAAGGGTGCAGTTCTGGTGGCCACCAGCAGGGGTCTCCCAGCCGATGGACATTGTCAGGAATGGTGTTATTACCTGGATCGCCTGGTGGTGTCACTACTTCCTTCAACATCAAAGGGTGCAGTTCTGGTGGCCACCAGCGGGGGTCTCCCAGCAGATGGACATGCCAGGAATCAGGCTACACCTGTTGTGGATTTGCTGGGTATATAAGCCTGTCCTTCACTGAGGTTCAGTGCTTCAGTATTCCTCTCTGTAGCCCTGTCTTGCCTGTCTGAAACCTGATCCTGATCCTGATCCTGGACCTGAAACCTGTACCTGCACCTGTAACCTGTACCTGTACCTGTACCTGTAACCTGACCCGTTATCTGCTTCCTGCCCTGTCCTGGATGTTGTCCCCCTTACCTGGTTCCTGAGACCCGTCCCCTGTCTCCTGCCTTGATGTTCCCTTGCTTCCTGTTTCCCCCTTGGTCTCTCCTCCCTGCCTTGTATATATATATATATGTTCCATTTCCTTGAAGTGTATAGTTAGTTAGTTAGTTAGATTAGGGCTTGGGGGTTTGCAGTGTTATTTGTGTTCTTGCTTGTTTGTGGTTGCTGTGTTTATGTGTGTCTTTATTATTAATAAATATACCTTTATCACTACCTTTTGGAGCCTGATTCCTTTAGTGCAGCCCATCGATCTGTTCACTTGTGTTGGATGCCTGTGTTTAGGCTCCATCCCTAACAGAATACTGAAGCCATACTAACAGATCGGCTGCACTTGGGAATTGGGTCTGGACACTTGCTTTTGTCAAGGAAGATGCAGCTGGAAGATATTTTGTATCTTTCACTCCTGGCATTGGAAGAAAGAGATCTTTGTTATCAGACTTTGGGTGGCTATACTAGGGAGCAACTACTGGAGTGCAACCGTATAGCCCATGCTTTTGTTGATCAGGGCCATTTTCTTTTTGAGGACGTGCAGCCCCTGATCCAGATTTGTGCCGAGCTGGCCCTGCCCTGTATTCCTGAGGGCCGTGATGATTTCACTCCCCCTTTTGATATGAATCAGGTTGTATCCCTAGTATGGCTTTTTGAAGATGATCCCGACGACTTTTTTGAGCACTACTCTGGCTGTTCCCCACAGGTGATTTCTGAATGCATTGTGTCTGCGCAGTCTTTTGTTAGACAGGGAAACTTGAATTCACAATTTGTACAACCCATACTTTCAGCATGGTCTGGCATGATGCAATTAGCCCCAGCCAAACAAACCACTTCTGCCATCAGACACCAGCCTACCCAAATGTATGTTTCCCCATCACCCATACCAAACCCAGTTGCCACCCAGTATACACTGCTCCCAACCAAATATTCATATCCGGTCTCTTCTCCCTGTACCTATCCTGCATTTAACCCCCCTGCCTCTTCTCAGCTGCCTACAAATCCACAAATGTATGTTTCCCCATCACCCATGCCAAACTCAGTTGCCACCCAGTATACATTGCTCCCAACCAAATATTCATATCCAGTCTCCTCTCCCTGTACCTATCCTGCATACAACTCCCCTACCTCTTCTCTGCCAAATCCCAACACTCCTTTCCTGTCTGCTGCACCCCCAACCTACAAAGCTTCAGCGACCAAGTCAAAGAAAAAACGAAAGTTCTTCCCGACCAAAACGATCCTGCCAGTAACCCAATCTGCCTCCACACCCACTAATCTGTCCCAGCCTGAAGCGCCAGAGTTCCAGCCGGAGGTGCCAGCAATCCAGCCTGAAGAGCCAGTACTAGTCTTCCAGCCTGATGTCCCAGCCTTCCAGCCTGATGTTCCAGCCTTCCAGCCTGATGTTCCAGCCCTCAAGCCTGATGTCCCAGCCTTCCAGTCTGATGTCCTGGTGCCGGCCTTCCAGCCTGATGTCTCAGCTTCCCGGTCTGATGACCCGCTGCCAGTTTTCCAGTCTGATGATCCGCTGCCAGTTTTCCAGTCTGATTCGCTGCCAGTTTTCCAGTCTGATGACCCGCTGCCAGTTTTCCAGTCTGATGACCCGCTGCCAGTTTTCCAGTCTGATGACCCGCTGCCAGTTTTCCAGTCTGATGACCCGCTGCCAGTTTTCCAGTCTGATGACCCGCTGCCTGTTTTCCAGTCTGATGACCCGCTGCCAGTTTTCCAGTCTGATGACCCGCTGCCAGCCCTCCATTTTGATGTGCCCGTGCCCTGCTGCCCAGCTTGATGTGCCCGTGCCTGCTGCCCAGCTTGATGTGCCTGTGCCCGCTGCCCAGCTTGATGTGCCCGTGCCCGCTGCCCAGCTTGATGTGCCCGTGCCCGCTGCCCAGCTTGATGTGCCCGCTGCCCAGCTTGATGTGCCTGTGCCCGCTGCCCAGCTTGATGTGCCCGCTGCCCAGCTTGATGTGCCCGTGCCCGCTGCCCAGCTTGATGTGCCCGTGCCCGCTGCCAAGCCTGATGTGCCCGTGCCTGCTGCCCAGCCTGATGTGCCCGTGCCTGCTGCCCAGCCTGATGTGCCCGCGCCTGCTGCCCAGCCTGATGAGCCACTGTCTGCTGCCCAGCCTGAGGTGTTCCTGTCTGCTGCCCAGCCTGAGGTGTTCCTGTCTGCTGCCCAGCCCAAAGTGTTCCTGTCTGCTGCCCAGCCTGATGTGCCTGTTCCTGCTGCCCAGCCTGATGTGCCTGTTCCTGCTGCCCAGCTTGATGTGCCTGTTCCTGCTGCCCAGCTTGATGTGCCTGTTCCTGCTGCCCAGCTTGATGTGCCTGTTCCTGCTGCCCAGCTTGATGTGCCTGTTCCTGCTGCCCAGCTTGATGTGCCTGTTCCTGCTGCACAGCCTGATGTGCCTGTTCCAGCTGCCCAGCCAAAAGTGCCCGTACATGCTGCCCAGCTTGATGTGCCCGTTCCTGCTGCCCAGCTTGATGTGCCTGTTCCTGCTGCCCAGCTTGATGTGCCTGTTCCTGCTGCCCAGCTTGATGTGCCTGTTCCTGCTGCCCAGCCTGATGTGCCTGTTCCCGCTGCCCAGCCAAAAGTGCCCATACCTGCTGCCCAGCTTGATGTGCCCGTTCCTGCTGCCCAGATTGATGTGCCCGTTCCTGCTGCCCAGCTTGATGTGCCCGTTCCTGCTGCCCAGCTTGATGTGCCTGTTCCTGCTGCCCAGCTTGATGTGCCTGTTCCTGCTGCCCAGCCTGATGTGCCAGTTCCCGCTGCCCAGCCAAAAGTGCCCATACCTGCTGCCCAGCTTGATGTGCCCGTTCCTGCTGCCCAGCTTGATGTGCCCGTTCCTGCTGCCCAGCTTGATGTGCCCGTTCCTGCTGCCCAGCTTGATGTGCCCGTTCCTGCTGCCCAGCTTGATGTGCCTGTTCCTGCTGCCCAGCTTGATGTGCCTGTTCCCGCTGCCCAGCCTGATGTGCCTGTTCCCGTTGCCCAGCCTAAAGTGCCCGTGCCTACTGCCCAGCTTGATGTGCCTGTTCCTGCTTCCCAGCCTGATGTGTTCCTGTCTGCTGCCCAGCCTGAGGTGTTCCTGTCTGCTGCCCAGCCTGAGGTGTTCCTGTCTGCGGCCCAGCCTGAGGTGTTCCTGTCTGCTGCCCAGCCTGAGGTGTTCCTGTCTGCTGCCCAGCCTGAGGTGTTCCTGTCTGCTGCCCAGCCTGAGGTGTTCCTGTCTGCTGCCCAGCCTGATGAGTTCCTGTCTGCTGCCCAGCCTGATGAGTTCCTGTCTGCTGCCCAGCCTGATGAGTTCCTGTCTGCTGCCCAGCCTGATGAGTTCCTGTCTGCTGCCCAGCCTGATGAGTTCCTGTCTGCTGCCCAGCCTGATGAGTTCCTGTCTGCTGCCCAGCCTGATGAGTTCCTGTCTGCTGCCCAGCCTGATGAGTTCCTGTCTGCTGCCCAGCCTGATGAGTTCCTGTCTGCTGCCCAGCCTGATGAGTTCCTGTCTGCTGCCCAGCCTGATGAGTTCCTGTCTGCTGCCCAGCCTGATGAGTTCCTGTCTGCTGCCCAGCCTGATGAGTTCCTGTCTGCTGCCCAGCCTGATGAGTTCCTGTCTGCTGCCCAGCCTGATGAGTTCCTGTCTGCTGCCCAGCCTGATGAGTTCCTGTCTGCTGCCCAGCCTGATGAGTTCCTGTCTGCTGCCCAGCCTGATGAGTTCCTGTCTGCTGCCCAGCCTGATGAGTTCCTGTCTGCTGCCCAGCCTGATGAGTTCCTGTCTGCTGCCCAGCCTGATGAGTTCCTGTCCGCTGCCCAGCCTGATGAGTTCCTGTCCGCTGCCCAGCCTGATGAGTTCCTGTCCGCTGCCCAGCCTGATGAGTTCCTGTCCGCTGCCCAGCCTGATGAGTTCCTGTCCGCTGCCCAGCCTGATGAGTTCCTGTCCGCTGCCCAGCCTGATGAGTTCCTGTCCGCTGCCCAGCCTGATGAGTTCCTGTCCGCTGCCCAGCCTGATGAGTTCCTGTCCGCTGCCCAGCCTGATGAGTTCCTGTCCGCTGCCCAGCCTGATGAGTTCCTGTCCGCTGCCCAGCCTGATGAGTTCCTGTCCGCTGCCCAGCCTGATGAGTTCCTGTCCGCTGCCCAGCCTGATGACCCGGAGCCTGCTGCCCTGTCTGTTTTTATTTCCAGATCTAAACTTCCAGACCCTGGTGGTGGGGTACATGTCCCATTGTCGGACTCGGGTGGCACGCCTCCTAGTAGGTTAAGAGACTCTGGCCAGAGAGCGCAAGGAGGTCTGCCGTCACAGAGAAGACTTTTTGGGACTCTTCCACTTTTACATGCACTGCCAGATCTAGGGCAGAATGGAGTGTCCAGAGGCCACTCCTTAGGGGGGGGAACTGTCAGGAACGGCGCTATTACCTGGATCGCCTGCTGGTGTCACTGTTTCCTTTGGCATCAAAGGGTGCAGTTCTGGTGGCCACCAGCAGGGGTCTCCCAGCCGATGGACATTGTCAGGAATGGTGTTATTACCTGGATCGCCTGGTGGTGTCACTACTTCCTTCAACATCAAAGGGTGCAGTTCTGGTGGCCACCAGCGGGGGTCTCCCAGCAGATGGACATGCCAGGAATCAGGCTACACCTGTTGTGGATTTGCTGGGTATATAAGCCTGTCCTTCACTGAGGTTCAGTGCTTCAGTATTCCTCTCTGTAGCCCTGTCTTGCCTGTCTGAAACCTGATCCTGGACCTGAAACCTGTACCTGCACCTGTAACCTGTACCTGTACCTGTACCTGTAACCTGACCCGTTATCTGCTTCCTGCCCTGTCCTGGATGTTGTCCCCCTTACCTGGTTCCTGAGACCCGTCCCCTGTCTCCTGCCTTGATGTTCCCTTGCTTCCTGTTTCCCCCTTGGTCTCTCCTCCCTGCCTTGTATATATATATATATGTTCCATTTCCTTGAAGTGTATAGTTAGTTAGTTAGTTAGATTAGGGCTTGGGGGTTTGCAGTGTTATTTGTGTTCTTGCTTGTTTGTGGTTGCTGTGTTTATGTGTGTCTTTATTATTAATAAATATACCTTTATCACTACCTTTTGGAGCCTGATTCCTTTAGTGCAGCCCATCGATCTGTTCACTTGTGTTGGATGCCTGTGTTTAGGCTCCATCCCTAACACAATTTTTTAAAAAAAAAAAATGCTTCGCAACACGTGTGACTGCTGTGCTCCAAGTACAGTATCTGTGAGGGCCGGGTTGCAGTGTTGTGGCACCAGCACCAGTGCCTAAGGCACAATTTTTCAGCCCCTGTTTAACAGGGGCGTGTACTTACAATTTTTTAAAAAAATGCTTCGCAACACGTGTGACTGCTGTGCTCCAAGTACAGTCTCTGTGAGGGGTTGCAGTGTTGTGGCACCAGCACCAGTGCCTAAGGCACAATTTTTCAGCCCCTGTTTAACAGGGGCGGGTAATTACAAATCTTGATCTAATAGTTCACAGCAGGGCCCATTCCTGCGCCCACCAAGAGTAACTATGAGGGCCTGCAGTCTTGTGGCAACACCGTCCACCACCACCGCCAAAGGCCCAATTTTTCTGCCCTGTTCATCAGGTGCTTGCAATTACAAATCTTGATCTAATAACTCACAGCAGGGCCCATTCCTGCGCCCACCAAGAGTAACTATGAGGGCCTACAGTCTTGTGGCAACACCGTCCACCACCACCGCCAAAGGCCCAATTTTTCTGCCCTGTTCATCAGGTGCTTGCAATTACAAATCTTGATCTAATAACTCACAGCAGGGCCCATTCCTGCGCCCACCAAGAGTAACTGTGAGAGCTTACAGTCTTGTGGCAAAACCGTCCACCACCACCACCACCACCACCACCCCCAATTTTTCTGCCCTGTTCAACAGGTGCATGCAATTACAAATCTTGATCTATTAACTCACAGCAGGGCCCATTCCTGTGCCCACCAGTCTTGTGGCTACACCAACATCTAATAGGGCAAATTTCTGCAGAGTATATACGCCAGGCCCCTACTTTCAAACATCCAACTTACAAACGACTCCTACTTGCAAATGGAAAGAGAAAACAGGAAGTGAGAGGAAATCTACCCCTAGGAAGGGAAATTCTATCCTGTTAGATTTAATTTGGGAAAAAGGTATCTCCTCTCTACTGATACTTTATCACCAATCCTTGTTTCAATTAAAACCCCACTTTTCCAAAAACATTTGTCATTGGGACGGAAAGTGAGGTGACATGTTCTGAACAGATGTGCAAAGACAGCAAATGTTACAGGGGTGATAACCCCTCCCTATGTTCTCCAAAAAGCTTAAAAATAGATTTTTTTGGGATGGAGCTACACTTCATAATGTACCTGTTCAGATTCTACTTAAGATCAAACCTAAAGCCGCAAGTGGTTTTAAATGGCTTCTTTTTTTCCTTTACAAATGTCATTTTGTGCAAGGACAGTTCTAAACACGGGAAACACATGCCACTTCACAGGCATACTTTGGACACCCCCCAGGTACCATATTTAAAGGAAAATGTCACTTTTTTTTTTTTTCACTTTATGCATCATTAAAATGACTGCTCCCGAAAAAACGTTAGTTTTTAAAAGTTCTTTTTGCATTGATATATGTCCCCTGGGGCAGGACCCGGGTCCCCAAACCTGTTTTATGACATTAACATGCATATTGGCCGTTGTAATTAGCACTTTTGATTTCGAACGTTCGCGTCCATTATAACGTATAGGGTTCGAAAATTCGCGCGAACTTTCGGTCCGTTCGAAGGTTCTGGTTCGAACCGAACCCGGGGGTGTTCGGCTCATCCCTACCTCTTACTAATCTGGGGGCCTCTACCACCTATCTATGCAACCAGGGCTGGCCCAAGACATTGTGCTGCCTGGGCCCAAGAATGAAATGCTGCCCCCCCCCCCCCCCCCAAAAAAAATCACGCCCACCAAAAGGCCCCCACATTTATTATTTTATATAATGATAACTATAATTAAATTTATCAGAAAATCAGATAAAAAAATTGCATAGATCTATTCTCTATTTTGTAGACGCTATAACTTTTACGCAAACCAATCAATATATGCTTGTGATTTTTTTAACCAAAAATATGTAGCAGAATACATATTGGCCTAAACTGATGAAGACATTTTTTTATAGCCAATATCTATAGGAGGGGTTTCCACCATCCCTGCTAAGTTTGCATTTTATACAGTATGTCTTATTTTCAGTCTGTGTATTATATGTGAAGTTGCGTATCAGAGACCGCTATTGTCGTAATATTGAAGCCTATTGGGATCTCCATACATTGGAGGATTCCACCATTATTGTTAAGTTATTGATCAGTAAGTTAGCACTGCACTTTTTTTTTTTTGTGGTTTGGGAACACTTAACAGTGCTTACTGGCAGGCCTTTTACTGATACTTTTTTTTATTTTACCTCCAGTAGTTTATTGTACATAGTAGTGTGGTGATTACCTATTATACTAAAGATCGGCAAGTGGAATTAATAAACATAAACAGATTTCAGTTGTGCCCCACCGGCAGAACTGATGGGCACTGATGGGTGGCACAGATAGGTGGCACTGATGGGCACTGATTGGAAGCACTAGCACTGATTGGTGGCACTGATTGGCAACAATGATTGGTACTGATAGGTGGCATTGGTTGGCACTGACAGGTGGCACTTATTGGAAACACTGATTAGCACTGACTGGCACTGACAGGTGGCACTGATTGGGAACACTGACTGGCACTGACAGGTGGCACTGACAGGTAGCACTGACAGAGGAGAGGGAGTTTCACACTGAGCCGATATTGACGCTTAGTGAAACTGTGTGCAACTGTCATGTAATAAAACTTCATGCAGAGAGAGACCAGCTGTCAACATTCAGTGGTGATGTCGGGGGTGGGCGGGGCCCAGCAGCTATCAAATACCAATCATTGGGCTGCTTAAGAAAGGGGGCGGGGACACATACATGTAGTGGCCCGCCCAGATCCCATCTCATTGACTGGTGTTTGATAGCTGCTGGGTCCCCGCCCACCCCGACATCAATTGGTCTCTCTCTGCATTCAGTTACATTACATGTCAGTGTCACACACTGTGCGGCTACTTACAAGTAGAACGATCTGCTCAGTGTGAAACTGTCTCACAGGCAGCAGGGGCTGCACACTCATTAGATGCAGCCTTTCACAGCAGTCCCACAGGCAGCTCTCGGGAGACAGCCGGCACGGGTGACGGTACAAGTACAACTTGTCACTCCTGGGTGCCGCCCCTTTTAAAATGCTGTCTGGAACCATGGGCCCACTGGGTCCCATGGTAGGTCAGGCCCTGTATGCTAACTACACTGCCTACTCTTACTACACTGTTCTCAACCTTAATTATGGTGACCTCCAGTGACCAATTTGGGGGAACTACACCAAACTGCTCAGCGTCATTGTGCCTACCCAAAACTACTCTATGAGATGCAACAGAGAGCTTTTATTATCTATATCAAGCCATTCACTGATGTCCATCTGTATGGACATTATAACATCAGTGCAGCCTCACTGGCAGCAGAAAACCTCAGGTCTAGAGATGAAGACTTGGACAACTCCAAGGCTGAGCAGCTATCATAACCAGATTATGAACCATAATCCGTAAATAAATAGTAATTTTGCAAAGTGTAGGTTCAGGGTTACATTCCCAAAGGATCATATCTGGCCATTCATACTTACCTTGGTGGATGCAGCATCGGTCCGATGCTGCATTTGTCCCTCGGCGCCTCTACACTGAGAACCGAGCGATCGAACATCGCCGATCACCCGGTTTTCAGAGATCCCCGAGCAGAGAGCTGTAGACTGTCAGTCACAGCTCTCTGCTCTGCACCCTCCTCAGTTACTGGAGTGCTGAGCTGTGGAGGAGGTGGGAGCGGCTGGCTGAGGGTCTCAGCGGCTCGCTGAGAGGCTGAGCTGGGTGTCAGTCTAGGCACCTGGCGGATCCAGACTTTATTGTTGCGGTGCCTGGACTAAGATCCGTGACGTCAGCAGAGAGCAGACTTCAGACCGCTCTCTGCTGAAAACGGGTCACAGGATTGCAAAACAAATTTCATTCCTGTGATCCATAGGAGACGCCCAGCCAAAACGAGCTTTGGCTATACATCTCCTTTAATGCAATTCAATGGCGAATGTTTGCGGAATCTTCACTAGATGCCATGGTCTATTTCTTGCCAGGAAAACCCAAAAATGAGTGTACTATTGCCACTATTTAAGACAATATTTATGCCTTTGCAATTTTTCCCTTTGCAAGTGTCAGTGCACTGTTGATGTTGGACCCCAGGTGTAACTTTTTCATTCCGAGATTAAAGCATAATGTTTTGTAAGCCTGCAGGTTTTAGTTTTATAAGCTAAGCTTTTAAAGCCTTTTTATATCTGTGCCCCTACATGTTATGCTTTGTGACTGAATTTTGCTTGGAAATGCATCACAATACCTTTTTATCTTAGTGAAAATGTTGCTTCCTAGTCTTTCAATCCGTGCTCTGTGCTGGCAGAGCTGAGTAACAGCTGCACCCCTTATCACATGTCTTCAGGCAGACTTGTACTACAGATGAAGAGAGGGGGGGGTGTCTTGCCAGGTCTGTTACAGACTACTGGGTGTACTTGGTCTAATTCTAGTGCCTATTAAGCCCCGTACACACGATCAGACTTTCCGACAACAAAACCGTGGAATTTTGTTCAAAGGGTGTTGGCTCCACTTGTCTTGCATACACACGGTCACACAAATGTTGGCCAACAATTCCGAACGTAGTGACGTACAAGATGTACGTGAAACCTCCATTACGAATGCTAGTTTTACAAGACCGAGCGCTTCCGGCTCATCCTTGATTCCGAGCATGCGTGTTTGTACTTTGGACTTTTGTCCAACGGACTTGTGTACACACGATCGGAAAGTCCGACAACACACATTTGTTGGTGGAAAATTTGAGAACATGCTAGCCAACATTTGTTGGCGGAAAGTCCGACAACAATTGTCCGATGGAGCGTACACACGGTCTGACTTACCGCCAACAAGCTCACATCCAACATTTCCCGTCGGAAAATCCGGTACGCGGCATTATGCCCTGTACACACAGTCGGACTTCCCGACAGAAAATGTGCGATCGGAGCGTGTTGTCGGAAATTCCGACCGTGTCTAGGCTCCATCGGGCCTTTTCTATCGGAATTTTCGACACACAAAGTTTGGAATCTGGATCTAAACAAAATCCGATCGCGTAAATTCTGATCGTGTGTAGACAATTGCGACGCACAAAGTGCCACGCATGCTTAGAATAAATTACGAGACGGAAGCTATTGGCTACTGGCTATTGAACTTCCTCTTTATAGTTTTGTACATCAGCGCGTTCTTCATGATCGGAAATTCCGACAACTTTGTGTGACCGTGTCTATGTAAGACAAGTTTGAGCCAACATCTGTCTGGGTTTTGTTGTCGGAATGTCCGTTCGTGTGTACAGGGCATGAGACTGCATAGTTACTCTGCACTACCGATGTAACTGGAAAGTAGCAGTAAGATTGATTAGGGAGATGGAGATTGACTCTGGATCTGACAGTATATCTATTTCTGTGACTTCAATTGGTTTTTAACACAATAGGTGCCAAATTTGAGATCCAATTATGTAGCATTAGCATTAAGGCAAACTATATTCTTGACCTACCCTCTTCCAGTCATCGGGATTCAGCTGACGGATGAGATCTTGAGGGACTAGTTCCTTCAGCATCTTGGGGATATTTGGGAAATAGGACTTATCATCTTCATACTTGACTCTGTAGATCAGAGCTCCCAACTGGAGGACATCTTCCCTCGTGCACTTATGGTATCCGCGTAAGTATTTTGGGAGCTCCTGCAAATGGGACACATTTTAGGGAGAATACATTAAAGGGATCCTACCACTTTGAATAAGTCATGAGAGACAATAAATAAAGAAGCTACGCAATTGTAACTGACAAAATATGACACGTTTAGCTCTCTTCAAATGCTATTGTATTCAGAAGACAAGGCTATGAGGGTACTTTCAGGTTCTCTTGACAGCCTATCTTCTCCTGATGATACAAACCTTCTCCATGCTCTCTAGAAGCCATGATTGCCTGCTGGAGCCCAGTTGGTAATATCCCCATGTAAGGTCCATGTTGGTCCTTGTCAAAGCTTACACAGGGCTGATAATCTTCTACATGACACCATTTGGAAGTGATTGGGCCTGGTCATTCAGATGTCAAGCACTGCATTGTGGGAAGAGAGGGTCCTATGCTCCCATATATCTGGCAGTACTGGGTATTTTCATGGTCTATGACAGGAGGACATAGCATGGGTGAAGTGCGTTACTGTATTAGCAAAAGGAGGGAAGAGTGATCAAGTAAAGCTGTCCCTTTACTTTGAAAGATAAACTTTGATTACACCCGGGCAAATCAAGGACATTTTTAAAATAAGCGGTTCACATCCTTGTTCATGCTGGGCCCCGATATCAGATAAATTATCGTCAGCAATTGTACATTCTCAGAGCCCCTAACCATCTGCTGTAGTAATGCACCAGGGTCCCTAAACCATATGCACACCTAACCAACAGACTTGACTTGATAGGGCGGCACAGTGGTGTAGTGGGTAGCACTCTCGCCTAGCAGTAAAAAGGGTTCAAATCCCAACAACGACACTACCCGCCTGGAGTTTGCATGTTCTCCCTGTGCCTGTGTGGGTTTCCTCCGGGTACTCTGGTTTCCTCCCACACTCCAAAGACACACTGGTAGGTTAATTGGCTTCTGTCCAAAATTGGCCCCAGTATATGAATGTGAGTTGGGGACCTTGGATTGTGGGCTCCTTGAGTGTGCGCTATATGTGTACCTTAAATAAATAATATATAATAGAGGAGTATCTTATTTGGACACAATGTACAGGGATAGTGACAATTGTAGACATGCACCCACACTCACTCAGGTTGAACGGGATGGACTGGTGTCTTTATTCAACCTTACTAACTATGTAACTATGACTTATAACAAAAAGGCATGGCTTACTGGAACTAGATGGAAGATTTTTTAGGAAGGTTATAAGAAGGTATACGCTGGGGCTTTAAGAGTAAATGAGAATACCTGGTAGTAGTGGAAGATGGAGTCAGCCATAGGATCCTTTGCAGGAACTGTATTTGTCCACAGTTTTTTCATGAAGAACACTTGGTAGGTGAGAGAAGGCACTATCCCTGCAATAAACATACAGCATTGTCTGTTGGTATTGTGCTTCTTGTGAGGCAACATTGTGAGGCAAAACAGCACACTGCACATAGGGGGAGATTTACTATAGATTTGCTATAACTGGTTCACACAGAATCTGGTGCAGCTGTGAATAGTAACCAGATTCCAGGTTTTATTGTTAAAACAGTGCCGCGGCTTAAAAGTCATGCGACTTTGAATCCAACATCCCTGCGCGACTTCATCACAGCTTGCATACGACTTCTTTAACAGAAGTCAATGCAAGTCATGTTGAAGTTGCACCAAAGTAGCGCAGGAACCTTTTTCTAAGTCGGAGTGAACCAAGTTACACCTTTAGAAAATATGTGCCATCTGCAGTGTTATATCTTACCATCCTTGGACGGTCGGGCTTTCTTTATCCAGTCCGTCAGGTGTCTGACAAAGTCGAAGAAAAAATCTCCTTCTGGGACACTTATAACCTGAAAAGAGATAAACGGTTAGTTGGCCCAAATTTGTGAGTCCCAGCAAAGATGGAGTAAAGCTGAATAAAGCATAAGGTGTGTCTGAATCCATTTTTTTGGATAGAGCATGGAATGGTCAGAACCCCTGTTATGCCACGTACACACAATCGCACATTCCGACAACAAAATGGTTGCACAAAAGTTGTTGGAAATTCCGAATGTCAAGAACGCAGTGACGTACAACACGTACGACGAGTTGAGAAAAATGATGTTCAATAGCCAGTGCGGCTCTTCTGCTTGATTCCGAGCATGTGTGGAATTTTGTGTGTCGGAATTGTGTACACACGATCGGAATTTCCGACAACGGTTGTCGGAAAATTTGAGATTCAGCTCTAAAATTTAGTTTTTCGGAAATTCCGACGGAAAATGTCCGATGGAGCATACACAACGGTCGGAATTTCCGACAACAAGCTCCCATCGAACATTTGTTGTCGGATATTCCGACCGTGTGTACGCGGCATTAGATTCGTATTGCTGTGTCCCCACTGGAGTGATTCACACTCTCTATTTGTTCTGAACAGACAGTGAGGGAAAAATCTAACATTTTGAGTTGTCACGAGAGCCAGAAGTGAGGGGAATTCTTCCACTGGGGAGATTTGTTCCGATGATAACGGCCCCTTACTTTGGAAATATTTTCATTGCTTTACACTGAGATAATTTGAAGGCAGCAGGTCCTATTTAGGCAGAGCTGCATTTGAATTATAAAAGGGAAGCCTTTGGCAACAACATCCATCTACAGGACCCCCAAAGAGGTGCCCAAAAAAAGTGCACTGCACAGGAACCATCTGAGTAATGAAACGAAAGAGCCAGCACTACTGGAAATTCCATATGCGATCTTTATTCTCTTGCACAGGAAGTGGTTTCAGCGGGGAGCATGAATGTAGTATAAGGACAAGTATACGTTTTTTGGGTATAAAATTATCGAAGATTTATTTTTCTACCGAAGGATAAGGTCCACATCATATTTCAAATTCATACCCATTGGTATTCTGGTATAAAGGTTAAAAATCCACCAGACTTCTCGTTCGAGAAGCCTGTGGTGTAAATCTCCACCCCGGGGCAGAGTTTTTTAACCTTTTCTAACCCATAAAACACAAAGGTTGACACATTAGCTGAGTGTTGATATTTGAAATGTTTAGACACATTAGATAGACCTTTATCGTATGAGTAGGATGCACCATGATAGTGCTCACTAATTCTTGTTCTCAAAGATCTTGTGGTGCATTCTATTGAACACACCACATTATTGGTCCTGCAGTTGATATTAGACATGTGCACTGACAAAAAAATGTGTTTGTTTTTGTTTCATTTGTTTTTTTTTTTTTCGAAAATTAGAAAATTTGAGAATTCGGATTTTCGAATTTCAAAATTTTCAAATTTTCTGAATTTCAAATTTTCGGATTTTCTGAATTTCAAATTTTCAAATTTCCGAATTTCCAAATTTTCAAATTTTCTGAATTTCAAATTTTCAAATTTTCTGAATTTCAAATTTTCAAATTTCCGAATTTCCAAAATTTTCGAATTCAGAAATTTTCAAATTTTCAAATTTTTAGAATTTCCGAAATTTTAGAATTTCAGAATTTTCGAATTCCACATTTCCGAAAAAATTTTAAATTAAAAAATGTTTAAATCTGAAAAAAAGAAAGAAAATCAGGAAAATTTTAAATAATAACTAATAACTATTAAATTACAGGTATTGGAATTTCCTTTCAAATTTGTGAACGTAACGAATACAAATTTATCTGAAGTTACGAATTATCCAAAATAACAAATGTCACATCTAAACAAATGGAATGGAACAAATTAACCACTTCAGCCCCGGACCATTTGGCTGTCAAAAGACCAGAGCACTTTTTGCGATTCGGCACTGCGTCGCTTTAACTGACAATTGCGTGGTCGTGCGACGTGTCCAAACAAAATTGACGTCCTTTTTTCCCCACAAATAGAGCTTTTTTTTGGTGCTATTTGATCACCTCTGCGGTTTTTTTTTTTTTGCGCTATAAACAAAAAAAGAGCGACAATTTTGAAAAAAAAAAAACATTTTTTTTTTATTTTTGCTATAATAAAGATCCCCAAAAAATATATAAAACATTTTTTTCCCTCAGTTTAGGCTGACACGTATTCTTCTACATATTTTTGGTTAAAAAAAAAATCAGCATTTATTGATTGGTTTGCGCAAAAGTTATAGCGTCTACAAAATAGGGGATAGTTTTATGGCATTTTTATTAATACATTTTTTTTTTACTAGCAATGGTGATCGGCGATTTTTATCGTGACTGTGACACATCGGCCATTTTTGGCGCTATTTTGGACCATTCACATTTATATCAGTGCGATTAAAAATGCACTGATTACTGTGTAAATGTGACTGGCAGTGAAGGGGTTAACCAGGAGGGGGCGCTGTAGGGGTTAAGAGTGTCCTAGGGAGTGATTCTAACTGTGGGGGGGATGGGCTATGTGTGACATGACACTGATACTTACAGGGAGCTGTGATCAGTGTCACTAAGCAGAATGGGGAAATGCTTGTTTACATCAGCATTTCCCCGTTCTTCCTCTCCATGAGACGATCACGGGTATCCCCGCTGACATCGAGTCCACGGGACCCATGATCGCACTCAACGGAGCTTGCTGCGGGCACGCGCGCCCACAAGCCGCGTCTCAAAGGGCAACGTACAGGTACATTAATTTGCCTGTACGTGCCCTTCTGCCGACGTATATCGGTGTGAGCAGAATGGCAAGCGGTTAATAATAGATAATAATAAAAAGGTTTTATTATTATTATTGTAATTTATTATTAGATCGTTACGTTCCATTCTTTTAGATATGGCATTCATTATTTCAGATAATTCGGATAAATTTGTACTCATTACGTTCACTAACAGCCAAATTTGAAAGGAAATTTCAATAATTATAATTAATAGTTATTAGTTAGTTATTTCCGATTTTCGAGTTTTTGAATTTTCCGGTTTTCCATCTTTTGAATTTTCCGATTTTCATTCTTTTGAATTTTCAAATTTCCGAAATACTAATTTCCGAAAATTTCCGAAATTTAAAATTTCCAAATTTTCGAAATGTAAAATTTCCAAATTTCCGAAATTCCAAATTAAAAAATGAATTTGGAACTAAACAAATTGCACATGATATACAGTGGGGCCAAAAAGTATTTAGTCAGCCACCAATTGTGCAAGTTCTCCCACTTAAAAAGATGAGAGAGGCCTGTAATTGTCATCATAGGTATACCTCAACTATGAGAGACAAAATGTGGAAACAAATCCAGACAATCACATTGTCTGATTTTTGAAAGAATTTATTTGCAAATTATGGTGGAAAATAAGTATTTGGTCACCTACAAACAAGCAAGATTTCTGGCTCTTACAGACCTGTATCTTCTTCTTTAACCACTTACCCACCGGGCACTTAAACCCCCTTCCTAACCAGACCAATTTTCAGCTTTCGGTGCTCTCACACTTTGAATGACAATTACTCAGTCATGCAACACTGTACCCAAATGAATTTTGTGTCCTTTTTTTCACACAAATAGAGCTTTCTTTTGGTGGTATTTAATCACCGCTGGGTTTTAAATTTTTTGCGCTATAAATCAAAAAATAATGAAAATTCGGTAAAAAAAATAAATAAATACTTTGTTTCTATTAAAATTTATTGCAGAATATTGGCAGAGTATTGGTGAGTATTGGCAGAGTATTGCTGAGTATTGGCAGAGTATTGCACAGTATTGGTAGAGTATTGCACAGTGTTGGCAGAGTATTGCACAGTGGTGGCAGAGTATTGCACAGTGGTGGCAGTGTATCTGTCACTGACCAGCGCTGTGGGCACTACACATGCAGCCCACAGCGCTGGTCCTATCTCTCCCTCTCTCCGCTTCTCCCCTCTCACTGTACCGATCGGTACAGAGAGGGGAGGGAGGAACTGGCGTCATGACGTGACGCCAGTTTGTGTACATGTGATCGCTCCGTCATTTGACGGAGCGATCACGTGGTAAACGGCCGCTATCAGCGACCGTTTACCGTGATGCGCCGGGCCCTCGGGACCCGGCGGTCACGGATGTTCCCGAGTGCGCGCCCAGTAGGAGCAAGTTTCTGGGAGGACGTCCGTAGGATGTCCACCCAGAATAAGCCGACCGCGCTGTAGCCGTCTTTCGGCTATGGCCCGGTCGGCATGTGGTTAAGAGGCTCCTCTGTCCTCCACTCATTACCTGTATTAATGGCACCTGTTTGAACTTGTTATCAGTATAAAAGACACCTGTCCACAACCTCAAACAGTCACACTTCAAACTCCACTATGGTGAAGACCAAAGAGCTGTTGAAGGACACCAGAAACCTGCACCAGCCTGGGAAGACTGAATCTGCAATAGGCAAGCAGCTTAGTGTGAAGAAATCAACTGTGGGAGAAATAATTAGAAAATGGAAGATATACAAGACCACGGATAATCTCCCTCGATCTGGGGCTCCACGCAAGATCTCACCCCGTGGGGTTAAAATGATCACAAGAATGGTGAGCAAAAATCCCAGAACCACACGGGGGGGACCTAGTGAATGACCTGCAGAGAGCTGGGACCAATGTAACAAAGGCTACCATAAGTAACACACTACGCCGCCAGTGACTCAGATCCTGCAGTGCCAGACGTGTCCCCCTGCTTAAGCCAGTACATGTCCGGGCCCGTCTTAGGTTTGCTAGAGAGCATTTGGATGATCAAGAAGGGGATTGGGAGGATGTCATATGGTCATATGAAACCAAAGTAGAACTGTTTGGTAGAAACACAACTCGTCGTGTTTGGAGGAGAGAGAATGCTGAGTTGCAACCAAAGAACACCATACCTACTGTGAAGCATGGGGGTGGCAACATCATGCTTTGGGGCAGTTTCTATGCAAAGGGAACAGGACGACTGATCCGTGTACATGAAAGAATAAATGGGGCCATGTATCATGAGATTTTAAGTGCAAACCTCCTCCCATCAGCAAGGGCATTGAAGATGAAACGTGGCTGGGTCTTACAGCATGACAATGATCCCAAACACACCGCCCCCGGGCAACGAAGGAGTGGCTTCGTAAGAAACATTTCAAGGTCCTGGAGTGGCCTAGCCAGTCTCCAGATCTCAACCCCATAGAAAACCTTTGGAGGGAGTTGAAAGTCCCTGTTGCCCAGCGACAGCCCCAAAACATCACTGCTCTAGAGGAGATCTGCATGGAGGAATGGGGCCAACATACCAGCAACAGTGTGTGAAAACCTTGTGAAGACTAATGCCGCGTACACACGAGCAGACTTATCGACAGCAAAGGTCCGACGGAACGAATCCGTCGGACAATTCGATCGTGTGTGGGCTCCATCGGACTTTTGCAGTCGAAAAATCCGACAGACTTTAGAAATAGAACATATCTTAAATTTTCCCGTCGGAAATCCGCAGGACCCAGTTCCTATCGAAAAATCTGCTCGTCTGTATGCTAGTCCGACGGACAAACAACGACGCTAGGGCAGCTATTGGCTACTGGCTACGAACTTCCTTATTCTAGTCCGGTCGTACGTCATCACGTTCAAATCCATCAGAATTTAGTGTGATTGTGTGTGGCCAAGTCCGTTCATTCGAAAAGTCAATCGGAACTCCGTCGGAAAGACCGTCGGAAAGACCGTCGGAAAGACCGTCGGAAAGTCCGTCGGAAAGTCCGTCGGAAAGTCCGTCGGAAAGTCCGCTCGTGTGTACGCGGCATTACAGAAAACGTTTGACCTCTGTCATTGCCAACAAAAGATATATAACAAAGTATTGAGATGAACTTTTGATATTGACAAAATAATTATTTTCCACCAATGTGATTGTCTGGATTTGTTTCCACATATGTTTCTCATAGTTGAGGTATAACTATGATGACAATTACAGGCCTCTCTCATCTTTTTAACTGGGAGAACTTGCACAATTGGTCGCTGACTAAATACTTTTTTGCCCCACTGTACAGTAATCACGTATGGCAAAGGTTTTGCGAGTAGAGCAAGATTTTGCTCCACTCGATTTTTTAGAATGTTTACTGCAAAAACTACAAGTATTGACTCCACAGGGATAAGATCCCGTGGTATTCAGCCATGTCCTTTTTGAACCTTCTGATTGATACAAACTGGGAGAAAAAGTATCTGGCTCGTCAGCTGGAAAACCTGCAATCTGCTTCAATGACTGGTGTCAGGTCCTTGTCAGTTGACAGGATGGGGAGATGTTTTAGTATAATGTTTTTAACTAATGAAACTTCTGTGAATACGTTGTAACAAAAGTAACAGGTTTAACAGAGTTGGATTCTTACATTCTGTTGCCTTTCTTGCGTGACTGTCTCTAAAGAAAGACTCTATGTCCATACCTAGCAATACTTACAGCTCTATCAATATCCTTTGTTTATATTTCCGTGTCTTCAATCATGAGGTCATTACGCTGCATTCATTAGAATAACTGACAGGTGTGGAGCAATTACGTTTAGCTCTAATACATTCTCCCACTGGGACTGACCACACTGTATGTGCCGGATGGCAACTAGTCGCCATGAGAAGTGAATTACCGGCACAAATTTTACGGTAAGTCCTGGTATTAACAATCCCTGTGGAGCTTCCACCCTCTAAAGTCTAAAGAGCGATGTCTAGAAAACTTATAATGTTTTGATGAACCATCTGAAGCCCAGGACCACCACTTTTAAACAGAATAGAGTTACACTTGGAAAAAAAAGTCCCGTTTTCATTTAGGTTACAAATATAACTGAACTCCTCACTGTGGCCTTCTCTTCTAACTCCTCAAATTGTGCCACCAAACGAGCCGACATACAAGCACACAATTTAATTTCATGTTCTGAGCTTCCTGCCATTGTCACCTTATCAGAGATCTTCACAAACAGGCTGAAACCTTCCGGGGATTTCAGGAGCAGCCGGTTGGCGATATCTTGGCAGAAATCCTTGGCTTTGGTGCTAGATTCCACTTCGAATGCCTGTAAGAGATGAACAGCTGAACATTCAGTGGGACTTTTCAGGATGTAAATTTGCAGCAGCAAATGTGACTTAATTATAAAAACAAGGTGTCCTTCATAGTACCCAATTAAATTCATGCTTAACCGCTTCAATACTGGGTACTTTTATCCCCTTCCTGCCTAGGCCAATTTTCAGCTTTCAGCGCTGTCACACTTTGAATGACAATTACGCGGTCGTGCATATCATTTTTTTTTTTTTTACACAAAAAGAGCTTTTGTTTGGTGGTATTCAATGACCTTTGGAAAGTGGTGTGTGATACTGCGCCATCGAGTGTACAAAACAGGAGACTCTGTAATAATTGATAATTTACAAGAAGAAGAGACAGAGAAAGGAATTGCTGCCTCTACATAATACTGCCACCTAGATGGAGTAAAGGAATGTTAGTTGTAAAAAGGTGTAGGTGTGGCGCTATTCCCCTGATACCGCTTTTAAATTGTTTATTTATAAGAAAAGTATAAGGATATACTCACAATTTTATTAAAATTCACATGCAAAAAGTTTAAAATGAAGCAGGCACCAGATAAACAAACATTCATGGCCCTGACCGGAAGGGACGCAAAGGAGTACTATAACTCTGCTCTACGCATTTCGTCACTCAAGACGTCATATGGAGTATATGTGACACCTTTAGCACATTCTTTTCATTGCCACTCTGCACAGGGCAGAGGGTGCAACACACAAGCACTTACTACTTTAATAAAAAGGTTTTCTCACTTATTTTTAAAGGCATTTTTAAACAGAATTTTGCAGCAAAAACAAGTCTCCAGCACCCTTTTCCAATATATTTGGAAGTTTTGACAAACATTTTTTGATTTCATTAATATTATTTTAAGTATCACCATTTATTATTTATAAGGGGAATAGCGCCACACCTACACCTTTTTACAACTAACATTCAATCACCTTAGTTTTTTTGCTAAAAAACAAAAAAGACCCAAAAATTGGAAAAAAAAAATAGTTTTTCTTAGTATCTGTCAGAAATTTTTTACCTTCACTGATGTGACTGCGCTGATGATCACTGATGAGGAGGCAGTAATATGCAGCACTGATGGGTACTGATAGTCGGCACTTATGGGCAATGATAGGCAGCACTGATGGGCACTGAAAGGCAGCACTGACTGGCATTACTGATGGGCACTGACTGGCATCACTGATGGGCACTGTTGGGCTGCACTGATTATCAGGGCACTTATGATCAGTGCTCTGATTATCTGCACAGGTCTCCCCTGTGAGGAGATGCTGCTGATCGGCTCTCCTCGCCTCACACGAGGCGAGGAGAGCCGTTAACCGGAATTTTCTTGTTTACACGTGATCGACTATGAGACTGGGGCAAAGTCATGTGACAACATCCCAGAACGAGAGAGGATCCCGCCCACCGTCATTTGTCTATACGGCGGGCGGGAGGTAGTTAAAGATCTAGTTAACTTTTCAAGTTAATCTTTAAATTTGCAGCTCTGCCCGGTTTACTGCTTCCCACCCCCACCCTTGAGCACCCGTGCACCCTCATTTACAAAATGATTGTGTATATGGTTGCCTTCCAGCGTTAGAAAACCCAGTTGACCGCAATGATGGTCAATGAGCAGATGTCCAGTATTTTTAAGGATTCACACCAGAAGTTTCTTAAAATTTGGGAACCCTGGATGAGCTATTCTTTCCCATCCCTACCTCCAACCAGATATGGTTGTTTATAGGTGTAAGGGGGGGGGGGGGGCTTTATATGACAGGGGGGTTTGAAATTCTTAATTGTGTAAAGAGTGAAGTACTTGATGCGCTAAATAAGATGAATTCTGCTCTGTGTGATATGGATTCTGTGAGTGATATGGACTTGCCTAAATAAAATATCATGACTCCATCACAAATATTCCCTCTTAATCAGCTTCCTTGATAGCTGATCTCCAGGAAACATAAAAACTGATTCTTGCAGTCGGGCTTCTCCTGCACTGCAAGGGTTAAATTCTTGTTTGGTCTAGGCCCACAGTGATGGCGAACCTTGGCACCCCTGATGTTTTGGAACTACATTTCCCATGATGCTCAACTACACTGCAGAGTGCATGAGCATCATGGGAAGTGTAGTTCCAAAACATCTGGGGTTCCAAGGTTCGCCATCACTGGTCTAGTGAGAACAGAAAAAAATTATTCCAGTGCCATTTTACTCTGTCCGATGCTCTGGGTGGGCCCTTCGTAACCTAATGCCGCGTACACACGAGCGGACTTTTCAACGGACTAGGTCCGACGGTCTTTCCGACGGACTTTCGACGGAGTTCCGACAAACTTTTCGAATGAATGGACTTGGCCACACACAATCACACTAAATTCTGACGGATTCGAACGTGAGGACGTACGACCGGACTAGAATAAGGAAGTTCGTAGCCAGTAGCTAATAGCTGCCCTAGCGTCGTTGTTTGTCCATCGGACTAGCACACAGACGAGTGGATTTTTTGATAGGAACTGGGTCCAGCGGGAAAATTTAAGACATGTTCTATTTCTAAAGTCTGACGGATTTTTCGACAGGAAAAGTCAGATGGAGCCCACACACAATCGAATTGTCCGACGGATTTGTTCCGTGGGACCTTTGCTGTCGAAAAGTCCTCTTGTGTGTACGCGGCATAACTTATAATGCAAGACTGCTTGTCCTGCCTTGTATGTGATGATGTTAGAGTACCTATGACCAGTAGAGTTGCAAAAAGAAGCAGTTTGGTTGAACCGGCTATGCAGTTTGGAGGAAGGCTACCAGAATAAGGAATAAGGTAAGTATATATGCTTATTATGTTACTGCTAAATAAAACGAGCCTTTAGCCTTTGCAGTTTGGGGAGAGTTCCACTGCAAGGGTTGGGTTTTATTTTTCCTGGAGTTCAGTTTCAACAATTAAACACAACACATTTCACAAAGTTTGTATTCCTCCAGTATTGATCTCCTTGCAACTTCCGGGGTCCGGTCGCATGATACTTCAGAGCTGCAAAGGAAGTTGATGCTGGAAGACTTTCTTCTGTCAGGCATGGGGATTGCATGACTAGACAACTCTACAGCTGAAATTCACTGCAGGTTCCAGCATGATCAGTGTTTGGATAGGGGAGTATCTCCACTCAGGACCATCAGAAAATCATATATTATTAGTCCTGGCCCAGGGGACAAATTCCCCTCCCCCCCCCACCCCCGTCCTCAGTCTAGTCCTTCCCTGAACCCTTTGTCCTCAGTGAGACATTTTCCACATAACAATTCAGTGTTCTGCATCTTCTCTTCTTTATCTCTTACCTCATCTGTATCATCGGGGAAATACACTTTGTGGAAAATCTGGGTGGTTTTGTGCTGAATTGCTTCCACCTCTACCAGATGTGGCGGGTACTTCCTGGAGCCATTCCTACACCAGGGAAAAAAGGGTTACTAATTTATATAAAATCAGCTTGTTAATGTTGTAATGTAATTTGGTCCCCAAAAAATGACATGAAAAACCCTGACCAGGCCATGAACAACTTAAAGGAAATGTGAAACGTGAACCTCTGGGGGAATCTAGGATGGAAAAGGACCTGGGGGTCCTAGTAGATGATAGGCTCAGCAATGGCATGCAATGCCAAGCTGCTGCTAACAAAGCAAACAGAATATTGTCATGCATCAAAAAGGGGATCAACTCCAGAGATAAAACGAAAATTCTCCTGTTCTACAAGACTCTGGTCTGGCTGCACCTGGAGTATGCTGTCCAGTTCTGGGCACCAGTCCTCAGGAAGCATGTACTGGAAATGGAGCGAGTACAAAGAAGGGCAACAAAGCTAATAAAGGGTCTGGAGGATATTAGTTATGAGGAAAGTTTGGGAGCACTGAACTTATTCTCTCAGGAAAAGAGACGCTTGAGCGGGGATATGATTTCAATGTACAAATACCGTACTGGTGACCCCACAATAGGTATAAAACTTTTCTGCGAAAGGGAATTTAATAAGACACGTGGCCATTCACTAAAATGAGAAGAAAAGAGGTTTAACCTTAAACTGCGGGTTCTTTACTGTAAGAGCGGTTATGATGTGGAATTCCCTTCCACAGGCGGTGGTCTCAGCGGGGGGCATTTATAATGTAAAAAAACTATTAGATAAGCACCTGAATGACCACAACATACAGGGATATACAATGTAATACTGACATATAATCACACACATAGGTTGGACTTGATGGACTTGTGTCTTTTTTCAACCTCGCCTACTATGTAAATATGTAATGTAAATATGTAGGCTGTCATTGTTGATCTCTTAAATAAATGCTGTCTTTAGTGCTATTGTCCTGGAACAATTATGCCTATTAGACATGTCCACTGAAAACATTTTGTTTGTTTTCGTTTTTTTGCTTTTTTCGGAAATTAGAAAACTTGAAAATTCGGAAATTCGAAAATTAGGATTTTTCAAATTTCTGAATTTTCGAATTTCCGAATTCTCAAATTTGCAAATTTCTAATTTTCAAATTTGCAAATTTCTAATTTTCAAATTTGCAAATTTCTAATTTTCAAATTTGCAAATTTCTAATTTTCAAATTTGCAAATTTCTAATTTTCAAATTTGCAAATGTCTAATTTTCGAAATTCCAAATTTTCGAAATTCCAAATTTCCGAATTTTTGGAATTCTAAAAATTCGGAAATTCAAAAATTCGAAAATCCAAAAATTTCAAAATCTGAAAAAAAGAAAGAAAATCAGTAAAATTCGAAATATAATAACTAACCAATAATAACTAACTATTAAATTATAGGTATTGGAATTTCCTTTCAAATTTGGCTGTTTGTGAACGTAACTAATATAAATTTATCTGAAGTTACGAATTATCCGAAATAACAAATGCTGCATCTAAACAAATGGAATGGAATAAATTAATAGTAAATACTAATAATAAAAAGGTTTTATTATTATTGTTATTTATTATTATTAGATCGTTACGTTCATTTAGATACGGCATTTGTTATTTCAGATAATTCGTAACTTTGGATAAATTCATACTCGTTACATTAACTAACAGACAAATTTGAAAGGAAATTACAATACCTATAATTTAATAGTTATTATTAGTTAGTTATTATTTCAGATTTTCAGGTTTTCGAATTTTTATTCTTTTGTATTTTCAGATTTTCATTCTTATTTTCGGATTTTCACATTTCCAAATTTTAGAATTTTAGAATTTC
This sequence comes from Lithobates sylvaticus, assembly GCA_028564925.1. Classification (NCBI taxonomy): domain Eukaryota; kingdom Metazoa; phylum Chordata; class Amphibia; order Anura; family Ranidae; genus Lithobates; species Lithobates sylvaticus. The sequence goes on along the minus strand of CM053027.1, from coordinate 604,267,442 downwards.
CGAAATTTTCCAATTTCCGAAATTTTCCAATTTCCGAAATTTTGGACATTTTGCCATTTTGAATTTCCCAATTCCCGAATTTCAAAAAAGAATTTGTCAAAATTCTTTAAAAAACTAATTCGGAACTAAACAAATTGAACATGTATAATGCATACCAAGGGCTAGGACATTAGAAAATATATGTCAGCTTTTCTTCTGCATTCTAATAATGTCTTAAGAGCAGGAGTGTCCAACCTGCGGCCCACTGGTCGCATGTGGCCCAAAGCAGCTATGAATGCGTCCCAATACAAAATCGTAAACTTAATTCAAAATGTAAATTTTTTTTTTTGGTAAAAATGTGCACACTTAGCAAACACATGCGGCCAAAGAATAATTTGACAGTGTCTCTTTACTGGACTTTTATAGGTTTTAACTTCCCAAAGAAAAATCTCCCACACTTCACAATCACGCGTTATTAATGTCATCAGTTTTTTGGCAGCACCTATATTTGTGAGCGATTATTTTCAAGGAGGAAACATGCAAAGGGCAAAATTAGGACCAGAATATCTTATCTTAGCACCTTGAAAATTAATTAAGATTAGCTACTCCATCTATCCAACCAGATATTAATGTGTTAGTTTATCAAAAACATTGTCAAACATCGCACTAGTTTTATGTGGCCCTCTTTTAGGCTTATCATAAAAAATATTCCAAAAAAATGAAGTTTTATTACTCAGATAGGAACAGTTCATTATATTTATCAATGATTGTTAATTTGTGATCTGCCTGACTTTTTCTGCTCATCAGCTATCTCTATTGTTACTAGTGTATTGTATGTGTGGCCCAAGACAATTCCTCTTCTTCCAACGTGGCCCAGGAAGGTCAAAAGGTTGGACACCCCTGCTTTGGAGCACCCTGGGAATCCCTAATTCCATGTGCTTTGTAATGCAAACAGTCACCACAGATTACATGGTAGTATCTGTCTTCTCCCAGGTCTGCCTTCCTTTTGGCCAAAGTTAAATAGTTATTATTAGTTAGTTATTATTTCAGATTTTCAGGTTTTCGAATTTTCAGATTTTCATTCTTTTGTATTTTCAGATTTTCATTCTTATTTTCGGATTTTCAAATTTCCAAATTTTAGAAATTTCAAATTTCCAAAATTTCAAATTTCAGAAATTTCAGAAATTTCAAATTTTCCAATTTCTGAAATTTTGGACATTTTGAATTTCCGAATTCACGAATTTCAAAAAATTAGAAAAAATTGAAATTTCGAAAATTCTGAAAATTCAGTCTGTCTTCTCCCAGGTCTGTCTTCCTTTTGGCCAAAAGATAAAAAAGGCAGCGGGAGGAGGTGGGCCACGGCATGTCCATGGAATGTGCAGTTGCTATCTGCATAATAGAGCTCCCTAGATTTGGGGGCTCTCAGGACATAATGAAGAAAATTTGAGGATATAGAAGTGTCTGCTATGTGGACCAAGACAGGTTTATAAAGATAAGAACAGCCTACAGATTTCCTTTAACAATTTCATGACTTTCGTGGTCATCAGCCAGGCTCAGATGTCCAAATCAAATTTAGCAGCACCAGTGTGCATCGGTTAGCTCAACAGTAACATTGGTCGCGTGAAACAGCTGTAGAGCGAGATTATCTGACTGAGGTCCTGCTGCCATTCTATATTGGTTAAGCGGCCACGAATGTAAGTTATACCAGCGGCATATGTTTTAATTATTTGTGGAGACGTTTTATTCATTTTCCCCTTTTTATGAATTTTTATGTTTCATAGAATGTTTAGCTTATTGCTTTGTATATCTTTTACCCCTGACATCGTCATCCTCCGATACTAGTTTTATGGAATATTTTCATACCGGATGGCTCTCTGAAGTCTGTGCATGCAGTCTGCAGCCAGGACGTGCTGCTTGCGGGACTGGATGAATCTCTGCACATGGGGGAGAAGAATATTGCTGGGCGGGAAGAGCCCAGTGGCTAACCACAGCAGCTCCCATCCCTTCTCCTCGCTGTACCTGGAATACAAAGAAATAGAAGATTTGGGACACAGCTTATAAACAATGTAGATAACTGTAGTATTATTTGATACAGAAATATAAATAGCACAGTGAAAATTATTTTCTTTTTGTAAGAAGAATTTTATAGCAGTTCTCTTTTTTCATTTTTATAGAAGTTTTGTTCAGCAGAGGTCACTTAGATTACTGGTGAAGTTTGCTGCTGCCTCAGCATGGGCCAAGGTTGTTGTAGTTTTTTGATAGTGTAGGCCAAGGTTTTTGTACCCTTTTTCTTAGTGTAAGGCTGAGGCCTTGTAGATTATTTTCCTAGTGTAGGCCAAGGTTCTTGTAGACTTTTTTTTTCCAAGTCTAGGCCAAGGTCTTTATTCCTTGTGTAAACAAGGTTCTTGCAGTTTTCTTGCTAGTGTAGGCCACAGTTTTTGTAACCATTTTCCTAGGGTTCTTGTAGACTTTTTTTCCTAGTGTAGGCCAAGGTTCTTGTAGACTTTTTCATAGCCTAGGTCCTAGGCCAAGGATTTTATTCCTTGTGTAAACAAGGTTCTTGCAGTTTTTTTGCTAGTGTAGGCCAAGGGTTTTTGCAACCATTTTCCTAGTGTAGGCCAAGGATCATGTAGCATCTTCTTCCGAGTGTAGGCCAAGGTTCTTATAGACTTTTTACTAGTGTAGACCGAGATGCTACAAACCTTTTTACATTTTTTTTTTTGCTAGTGTAGGCCAAGGTTTTTGTGCCCTTTTTCCTAGTGTAAGCCAAGGTTCTTGAAGACTTTTTTTCCTATTGTAGGCCAAGGTTTTTGTAACAATTTTCCTAGTGTAGGCCTCTTTCCAACTGTAGGCCATAGGGCTTTTAGCCTCTTTGCTGGTCAAAACCACGGTTCAAGTAGTCTTTTTTGATAGTGTAGGCCAAGGATTATGTATTCTTTCTGCTATCGTAGTCCGGTGAAGTATGAAGAATTGTGTAGCAGTTTTCTTTTTTTTCCAGCTTATTTTATTTTGGAAAAAAAGATCATAATTTTTATAGAAGTTTTGTTCAGCAGATGTCATGTAGATTTCTGGTGATACATCTTCAATGTTACAGAACAAGTTCACTTGAATGTGACAAACTACTACTAGCTTTACCATTGTACATTTGATTTCCCTTAAAATTCTTATATTCAAGCAATCGTTACCATAGAGAGGTAAACTTTATTCTGTTTGTCATCTGACTATATGAATTTTAAAGATGTACAAATATAAAAGCAACCAATAATTTGTGTTTATTATACACATATACAAAGTTTGCTGCTGCCTCAGCATGGGCCAAGGTTTTTGTATTTTTTTTGCTAGTGTAGGCCAAGGTTTTTGTAACCATTTTCCTAGTGTAGGTCAAGGTCCATGTAGCCTTTTCTTCCTAGTGTAGGCTAAGGTTCTTGTAGACCGAGATGCTACAAACCTTTATTTTTTATTTTTTTGCTAGTGTAGGCCAAAGTTTTTGTACCCCTTTCCCTAGTGTAAGCCTAGGTTCTTGTAGACTATTTTCCTAGTGTAAGCCAAGGTTCTAGTAGACTTTTTTTCCTAGTGTAGGCCAAGGTTTTTGCAACCATTTTCCTAGTTTAGGCATCATTCCAACTGTCAAGGATTATATATTCTTTCTGCTATCTGTAGTCCAAGATTTTTGTAGCCTTTCCCAAATCCAGGCCTATCTTTTACATTCATATTAAGTGATGTAGGAGCACAACTATAGGAACAGGGCTATAACTGGCTACAGCTAAGTCTATATTTCTGAGTAGGTCTAAAGAGCAATAATAGGCAAATGCAGCAAGTTATAATAAACAGATGTTTTTGATTATCCACTATGGGCTACTGAACTTTCCAAGCCCAAGGGAATCATACTAGTATTACTGTATGATGAAAAATTACCCAATTTCAGCTCTACCATAAGGGCTTCACTAGGGAAAGGAGGATCCCTGTGTAAGAAGAAACTAACTTGTTCCTTTATGGACAAACAAGTGGTAAACTTAAGTGTACTCCAAGCAAAAATTAAGTTGCCCAGAAAATCAGAAGGGGTTTAAAAGGAAAGCTACCTCAACACTTTTCATTCTGGCTAACCTGTCTACTGACCAGATTTTGAGACTTTAGGAGCCCATTAACAATCGTACATAGTTCTGAATAGGAAGCGAGTACCCACCATGCAATAAATAGGGAATGTGCATTTTGGTTAAAAGGTCTTGCCTAAAGATGGGCCCCTGAAATTAAATAAGCTGACGACTCAGGAGAGAAACACCTAGACAGCCACTGCTGGACTCTCATGATGAAAATTAGTTACCTATGTCATGCTGATTTTCTGGTTTATTTCAGAGACACGAACTTGGGACAAGTGTGCAGCTAGTGAAGTCTGAATTCTGGTTATGCATACTTATTCCAGGGACCTCAGAACAGTCCATGACTCTACATGACAGCCAAGCTACTGTCATGTAGAATTCAGAATGCTACTAGCATTCTTAAACCATGTTCAGCTATGGAAAATCCCTGTAATTTTCTTAAGACAGGCTCTCTTTTACTTGGGTTGAAATCTGAGCTCTGGGAATTTCATTGTCCCTGAATCTGGTAACTTACTTGATGTGGTTTTCGGTGAGCTGCTTGAGTATCTGACAAAAGATCTCATCTTTCAGCGGTTCTGCTTTTAAGGCACCTTCAAAGATCTGATCTGTTAGCTCGTTGACTGTTCGCATACGCTTGGATGGGTAGTCTCCCATATACTTTAACATAGGTGCACAATACCAGTCAAGGATTGTAAGGTACAATTATTTCATCATGTTTGTGTCAAGACATTAGCATCATTAATCCCTGTGTGTGTACAGTCTGATATTAGCAACTCCCCACCTGCAGCTTCCCAGAACATTATTGCTAGTCATGCCAATCTCTCATACAACCTATCCATCTGGCATTGCCAAGTAACAAGCTGGGTGACTTTAAAAATTGGACCCTGAAAAATATATTTTGTTTAAATTCTGCAGGGCACTTCTTGTGCCTAGGCACCCCTATGCTTTAAACCTTACAGCTGTATGTCTGTTATGGGAGATCATCTAAGGCGCCATTGCCTTTGACTGCTAGTCCCACCAGATTTATAGTACAATTTGGGGATGTTACTATTGTGCTAATCATTGCAACATTGATGCAACTTGGAAGCTATTTTGAAGCTACTGTGAAGTGCTTTGCATGTTCAATAGTGCCAAAATTGTGGTGAAATTGCAACGAAGTAGTACAGAAAAAAAAAATCAGTCCATGCTGTGTTGTATTGAGGTGAATGGGTACCATTGAAAACAATTTGATTTCCATGGTCATGTTGTGCGACTCAAGTTGCATCTGAAGTTGCACTAGTGTGAACGGAACATAAATGGACCATCTTGCCACACATTTTAGTTTTGAATGAATGCTAGCACTCACTCCCTATATTTTTCAGGAACCAGCAGGTAAACTGAAGGTGCATATAAACATTGAGGAGAAGGGGGGGCAGGTAAGTCAACCTATCGCTTGCACGGGCAAAACACAAGCTAACTTTAATATCTCATTATTTTGCAAAATGTAGCAGTATGAGGCTTATACCGCATGAAAAGAGGCAGAGTTGGCAACTCCAGAGAGGAGGACCCACCTCTTGAAAACCAAGTGTTATTTCAACCAGCCAGCTCTCACCCCTAAGGCTGGCTATACACGGTTCGAATCTCAGTTGGTTTCGCAGAAACTGGCCAAGATTCAAACCATTAATGAGCAGGCTGAATGTATCAAGTTGATCGATCAACTTGGGTACAACCAAATTGATCGATCATCTGCCGGATTCTTTTGCGATCATCGCTAGTGGCTGCAATAGCAGCCGGGCTTCCCTCGCCTGGAGAAGACAATTGCTAAATTTCCCTGTCAGCACTGTCTGGTTGCAGGAAAGAAATGTGCACTGTGTATGGCAGGCCTAACTGAGATCTCAGTTCTAAGTGGACAATTAATTTAAAACATATTGGATTACTTCTCTGGATTAACTGAAATCTTTGTAGATGGAAACATTTTCATAATATAAAAACTGGACTCCATAGATGTATGATATGTGCAGGTCCAACCCAATAAAATATGGTAACTGGTTTTCCATGAAAGGATATCGATAAATGACATGCAGGCCTCCTGAGACATCTCATCACTTATCAGCACTTTCCTTAGAAGGCCTTGTTTGATTGGCTCTCGAGTGTAGCACCACAGCTTGTCTTTTCCTCGGTTTTTAGTGATCATGACGCGGCTCAGTGTATGTTTCGGAGGCGGCCTAATTACAGAAGGAGAAAGTTATTAGATGCATAGAAAGTTTTTCAGGCTAAAAGATGTCTAAATGTGACGTTTTACTCTTCCACATGTCTTAAAAGTATAACTAAAGGCAAAAATTTTTTTTTTAAGTTTTGGTTGGAGTGGAGAGGGTTTAGAACACCTGTCCGTTTTTATTGCTGCTCAGGCTCCCAATAAGGAGATTCACCCTCTCTATTTGTCCCGTTTACCATTGTCATTGAAAGTGAAAATAAAAGAAAATGCCACATTTTGGGTTGTCCCCAGAACTGTGTTAGGAGGGGAAATCTTCCAAAGTGGAAAGTAGTTTTGGTAACCTGGGGGTCCCCAAGGGATTCCTCCTCTCACTTCCTGTTTGGCTATGGGACAGGAAGTAAAGGGAAATCTCCAAAATGGAACACAGATAGCGAAAACAAATCTAACAGGGTTTTTAGCCCTCCCTTACTCTATCCAAAATGAAAAAATAAAATGTTTTGTCTATAGTTCTACTTTAAGCATGCTATATAATATTACATTTTAACCGCTTGCCAACCAGTGCACGACGATATACATTGGCACAATGGCACGGCTGCGCAAATGGGCGTACCTGTACGTCCCCTTTAAGACGTGGCATTGTGGGCGGGCGCGGGCGTACTTTTAATCAAAATTACTGGCTTTGTTTCTATGTATTTGCTTGTTCTTGGTCTTACTGGCACTCCTCATTAGTATTCTCTATTATCTCTTTGCCAACTACCTTTCTGTTCTTTCTCAATCTCTCCAACTTACCTTTCTCAAAACTTCTATCCATATTCCAAAAATGCAGCTCCCATCACAAATTCAAAATAGTTAAATTGCTCCACCCAGTGCACCAAACATGTTTCGTCACATTGTGACTTTTTTAGGTGTTAAACCGCTGCAAAAGCACAAATTTTAGTAGCCAATATAAAACAAAGTTTTGGTATCTAGTGGGTGCTCAGACCATCCATTTTCATAAATCTCTCTTACATTGTTTAGGATGAAGGATGGAGCGCTCCAAGCAGAGCAGGCCCATAGACAAGACAGCTTCATTGTCCAGGAGCAGTCTGGCTATTCCAACCTTTCTCAACCTTTTTACCCCAGAGGAACCCTTGAAATAATTTTAAGGTCTTTGGGAACTCTTGATAAAATCAATTAATTGGTGGTGAACAAAGTGGGAAGAATGCAACCATTACAGTGGTGGTCAGAATGCAACCCTTATGGATAGCTAAAAAGATCATTGGCTTCATGCAATTGGCTTTACCAAGTGGTATTGACCTTGGAACTACATAAGCACCATCAATTCGGAGGTCAATCCGCTACAGCTCAAGGAACCCCTAGCAACCTCAGGAGGAACCTTAGGGTTCCATGGAACCCCGGTTGAGAATCGGCCTTGAGGCGATTTAGTTCGCAGTTGTAGCGCTATATAAATCATTCATTCATTCATTCAGAATGGCTGGGCTATTCTCTGAAATGTCCGACACTGCCATAAAAATAATAATGTTCAGCTCAGTGTGTGCAAAGGAAAGGAGGGAAAGAAGAGCATCAGCTGCCAAAACCAAGAGAGCAAAATAGAAAAAAATGGTTTTCCTGATCTGATCATCTGATGCCAACTCCATTCATGCTTGCCCAACTTGGCTCTTTCTAAACAATATGGAGACATCCTAAAATGATTAATGCCCTAATTTAAAGTTCTACCAAGGCTTGAACATCCGTGGACCTTGTTGGATGCAAATAAAAAACTAATAATGGAACATTTCCTCCTTACAGACCTCAGAGCCTACCAGAGGATTACATTTTTAGGCGTATTGCGTTCAAGAGTACATTGTTCAAGCCCAATTGAACGTCCAGTTTAAGTTGGCTAAATACATTCAAGGTGCATCAAATAAAAAGGTATGCAAAGTCTTACTTTTTTTTAAGAGCAGCCACAGCCTTTAGAAAAAGCCTGGGGGTGGGGGGGGGGGGGGGGGTTTCTTCGTAGAAGTGTGACAAACACACTACTGTGTCATAGACCAGAGTTTCCCAATGAGGAGTTAGCATGAGCTTAGTTGATTGCAGAGCTATAGGTCTGGATCAATGGAGAGGACTGAAATGAGACCATTGCTTCCACACAGAGAGTAAAAGACATTCTCTGCAGCATGCTGGCAGGGGAGAGGCTTTTCAACTTTGTGGCTGCTTTAGAAAGCAAAATTAATTGAAAGGCATTGAACACCTTTTGCTTTGATACGCCTGGGATATATTTTGCTGATTAAAACGGAAGGTTCAGCTTCACTTTAACATTAGATCATTTCCGCAAATAACGGTATTTTTTGTGGCTTATTGGGGACACAGGATAATATATATGTGTCTGCAGTTAAATGGTCAGAGAACCTTGGATTGTTATCCGGTTGTGGACATACAATATGTGGTGCGAATCACCCTCAAGTTGTCAGAGGAGGACTCAGGTCCCACAACATACAACCTATGAGGTCACGTCCAGGGGCGGACTGACCATTTGGCCACTCGGGCACTTCCCAAGGGCCCCGGGCCACTGGGGGCCCCATCAGGGTTGCCAGCCTCAGTTAAACCAGGGACAGTATGTAAAAATCTGTGTTTTTTTTTACATCTGCTTCTGAAATGTCCCTTACCGACATGCTTTTGGTCTAAAAATCAAGAGATTATAGCTGCCCCACCTCTCCAGTACCTTCTCAGCCAATAGAAACATGTCTGTGTATACTGTGTGTACATGTATGTGTATACTGTGTGTGTGTGTATACTGTGTGGCCCCATAATCTCTGATTGCCTGGGGGCCCCATAATCTCCTATTGCCCGGGGGCCCCATGAGTTGTCAGTCCGCCCCTGGTCACGTCACCCCAGAATAGGTGACAGCTTGGTCTGCTTGAAGCTGCAGACATTTAGGAAATGCTAACAAATGAAAATAAGATGCCTGTCAACAAATTATGTCAGATGTCCAAAAAATATATAAAAAAACATTCTTTTCCCCCTCAGTTTAGGCCGATACGTATTCTTCTACATATTTTTGGTAAAAAAAAAAAAAAACACAAAAAGCGTAATATTGATTGGTTTGCGCAAAAGTTATAGCGTCTACAAAATAGTGTATAGATTTATGGCATTTTTATTATTATTTTTTTTTACTGGTAATGGCGGCGATCTGCGATTTTTATCGGGACTGCGACATTATGGCGGGCACATCGGACACTTTTGACACTATTTTGGGACCATTGTCATTTATACAGCAATCAGTGCATTTTTATAGCAGGGGTTATGGCGCTACATAAAGGTTTCAATCATGTCTCCCCTTTCCCGTCTTTCCTCCAGACTGATCCATGTCTTCTCTGATCAATAAGAATAATGGATGTATAGGTGAGAACCCAATCAAGCAATATGACACACATACAGGAAGTTACCGTATATACTCAAGTATAAGCCGACCCGAATATAAGCCGAGGCACCTAATTTTACCACAAAAAAATGGGAAAACTTATTGACTCGAGTATAAGCCTAGGGTGAGAAATGCGCAGCTATTGTAAGTGTAAAAGAGGGTCAACAATTTGCAGCCTCACTGTGCCCATTTGCAGCCATAGGTCCTCCGAACTTCAAACGTGGTAGTTACGGGTTCCTAGATGCCCCCTAGCTGCAGCCAAAATTTGGGGTCTCTGTACCCAAAGGGTCCTGAAATGACATTGCTGCAGATGGACACAGTTGACTGACTTTGGGGCCCTGTATCTCGGGGCCACTTGGTGCTAGGAACCCCAAATTTGGATATGTTGTAATGCTAGTTCCACTGGGTTTGCACCAAGTGGCCCCGAGATACGGGGCCCCAAAGTCGGGTCAGAAAATGTCATTCTCTGCTGCAGAAAAGTGCTTGACTCGAGTATAAGCCGAGGGGGGCACTTTCAACACAAAAAAATGTGCTGAAAAACTTGGCTTATACTCGAGTATATACAGTATCTGGATCGATGGTTGGAGGGATACGATTGTCTGTGATTGGTCATCCCTGGTGTCATCATGTATGTGAGATGGGGGCCTTAGATTGTAAACTCTCAGGGGCAGGGACTGTGTACAGCGCTGTGTAAATTGTCATCTAAATAATACGGTGTACACCCCAACTTCCTGTGTGTGACCCCAAATCCACTGAGCGGTTGACAAGAATGCTCATTAACCACTTCAGGCCCGGAAAGGATTTACCCCCTTCCTGACCAGGCCATTTTTTGCAATAGGGCACGGCATCCTTTTATCTAACAATTGCGCGGTCGTACGACATTGTACCCAAACAAAATTGACGTTCTTTTTCTCCCACAGAGATTTCTTTTGGTGGTATTTGATAACCTCTGCGGTTTTTATTGTTTGCACTATAAACAAAAAAAGGCAGACAATTATGAAAAAAAACTATATTTTTTTACTTTTTGCTATAATAAATATCCCCCAAAAATATATAAAAGATGCGGATTGTCACTTGCCAATGTCGCCTGCCACAAGATGCGGATTGTCACTTGCCAATGTCGCCTGCCACAAGATGCGGATTGTCACTTGCCAATGTCGCCTGCCACAAGATGCGGATTGTCACTTGCCAATGTCGCCTGCCACAAGATGCGGATTGTCACTTGCCAATGTCGCCTGCCACAAGATGCGGATTGTCACTTGCCAATGTCGCCTGCCACAAGATGCGGAAGATGCGGATTGTCACTTGCCAATGTCGCCTGCCACAAGATGCGGATTGTCACTTGCCAATGTCGCCTGCCACAAGATGCGGATTGTCACTTGCCAATGTCGCCTGCCACAAGATGCGGATTGTCACTTGCCAATGTTGCCTGCCACAAGATGCGGATTGTCACTTGCCAATGTCGCCTGCTACAAGATGCAGATTGTCACTTGCCAATGTCGCCTGCCACAAGATGCGGATTGTCACTTGCCAATGTCACCTGCCACAAGATGCGGATTGTCACTTGCCAATGTCGCCTGCCACAAGATGCGGATTGTCACTTGCCAATGTCGCCTGCTACAAGATGCAGATTGTCCCTTGCCAATGTCGCCTGCCACAAGATGCGGATTGTCACTTGCCAATGTCGCCTCGCCTGCCACAAGATGCAGATTGTCACTTGCCAATGTCGCCTGCCACAAGATGCAGATTGTCACTTGCACTGTCACCTGCCACAAGATGCGGATTGTCACTTGTCACTTGCCAATGTCACCTGCCACAAGATGCGGATATGCGGATTGTCACTTGCCAATGTCGCCTGCCACAAGATGCGGATTGTCACTTGTCACTTGCCAATGTCGTCTGCCTGCCACAAGATGCAGATTGTCACTTGCCAATGTCGCCTGCCACAAGATGCGGATTGTCACTTGCCAATGTCGCCTGCCACAAGATGCGGATTGTCACTTGCCAATGTGTCCCCTTGCCAATGTCGCCTGCCACAAGATGCGGATTGTCACTTGGCCAAATGTGCCTGCCACAAGATGCGGATTGTCACTTGCCAATGTCGCCTGCCACAAGATGCAGATTGTCACTTGCCAATGTCGCCTGCCACAAGATGCGGATTGTCACTTGCCAATGTCGACTGCCACAAGATGCGGATTGTCACTTGCCAATGTCGCCTGCCACAAGATGCAGATTGTCACTTGCCAATGTCGCCTGCCACAAGATGCGGATTGTCACTTGCCAATGTCGCCTGCCACAAGATGCAAGATTGTCACTTGCCAATGTCGCCTGCCACAAGATGCGGATTGTCACTTGCCAATGTCGCCTGCCACAAGATGCGGATTGTCACTTGCCAATGTCGCCTGCCACAAGATGCGGATTGTCACTTGCCAATGTCGCCTGCCACAAGATGCGGATTGTCACTTGCCAATGTCGCCTGCCACAAGATGCGGATTGTCACTTGCCAATGTCGCCTGCCACAAGATGCGGATTGTCACTTGCCAATGTCGCCTGCCACAAGATGCGGATTGTCACTTGCCAATGTCGCCTGCCACAAGATGCGGATTGTCACTTGCCAATGTCGCCTGCCACAAGATGCGGATTGTCACTTGCCAATGTCGCCTGCTACAAGATGCAGATTGTCACTTGCCAATGTCGCCTGCCACAAGATGCGGATTGTCACTTGCCAATGTCGCCTGCTACAAGATGCAGATTGTCACTTGCCAATGTCGCCTGCCACAAGATGCAGATTGTCACTTGCCAATGTCGCCTGCCACAAGATGCAGATTGTCACTTGCCAATGTCGCCTGCCACAAGATGCGGATTGTCACTTGCCAATGTCGCCTGCTACAAGATGCAGATTGTCACTTGCCAATGTCGCCTGCCACAAGATGCGGATTGTCACTTGCCAATGTCACCTGCCACAAGATGCGGATTGTCACTTGCCAATGTCGCCTGCCACAAGATGCGGATTGTCACTTGCCAATGTCACCTGCCACAAGATGCAGATTGTCACTTGCCAATGTCGCCTGCCACAAGATGCGGATTGTCACTTGCCAATGTCGCCTGCCACAAGATGCGGATTGTCACTTGCCAATGTCGCCTGCCACAAGATGCGGATTGTCACTTGCCAATGTCGCCTGCTACAAGATGCAGATTGTCACTTGCCAATGTCGCCTGCCACAAGATGCAGATTGTCACTTGCCAATGTCACCTGCCACAAGATGCAGATTGTCACTTGCCAATGTCGCCTGCCACAAGATGCGGATTGTCACTTGCCAATGTCACCTGCCACAAGATGCGGATTGTCACTTGCCAATGTCGCCTGCCACAAGATGCGGATTGTCACTTGCCAATGTCGCCTGCTACAAGATGCAGATTGTCACTTGCCAATGTCGCCTGCCACAAGATGCGGATTGTCACTTGCCAATGTCGCCTGCCACAAGATGCGGATTGTCACTTGCCAATGTCGCCTGCCACAAGATGCGGATTGTCACTTGCAATGTCGATTGTCACTTGCCAATGTCGCCTGCCACAAGGTGCGGATTGTCACTTGCCAATGTCGCCTGCCACACTTGCCAATGTCACCTGCCACAAGGTGCGGATTGTCACTTGCCAATGTCGCCTGCCACAAGATGCGGATTGTCACTTGCCAATGTCGCCTGCCACAAGGTTCAGATTGTCACTTGCCAATGTCACCTGCCACAAGATGCGGATTGTCACTTGCCAATGTCACCTGCCACAAGGTGCGGATTGTCACTTGCCAATGTCGCCTGCCACAAGATGCGGATTGTCACTTGCCAATGTCGCCTGCCACAAGATGCAGATTGTCACTTGCCAATGTCGCCTGCCACAAGATGCGGATTGTCACTTCCAGGCGCTGTGCCAGAGTGAGGGCGGGCGGTGAGAGATCATGTAGTCCCACGCCTGCACAGTGATGGCGTTGTGTTCTGTCAGAAGCTGAGCTGTGGTGATGCAGGGTGAGAGATGATGTCAGAAAGTCGCTACTCATCAGAATATGCAACCAAAGTGATGTTGTATTGCGGCCATCTTGATACACCCCCACTGGTCAGCAGTAAGCCTAGAGTTAGAAGTCGGCAAGCGGACATCTTTATACACCCACCGGAGTCTTGCTTTTCACAGTTATTTTTAACAGTAAACTCAGCTTATTTAGTGAAATATAAGTTGAGTTTACTGTTAAAAATAACTGTGAAAAGCAAGACTCTGGTGGGTGTATAAAAATGTCCGCTTGCCGATGTCACATCACATTCGGCTACCCTTCCCATTTTGCTACCCACTGGAGTGCGCATGCGTGACACACCGCCATATGCATTCCAGCACAGGGTCTCCTGTACCATCAGAGGAGACAAATGATAACATCTGAGGCTGCAGCAGGGGGCTGATCTGTGTCAGACATTTGTGAATACAAACAAGACCAGTACAGGCACCAGGACTTACATTATTGGGTTATTAACATTATAGTCCAGGTGACCCTGGATGATGCCTGAACACAGATGGCGCCGTCCATCTGGAGAGGACAGAGGATGTAGGCGGTGTCAGAGGGTGCGCTGTGATCTCGGTGGGAGGGAAGAGATACACTGACACCTCCAGGAACTTCCATCAACCTAAAGAGGAACTCCGGACACTCGGCTACATACACAGATCCAAGATTAGAGCCGCATTACCCGCCACAATGTCTGATATCTGTAAATGTGCCGATACCCCTCCCCTCCCCCCACCTTCTCTATAGAAGATCGTACAATCATCTACGGAGGTCCAGGACCCCCCTTATTAGACGGATTAGGAGGGAAGATATGATTGGACGATCATCTATAACACCTGGATTGGATATACAGTAATAAGATGTGGGGGGGAGGGGGAGATATGATGGTTATGGTGTATTGGTTATGATCCTCCATAAACAGCACCAGATCCATCATCCATTAAGAGGAGGAGACTCCATTACACTAACCCCTCCCCCTCCCTGGTGAGACACCTCCCCTCCCTCCAGTCATGAATGGCCAGGGGGGAGGGTTGTGTTTAGGGTGGGCGGGGACAGGGATGGGTGATGTGAATACACTATTGTCTGTGGATGGTGTTTAGGGATGGGCGGGCCATAGCGCCTGCCCCCTCCCCTCACGCTGACAGGTTCCCAAGGCCGAGGATTGGAAGGAGTGGGCGGAGCCTGATGGTGGTAAACAGAGACTAGTTCCCAAACAGGTCCACTCTGTATGGTCACATGACTCCCTTTCCCACATCTTACACAGACTGAGAATAACGGTCGCTCTAGCATGCCCATATATGGGATCTCCATGGCGATTTAGGTTGGGAAGATATGATTGGACAATCATTTAAAAAAAAAAAAAAAAAAAACGGTGTAAACATTGCATGCCCATATATGGGATCACCATGGCGATATAGGTAAGATATGACATCATCTATCGCCATAGCAATGGGGAGCTTATAAAGTCAGTGCAGACCTGGGCAAGGCTCATTATTGTCTAGACTCAGGTATGTAAACATCTAATAATCCTTAGAATCTTCTTCACTGATGGCGAATCATTCACTGACATGAAATACATAGATATATAATATATGAATATAAATATATATAATGTTTGGGGGGTTCTAAGTAATTTTCTAGTAAAAAAAATTTTTTTTTTTTGGGGCTGAAGTGATAAAAAGCCTTGCAAAACGCAGTCCAACCGGGACTGCTGATTGGAGATCTGACCGGGTCTCAGGCTCTAATAACCCGGAAGTGATGTCATAACATCCCTTCTGGTTCATCTAAGACCTTACAGCATTCTGATAAAATAAATGACAGTTGGGGCATTTTTAATGCCTTTTAAGTGCAAAGGAGGGATATTGGGGGGTCTTATAGAACTCTGATCCCCCCATAAAGGAGTGCCTATCCCTGACTATTACTGTCACAATGGATGTTTACATTCCTTGTGACAGCAATAACATTTTTTAGTAAAACAATTAAAGGGACAGTGTATATATTATATATATATATTTTTTTTAACCACTTCAGCCCTGAGTCTTTTTTTGACACATGTTTACAAGTTAAAATGATTTTTATTTTTTTTTACTAGAAAATTACTTAGAACCCCCAAAATTATATATATATATATATATATATATATATATATATATATTTTTTTTTTAACCACTTCAGCCCTGAGCCTCTTTTTGACACTTGTTTACAAGTTAAAATAATTTTTATTTTATTTTTACTAGAAAATTACTTAGAACCCCCAAACATTATATATATATATATATATATTTTTTTTTAACCACTTCAGCCCTGAGGCTCTTTTTGACACTTGTTTACAAGTAAAAATAATTTTTATTTTATTTTTACTAGAAAATTACTTAGAACCCCCAAACATTATATATATATATATATATATATATATATATATATATATATATATAATATATATATATATATATATATATATATATATATATATATATATATATATATATATATTTTTTTTTTTTTAACCACTTCAGCCCTGAGCCTCTTTTTGACACTTGTTTACAAGTTAAAATATTTTTTATTTTATTTTTACTAGAAAATTACTTAGAACCCCCAAACATTATATATATATATATATATTTTTTTTTTTTAACCACTTCAGCCCTGAGCCTCTTTTTGACACTTGTTTACAAGTTAAAATATTTTTTATTTTATTTTTACTAGAAAATTACTTAGAACCCCCAAACATTATATATATTTTTTTAACCACTTCAGCCCTGAGCCTGTTTTTGACACTTGTTTACAAGTTAAAATGATTTTTATTTTTTTTTACTAGAAAATTACTTAGAATCTCCAAACATTATATATATATATTTTTTTTTAACCACTTCAGCCCTGAGCCTCTTTTTGACACTTGTTTACAAGTTAAAATAATTTTTATTTTATTTTTACTAGAAAATTACTTAGAACCCCCAAACATTATATATATATATATATATATATATATATTTTTTTTTTTAACCACTTCAGCCCTGAGCCTCTTTTTGACACTTGTTTACAAGTTAAAATAATTTTTATTTTATTTTTACTAGAAAATTACTTAGAACCCCCAAACATTATATATATATATATATATATATATATTTTTTTTTTTTTTTTTAACCACTTCAGCCCTGAGCCTCTTTTTGACACTTGTTTACAAGTTAAAATAATTTTTATTTTATTTTTACTAGAAAATTACTTAGAACCCCCAAACATTATATATATTTTTTTTAACCACTTCAGCCCTGAGCCTGTTTTTGACACTTGTTTACAAGTTAAAATGATTTTTATTTTTTTTTACTAGAAAATTACTTAGAACCTCCAAACATTATATATATATATATATATTTTTTTTTTTAACCACTTCAGCCCTGAGCCTCTTTTTGACACTTGTTTACAAGTTAAGATAATTTTTATTTTATTTTTACTAGAAAATTACTTAGAACCCCCAAACATTATATATATATATATATATATATATATATATATATATATATATATATATATATATTTTTTTTTTTTTTAACCACTTCAGCCCTGAGCCTCTTTTTGACACTTGTTTACAAGTTAAAATAATTTTTATTTTATTTTTACTAGAAAATTACTTAGAACCCCCAAACATTATATATATATATATATTTTTTTTTTAACCACTTCAGCCCTGAGCCTGTTTTTGACACTTGTTTACAAGTTAAAATGATTTTTTTTTTTTTTTACTAGAAAATTACTTAGAACCCCCCCAAACATTATATATATATATATATATATATATATATATATATATATATATATATATATATATATATATATATATATTTTTTTTTTTTTAACCACTTCAGCCCTGAGCCTCTTTTTGACACTTGTTTACAAGTTAAAATCATTTTTATTTATTTTTTTACTAGAAAATTACTTAGAACCCCTAAACATACATATATATATATATATATATATATATATATATATATATATATATATATATATATATAAACACACTAGAGAATAAAATGGCGTTGCAATACTTTCACACCGTATTTGCGCATTGGTCTTACAAGCGCACATTTTTGGGAAAAAAATAAATATACATTTATATGCTGAGATGACAGGAGGTGAGGAGAAACATTCCCAGTCAGGACATAAAAAAATAAAAAAAATAAAAAACATTGATACCTTGGAAACATTTGAATCCTCTCGCCACTCCATCCAAATTTATAATTACACATTTTGAACAGCGTTCCACTTTAAAATTTGTACTTAAACTTAACATCTTTATTTTTATTTATAGGTTAAAATGGAGAGATCTATGCATTACAAGCGACAATTGGCCGCACAAAACAAGGACAAAAAGGAGCAAATGGAAAAACGGAGACTTGAGCAGGAGAAACTTTTGCAAGAGAAGAAAAATTTAGTGGCAGCAGCAAGAGAAGAGAAACTTGCGAAGAAGGCAGAGAGAGAGCGGGTGAAACTGGCAGAACTGCGGAAAATTATTGAGGAGAGCAAATCGCACAAGCTAAATGGAAGGAAACTGAAAGAACTGAACGAGAGAGAAGAGGAGTACAGGAGAATGAAAGATGAGATAGACCGACAGAAGGTAGCTAAGACACTGGCGGAGAACCAACGTTTCCTAATGGAAAAAGAGAAGAGAGAGGCAGAGATGAAGAGGGTGAAAGAAGAACGGCTACTGAGAGCGGCTATGGAGAGGGAGGAGAAGAGCAATATGGAATGGAAGCTGAATATTAAGGAGTTCAGCGCGGTTGGCGATAAAAAGCGTAGAATGTCTATCGCTTCGAGTCAAGAAAGGCTGAAGTGCATGCAAGCATTAAACGAGAGGAAAACTGTAGCCGAGATAAAATGGGAGCAGGAGCTAGAGAAGAGGGTCAGAGAAGATCAAGAGAGAGAAAAGAGGGCAAGAGAAGAGAGTACGGCAGAGGGAGTAGTGAAACAAGAAGATGGAGAAGAGGTCTCTGCTATAAAGACAGAGACAGGTACTCCTTCGCCCTCAGAGGTCTCTGCTATAAAGACAGAGACAGGTACTCCTTCACCCTCAGAGGTCTCTGCTATAACGACAGAGACAGGTACTCCTTCACCCTCAGAGGTCTCTGCTATAACGACAGAGACAGGTACTCCTTCACCCTCAGAGGTCTCTGCTATAACGACAGAGACAGGTACTCCTTCGCCCTCAGCCACAGGTGAATTAGAAGAAGAGGGAGACAGAGAAGAGAGTGGCGTGGAGGAAGAGATGAAAGAAGAGAATGAAGCAGTGGAAGAAAAAAAAGAAGAGAGTACGACAGAGGGAGTAGTGGGACAAGAAGATGGAGAAGAGGTCTCTGCTATAAAGACAGAGACAGGTCCCCCCTCGCCTTCAGAGGTCTCTGCTATAAAGACAGAGACAGGTCCCCCCTCGCCTTCAGAGGTCTCTGCCATAAAGACAGAGACAGGTCCCCCCTCGCCTTCAGAGGTCTCTGCCATAAAGACAGAGACAGGTCCCCCCTCGCCTTCAGAGGTCTCTGCCATAAAGACAGAGACAGGTCCCCCCTCGCCCTCAGAGGTCTCTGCTATGAAGACAGAGACAGGTCCCCCCTCGCCCTCAGAGGTCTCTGCTATGAAGACAGAGACAGGTCCCCCCTCGCCCTCAGAGGTCTCTGCTATAAAGACAGAGACAGGTACTCCTTCGCCTTCAGAGGTCTCTGCCATAAAGACAGAGACAGGTCCCCCCTCGCCTTCAGAGGTCTCTGCTATAAAGACAGAGACAGGTCCCCCCTCGCCTTCAGACGTCTCTGCCATAAAGACAGAGACAGGTCCCCCCTCGCCTTCAGAGGTCTCTGCCATAAAGACAGAGACAGGTCCCCCCTCGCCTTCAGAGGTCTCTGCCATAAAGACAGAGACAGGTCCCCCCTCGCCTTCAGAGGTCTCTGCCATAAAGACAGAGACAGGTCCCCCCTCGCCTTCAGAGGTCTCTGCCATAAAGACAGAGACAGGTCCCCCCTCGCCTTCAGAGGTCTCTGCCATAAAGACAGAGACAGGTCCCCCCTCGCCTTCAGAGGTCTCTGCCATAAAGACAGAGACAGGTCCCCCCTCGCCTTCAGAGGTCTCTGCCATAAAGACAGAGACAGGTCCCCCCTCGCCTTCAGAGGTCTCTGCCATAAAGACAGAGACAGGTCCCCCCTCGCCTTCAGAGGTCTCTGCCATAAAGACAGAGACAGGTCCCCCCTCGCCTTCAGAGGTCTCTGCCATAAAGACAGAGACAGGTCCCCCCTCGCCTTCAGAGGTCTCTGCCATAAAGACAGAGACAGGTCCCCCCTCGCCTTCAGAGGTCTCTGCCATAAAGACAGAGACAGGTCCCCCCTCGCCTTCAGAGGTCTCTGCCATAAAGACAGAGACAGGTCCCCCCTCGCCTTCAGAGGTCTCTGCCATAAAGACAGAGACAGGTCCCCCCTCGCCTTCAGAGGTCTCTGCCATAAAGACAGAGACAGGTCCCCCCTCGCCTTCAGAGGTCTCTGCCATAAAGACAGAGACAGGTCCCCCCTCGCCTTCAGAGGTCTCTGCCATAAAGACAGAGACAGGTCCCCCCTCGCCTTCAGAGGTCTCTGCTATAAAGACAGAGACAGGTCCCCCCTCGCCTTCAGAGGTCTCTGCTATGAAGACAGAGACAGGTACTCCTTTGCCCTCAGCCACAGGTGAATTAGAAGAAGAGGGGGAAGGTGAAGAGAGTGGTGTGAAGGAAGAGATGAGAGAACTTTTGTACACGAAGCCCGTCACAGAAGTCGACGTGGTAAGTATCCTGTATTGTTATACTGATTAGTTAGTTCTAGTTAACTAGGTTGAAGAAAACCCCATGTCTATAAAGTACAGGCTTTCACAAACTACAGCAGAGGAAGGAAGAACAAAACCCTCTGAATAGCTGGAAGCCATGTTTCCTCATTGTGGGGGAATTACATTTACCATGAAATTGCCCATTGTTAACCTCCCGTTCTTTAATAATTGTTCCTTTCCTGGAGAACTGGGGATGAGCGGTGATGGCACAATCTGATTCTAGCACTTATTCTAGGGAGAGGAGGATAGTGATTAGGACTTTGTGCCCAATCTACTTACTTCCCAAGCACAAACTTTAATGTACTATGTATAGATAGTATAGATGAGCCCCTAACTTCCAGGGGGGCCTTATGATAAATATTGTAGAAGTGGCAGGCTGTCTGTGATGTAGCTGAAGGTGAAACTCCTGTGTTCTATCCACTAATAAATCCTTTTCTTTTCCACAGAGAATAAAGGGGGCGAAAAAAGACCGAAAGAAGAGGAGAAAGATGACAAGACAAGAGAGGGAGAAAGAGGAGCGAATGAGAGAGAGGGAAAGACAGGAGATAGAAAGAGAAAAAAGAGGAAGAGAAGAGGAAAAGGCCAGGGAAAACCGGATTTGGGAAAGGACGGTGACACAAGAGCAGGAAAAAAAGGACCATATACGAGAGAGGGAAGAAGAGGAGAAAAAGAGAGAAAGAAGGGCAAGAAAAAAGGAAAAGGCCAGGGAAGAAGAGGAGAGAAAGAGAGAAAGAAGGGCAAGAGAAGAGGAAAAGGCCAGGGAAAACCGGATTTGGGAAAGGACGGTGACACAAGAGCAGGAAAAAAAGGACCGTATACGAGAGAGGGAAGAAGAGGAGAGAAAGAGAGAAAGAAGGGCAAGAAAAAAGGAAAAGGCCAGGGAAGAAGAGGAGAGAAAGAGAGAAAGAAGGGCAAGAGAAGAGGAAAAGGCCAGGGAAAACCGGATTTGGGAAAGGACGGTGACACAAGAGCAGGAAAAAAAGGACCGTATACGAGAGAGGGAAGAAGAGGAGAGAAAGAGAGAAAGAAGGGCAAGAAAAAAGGAAAAGGCCAGGGAAGAAGAGGAGAGAACGAGAGAAAGAAGGGCAAGAGAAGAGGAAAAGGCCAGGGAAAACCGGATTTGGGAAAGGACGGTGACACAAGAGCAGGAAAAAATGGACCGTATACGAGAGAGGGAAGAAGAGGAGAGAAAGAGAGAAAGAAGGGCAAGAGAAAAGGAAAAGGCCAGGGAAGAAGAGGAGAGAACGAGAGAAAGAAGGGCAAGAGAAGAGGAAAAGGCCAGGGAAGAGAGACTGAATGCAAAGCGATGGATAGCGAGACCGAGAGAGATAGCAGAGGACTTGAGAGAGTTTCAAGTATTGGTGCAGAAATTGAGATATAAGAGATGTCAATATGGCATATGGAATATGGTAGGAGTAGACGGGGTTCTTCTAGAAGGAACAATTTGGCCGACTTCTGCGTTTTCTGTCTAAAAGGGGGTACAGCACTGCGGTATATGTCAGAACTATATAAATATATAACAATAATAGTGTGTGCGGGGACATTAGAGTGTAAGCTCCTCTGGTACAGAGACTGTTATGACTGGCTCAGTGATCTCTGTATAGCACTGCAGTAAATGTCAGAGTTATAAAAATATATAATAATAATAGTGTATGACTGTGGGGGGACAGTCACACACTATTAGCTCCGACATATACTGCAGTGCTGTACAGAGAACATTGAGACAGTCACAACAGTCTCTGCACCAGAGGAGCTTACACTCTAATGTCACACACTATTAATTATACATTTATATAGCGCTCTACCCCGCCAAGCCCCGCTAAGGCAGACACAGGCCGGACCCGTCTGTGTATAAAATAATATAATATAAGGTTTCTTCACAGTAAGAGCTGTGAAAATGTGGAGTAGACTCCCTCCGGAGGTGGTTCTGGCCGGCTCAGTAGATTGCTCTAAGAAAGGCCTGGTTACTTTCCTAAATAATGTACATAATATAATGGGGTACTAACATCTCTAGGTAAAGTTGATCCAGGGAAAATCCGATTGCCTCTCGGGGGATCAGGAAGGAATTTTTTACCCTGCTGTAG
Organism: Lithobates sylvaticus; assembly: GCA_028564925.1. Lineage (NCBI taxonomy): Eukaryota > Metazoa > Chordata > Amphibia > Anura > Ranidae > Lithobates > Lithobates sylvaticus. The sequence continues at coordinate 604,244,812 of CM053027.1, read as the reverse complement.
CAAATTGGTTCATGCTCTGCTGGGGTTTTTCGCCTTCCTCTGGATCAACTGTGGGTATAGAATTGGGTATATTCAATTGTACGATATTTGTATTGTATTTATGTATTTTTTTATGGTTGAACTGGATGGACTTGTGTCTTTTTTCAACCTGACTAATGTAACTATGTAATAATAAGACTGTGAATGTTGGTTAGAGTGAGTGCTGGTGAGAATTGGGGAGAGGGGTGTGGGCTGGAAAGGGAAGGGGAGTAAAGGGGGAGGGAGGAGAGTAAGGGGAAAAATAGAGAGGGAAAGTGGGAGGGAAGCGAAGGAGAGGGAAAGGATAGAGGGGAGGGGAGGGGACGGGAGGGGAGGGGAGGGGACGAGAGGGGAGGGGACGGGGGGGGAGGGGAGGGGGGGGGGGGACGGGAGGGGAGTGGAGGGGAGGAGAATGAGTAAATATGAGGGAAAGGGGATAGAGTAAAGATGAGGGAAAGGGGATAGAGTAAAGGAGATGGGGGCGGGAGTGGGGAAAGAGAAACTGTGTTTTATTGTTAACCATTTTTTTGTTTTCAGGTGCGCTATTCAGCTGCAGCGCGGATTTATTTATCTTGACAGCAACAGCGTTTGCTCCCACGATACATAAAGCCGTGACTCCAACGCTGTAGGAGGTGATTTCACCACCACAGTTAAAAAAAAGAGCATATATGCCGAAGCATGAGGGCAGAAGGGGTGGAGGAGCAATTTGCTCCTAATGCCGCGTACATACAGTCGAAATTCCAACGGAGGCTTCCCGTGGAAAAGTCCGACCACGTGTACGCGGCATAACTATTTTGCGGGAGGATGCCCCCATGCTTTGGCATATATAAATGGTGCATGTATGCCCATCATTAGAAGTGGGTGGATGAAGGGAGGTATTCTAATGGTGGGCATACCCACCGATCAATCTCTTTTTTTCGTTCAGCCAACAGGCTGCATGATAAAAAAGATTACAATATATGTCCAACAAGGACCAGCAACGTACTGGTATGTTGCTGGACTTTGAATGGTTATATCAGAATGATGCCTGCAGGTTTAGGTATCATCTTGGTATCATTCTTTTCAGCCAGTAATCGGCTTTCATGTAAAAGCAATCCTAGCGGCTAATTAGCCTCTAGACTGCTTTTACAATATAACAGCGCCGGATATAAACAGCGCCATTGGGAAATTGGGAAAGCATTTTATCACAGCGATCTTGGTGTGGTCAGATGCTTTGAGGGCAGAGGAAAGATATAGGGTCTAATAGACCCCAATTAAAAAAAAAAAAGATTACCTGTCACTGAAAATGGAAGGAAAAGTTTAAAAATAAATAATAAAAAAAAAAGCACCCCTGCCCCCCTGCTCTTGCGCAAAGGCGAGCGCAAGCGTCGGTCTGGCGTCATATGTAAACAGCAATTGCACCATGCATGTGAGGTATCACCGCAAAGGTCAGATCAAGGGCAGTAATTTTAGCAGTAGACCTCCTCTCTAAATCTAATGTGGTAACTTGTAAAGGCTTTTAAAATCTTTTAAAAAATGTGTGTAGTTTGTTGCCACTGCGCGTTTGTGCACAATTTTAAAGCATGTCGTGTTTGGTATCCATGTACTCTGCCTAAGATCATCTTTTTTATTTCATTAAAAATTTTGGCAATATAGTGTGTTTTAGTGCATTAAAATAAAAAAGTGTATTTTTTCCCCAAAAAAATGCGTTTGAAAAATCGCTGTGCAAATACTGTGTGGAAAAAAAAATGCAACACCCACCATTTTAATCTGTAGGGCCTTTGCTTAAAAAAAAAAAAAAAAAAACATAGTGTTTGGGGGTTCAAAGTAATTTTGCAAAAATGTAAACAAAAAGTGTCAGAAAGGGCTTTGTCTTCAAGTGGTTAGAAGAGTGGGTGATGTGTGACATAAGCTTCTAAATGTTGTGCATAAAATGCCAGGACAGTTCAAACCCCCCAAAATGACCCCATTTTGGAAAGTAGACACCCCAAGCTGAGAGGCATGTTGAGCCCATTGAATATTTTTTTTAATTTTTTTGTCCCAAGTGATTGAATAAAGACAAAAAAAAAAATGTTTACAAAACGTTGTCACTAAAAGATATATCGCTCAAACATGCCATGGACATATGTGGAATTACACCCCAAAATACATTCTGCTGCTTCTCCTGAGTACGGGGATACCACATGTGTGGGACTTTTTGGGAGCCTAGCCCCGTACGGGACCCCAAAATCCAAGCACCGCCTTCAGGCTTTCTAAGGGTTTACATTTTTTATTTCACTCCTCACTGCCAATCACAGTTTCGGAGGCCATGGAATGCCCAGATGGCACAACCCCCCCCCCCCCCCCAAATGACCACATTTTGGAAAGTAGACACCCCAAGCTATTTCCTGAGAGGTATGGTGAGTATTTTGCAGATCTAGCTTTTTGTCACAAAGTTTTGAAAATTGAAAAAAGAAAACAAAAATGTTTCGATCACACCAAATTCGATCAAAACCAAAGTTTCGATTCACGATCACACCAAATTCCCACGGTCAATTACACAGCGGCATAAGACACGTTCGACAGCAGTATAAAAGGGAAGTTTAATGCGTCCGAGCATGCGTCGAATTGTTTCCGAGCATGCGTCGGAATTTTGCGTGTCGGAATTGCCTACACACGATCGGAAAATCCGATAGAAAGGTTTTCCGTCGGAAAAATTGAGAACAGGTTCTCAATTCAAAGTCCGTCGGAAATTCCGACAGAAAAAGACCGTTGACCATACACACGGTCGGAAAATCCGATGAAAAGCTCCCATCGGACTGTTTCCATCGGAAATTCCCGACCGTGTGTACGACGGACTAGAAATCCTGAAGGCGGTGATTGGTTTTCGGGGTGCCGTACACGACTAGGCTTCCAAAAAGTCCCACACATGTGGTATCCCCGTACTCAGGAGAAGCAGCAGAATGAATTTTGGGGTGTAATTCCACATATAACCATGGCATGTGTGAGAAATATATCATTTAGTGACAACTTTTTGTAAAATTATTTTTTTTTGTCTTTATTCAATCACTTGGGACAAAAAAAAAATATTCAACGGGCTCAACATGCCTCTCAGCAAATAGCTTGGGGTGTCTACTTTCCAATATGGGGTAATTGGGGGGGAGTTATACTTCCCTGCCATTTTAGCACCTCAAGAAATTAGCAGTCATAAATTAAAAGCTGTGTAAATTCCAGAAAATGTACTCTAGTTTGTAGACGCTATAACTTTTGCGCAAGGCAATAAATACGCTTATTGACATTTTTTTTACTAAAGACATGTGGCTGAATACATTTTGACCTAAATGTATGACTAAAATTTTGTTTATTATATTTTTCTTATAACAAAAAGTAGAAAAATATATTTTTTTTCAAAATTATCGGTCTTTTTCCGTTTATATCGCAAAAAATAAAAATCGCAGAAGCAATCAAATACCATCAAAAGAAAGCTCTATTTGTGGGAAGAAAAGGACGCAAATTTTGTTTGGGTACAACATTGCATGACCGCGCAATTAACAGTTAAAGCAGTGCAGTGCAAAATTGTAAAAAGACCTGTGGTCCTTAGGCTGACAATTGGTCCGGGGCTTAAGTGGATAAAACAAGCGCAACAGGACAGGGGATTTGAATTAAATCCAGATGGAAAACTTTCACAACTAGAGAAGGGGAAACAGTAAAAATATACCTGCCTTTAGAGTGGCATGGGGTGCATCCAATTGAGTATATAGGCATATGAGAAAATAAATATTACCTTAGTGCTCGTGTGTGTTGGTGTCTCCTCCGAGCGTCTCAGACATAGAGAAATGGACCTCTGAGAAGAGACAGGTAAACTGTGAAGTTTATAAAGGGAGGGAGGTCTGCCTTGATGGCTCTGGAGGGGCGAGGAGGAGGGATCCCTTTGGCCACTCTGGAGGGATCCGGAGCGATGGGAGCGGGCTCATCTGTTCACTGAAAGGGCCGAGGAGGCACACGCGTGTAGAGTGCGTGTGCAACCCCCTGATCCATAACCCACCGCCGTGACTTCATGAGATGGAAAGGGAGGCTGTTCCCGCAGCCTCAGCTGTGGTTGGTGGCCAGAGGAGGGCAGTGATAGAGCGGCGAAATGAGAGGGGGGAATGGATCATTTTTGGCGTGGCACCGGAAATGACGCACATAGAGGCATGCGTCAAGAGCGCTGCATTCCAAGCGAGCAGACGTCCGGGAACCGAAAAAAAAAACAGCCCGGAAGTTGTCCAATGCCGGTGTCCCCAGACAGCTAGCCCGCAAGGAAGCCTCTATGGGGTCCCAGATGGAATAGAGGCTTGCTCACGGGCAAGCCGTCCGGGGACACATATATATATATATATATATATATATATATATATATATATATATATATATATATATATATAAATTCCAGTTAAGTGCGGACATGGTACATGAGATGGTCAGAGGCTGCGGACATGGTACCAGAGATGCAGAGGCTGCAGACATATTACAGGGGATGCAGAGGCGTGACCCCCGCTTTTTTTGTCCCTCCTGTCCTGACCATCCTGGTCTTTGCATTGATGAATGTTTTGAACGCTACCACTCACTAGTGGAGTTTTAGCGTAGGGTACAGCACTGCACAGAATAGGACACACTTACACAGGGTCTCCAAAGATGCCATCACATTTTGGGAGACCCGAACCTGGAACCTTTACAGTTACAACCACTACAACCATTACAGTTACAAAAAAAAAAAAAAAGTCAAACCCCCCCCCCCCCCCAAAAAATATAAAATAAAAAAATAGTTGTCGTTTCATTGTTCTCTCACTTTCTCTATTCTCTATTGTTCTTCTCTTTTTTACTGTATTCTACAACGCAATGTTTTATTGTTACTATGTTTTATAATGTTTGCTTTTCAGGCATGTAATTCTTTTATACTTTACTGTGTTTTATTGTTAACCATTTTTTTTGTTTTCAGGTACACCATTCAGCTGTAGCACGGGTTTATTTATCTTGACAGCAACAGCATTTGCTCCCACGATATGTAAAGCTGTGACTCCAGCGCTGTCGGAGGTGATTTCACCACCACAGTTAAACAAAAGAGCATATATGCCGAAGCATGGGGGCAGAGGAGGAGGAGCGATTTGCTCCTAACATTAGGGGCGGATGCCTCCATGCTTCGGCATATATTTTTTAGGCACAGATTGCGTTAAAAAATGTTTTATTTTTACTATGTTTTATTGTATTTGCTTTGCAGGTGTGGTAAGTCTTACTGTTATACTGTAATGTTACTTTGTTTTATTGTTAACCAGCATTTGCTTAGCAGGTATGCCATTCAGCTGCAGCATTTATTCATCTTGACAGCAACAGCGTTTGCTCCCACGATACGTAAATCAGTGACTCCAGCGCTGTAGGAGGTGATTTCACCACCACAGTTAAAAGAAAATGGCGCATGTATGCCCATCATTAGAAGTGGGTGGATAAAGGTAGATATTCTAATGGCGGGCATACCCACCGATCAGGTGAAAAATTACCTGTTTTATAATTTGTTGTAAAATTTTGCAAACTGTTTTTAAAAGTATTTTTTTTATTTTTTTAACAAAAAATAAAAAACGCAGTGGTTATCAAATAGAAAGCTCTATTTGTGGGAAAAAAAATTATAAAAATTTCATCTGGGTACAATGTTGCATGACTGTGCAATTGTCATTTAAATAGTGACAGCACTAAAAATTAGTATGGGCAGGAAGGGGTTTAAGTGCCCAGTAAGCATTTGGTTAATCACTACTGGTTTATTTTATTTTTTGCTAAACGAACAAAAAAAAGACCAAAAATTTAAAAAAAAAATAAAAAAGTTTTTCATATTCTGTTATAAAATTTTGCAAACAGGTCATTTTTCTCCTTCACTAATGTGCGCTGATGAGATGGCACTGATAGGTGGCACTGATAAGCAGCACAGAGAGGTGGCACTGGTAGGCGGCACTGATAGGGAGCATTGATAAGTGACACTGATGATGAGGCACTGATAGGCGGCACTGGTGAGCACTGATTGGCAGCACTGATTAGCAGTACTGGTGGGCACTGATTGGCAGCACTGATGGGCACTGATAGATGGCACTGAGGGGCACTGATTAGCAGCACTGTAGGGCACTGATTAGTGGCACTGATGTGCACTGTGTGGGACAGATGTCCCTCTAATGCTGACAGTGTGAGGGGGGAAAAAAAGCTGATAACCGGCTTCTGTTTACTTCCGTGATCAGCTGTCATTGGCCGAAATAGCCTGCTGTGATTGGCCCTTTACCCCATCACAGAGTGCGCCAGCACGGGACGACATCTATGTCTTTGGGACTCGGCTGATCACAGAGCGTGTCACCCGCGCACCCCAGGGGGTGAGCAGGCAGTGCGAGTACGGGAGAGTGTCCATGGACACCCTCCTGGCATTTAAGCCCACACTTTAGCCGCAGGCGCCAAGTAGTTAATGTGGTTATAAAGTCAGAAGGTTTTTTATTAAGATAAAAAGCCTTATGTGTGCAGTAGCCCCCCCAATACTTACCTGAGTCCCATCTAGATCCAGCAATGTTGCACGAGAGACTCAACTGTCCGGGACTCTCCCTCCTGATTGGCTAAGATGGCAGCGAAAAGCCATTGGTTCCCGCTGCTGTCAATTGAAGTCAGTGAGCCAATGAGGAGAGAGAAGGGGCAGGCTCTGTGTCTGAATGAACACAGGGAGCTGTGGCTCTACTCGGGTGCCCACATAGCAAGGTGCTTGCTGTGGGGGCACTCGGCAGGAGGGAGGGGCCAGAAGCTCTAAAGAGGGACCTAAGAAGAGGAGGATTTGGGCTGCTCTGTGCAAAACCACTTCACAGAGAAGGTAAGTATAACATGTTTGTTATTTTTAATAACAAACAAAAACAAGACTTTAGTATCACTTAAAACAAAAAAAAATCATACTTAATTAATAATAAATAAAATACATGAATAATAATCATAAAATAAATAAAAAATCTATCAGGGTACTTTCACACGGGGTGGTGCTGGCGTTAGCAGTAAATCGCGGCTAGTTTTACAGGCACTTTTTTTTGCATCCCAGTGTGAAAGGGGTCTAATAATAATAAAATATCGCTAACCCCTAACCTACCTTACTAAATACATTTAAATAAGTAAATTAAAATAAGTAAATAAATAAACCACTAACAATAATCTTTAAGCCTTAACCACTACGCGCCCGCGCTATAGCCGAAAGACGGCTGCAGCGTGGACGCTCCCTGCAGGGAGGACGTCCCTGGACGTCCTCCTGTTTATTTCCCTAATGCGCGCGCCTGAGAGCGTGCATCGGGGAAGTTCTGTGCTGGCCGTGTCCGTCGGACACAGCCGGTCACAGATCGCTGTAAACGGCCAATTACAGCGGCCGTTTACAGCGAGATCGGGCTGTCCAATGAGAGATGATCTCATATGTTTGCATATGCAAACATATGAGATCATCTGTCAGCGCCGCTCTGCCTCCTCACACAGACAGCGTGTGAGGAGGGAGAGAGGAACGGCGCCGGCGCCGTAAGTAAAAAAAAAAAAAAGAAAAAAAAAAAAAAAAGAAAAATAAAGCGATCTGTCCCGCTGCCACCTGTCATCAGTACCACCTGTCCCCAGAGTGCCATCAGCCACCTGTCGCCAGTACCACCAGTCCCCAGTACCATCAGCCACCTGTCCCCAGTACCACCAGTCCCCAGTACCACCAGTCCCCAGTACCACCAGTACCACCAGTCCCCAGAGTGCCATCTGCCAGTGCCACCTGTCCCCAGTACCACCTGTCCCCAGTGCCATCCGTGCCATCTGCCAGTGCCACCTGTCCCCAGTGCCACATCAGTGCCACGTCAGTGCCATCTGTCATCAGTGCCTCATCAGTGCCATCTGTCGTCAGTGCCATCTGTCATCAGTGCCACGTCAGTGGCATCTGTCATCAGTGCCACGTCAGTGCCATCTGTCATCAGTGCCATATCAGTGCCACGTATCAGTGCCATCTGTCAAAAGTGCCACCTGTCAGTGTCACGTGCCATCTGTTATCAGTGGCACGTGTCATCAATGCCACGTATCAGTGCCATCTGTCATTAGTGTCACGTGTCATCAGTGCCACGTATCGGTGCCATCTGTCATCAGTGCCACGTATCAGTGCCACATGATATCAGTGCCACGTATAAGTTCCATCTGTCAGCAGTGCCACATATTAGTGCCATCTGTCAGTGTCACGTGTCATCAGTGCCCCCGTATTAGTGCCATCTGTCATCAGTGTCACGTGTCAACAGTGCCCCGAATTAGTGCCATCTGTCATCAGTGCCACATCAGTGTCACGTGTCATCAGTGCCACGTCAGTGTCACATGTCATTGTCCTGGTGCTCCAGGGCCTTCAAAAGTGTAATAGGTAGTCAACAAGTTAGATGTGTAATTTATGCTCCTAGAACACGTGATGGCGCTCCCTGCATGTTGGGCCTCTCTAAGTGGCCAGGCTGTGGAAAAGTCCCACACATGTGGTATCGTAATACTCGGGAGGAGTAGCAGAATTTATTTTGGGGTGACATTTGTGGTATACACATGCCACATGAGAGAAATAACCTATTACAATGACAATTTTGTGGAAAAAAATAAAAAAGAAAAAAATAATTCATGTTGCAAAGAATTGTGGGAAAAAATGACAACATCAAAAAGCTCACCATGCCTCTTACTAAATACCTTGGAATGTCTACTTTCAAAAAAGGGGTCATTTGGGGGGTATTTGTACTTTCCTGGCTTGTTGGGGTCACAAGAAATGAGATAGGCCACCAGTACATCAGATGTGATCAATTTTGTATAATTCGCACCACAGTTTGTAGACTCTAACTTTCACAAAGACCAAATAATATCCACTAATTTGGGTTATTTTTACCAAAGATATGTGGCAGTATAAATTGTGGCCAAAATTTATGAAGAAAAATTAATAATTTCCTAAATTGTATCACAGAAACAAAGAAAAATGTGTTTTTTTTAAAAATTTTCGGTCTTTTTTCATTTATAGCGCAAAAAATAAAAAACCCAGAGGTGATCAAATAACACCAAAAGAAAGCTCTATTTGTGGGAAAAAAAGGACAAAAAATTCATTTGAGTTCAGTGTTGCATGACTGAGTAATTGTCATTCAAAGTGTGAGAGCACCGAAAGCTGAAAATTGGTCTGGGCAGGAAGGGTGTTTAAGTGCCCAGTAAGCAAGTGGTTAAAGGGGTAGTAAACTTTCGTGTTTTTTCACCTTATTGCATCCTATGCATTAACCACTTGCCGACCGGCGCACGACGATATACGTCGACAGAATGGCACGTACAGGCAGGAGGGCGTATATATACGTCCCTCCTTTAGCCTGTCCGTGCCATCGGGAGCGCGCCGGGAGCGGCGCGCTACCGCGCCGGTCGGGACCCCCGTGAGTCCGGCCGCGGTCCCCGCGGACTCGATCGCCGCGGGGACTCCCGCGATCGTCTCACGGAGCGGCTAAACGGGGAGATGCCGAGATAAACAGCATCTCCCCGTTCTGCCTAGCAACTAGTGACGCCGATCTCTGCTCCCTGTGATTGGAGCAGAGATCAGCATTCACTAGCTGACAGCCACGCCCCCCCACAGTAAAAAAAAACACCCCTAGGCCTACTTAACCCCTACACTGCCACCTTGTGGTTAACTCCTAAACTGCCAGTGTCATTTATACAGAAATCAATGCATTTAAATGCATTAATTGCTGTAAAAATGACAATGGTCCCAAAAATGTGTCAAAAATGTCCGATGTGTCCGCCATAATGTCGCAGTCACAAAAAAAATTGCAGATCTCCGCCATTAATAATAAAAAAAAAATTATTAATAAAAATGCTATAAAACTATCCCCTATCTTGTAAACGCTATAACTTCTGCGCAAACCGATCAATAATCGCTTATTGCGATTTTTTTTACCAAAAATATGTAGAAGAATACGTATCGGCCTAAACTGAGGAAAAAAAAAGTTTTTTTATATATTTTTGGGGGATATTTATTATAGCAAAAAATAAAAAATAATGCATTTTTTTCAAAATTGTCGCTCTATTTTTGTTTATAGCGCAAAAAATAAAAACCGCAGGGGCGATCAAATACCACCAAAAGAAAGCTCTATTTGTGGGAAAAAAAGGACGTCAATTTTGTTTGGGAGCCACGTCGCACGACCGCGCAATTGTCAGTTAAAGCGACGCAGTGCCGAATCGCAAAAAGGGGCCTGGTCCTTTGGCTGCAAATTGGTCCGGTCTGAAAGTGGTTAATGTGAAAAACCTTCTGTCATGCATCAGCCCCCCCCCCCCCCCCCCCCCCCCATATTACTTACCTGAACCCATTTTTTCTCGCTCCGGGGACGAGCACACCTGCTCTAGCCGGTGTCTCGTGTCCTGATTGATAGCAGCGCAGCCATTGGCTCCCACTGCTGTCAATCATATCCAATGACACAGGTGTCGAAGAGCGGGGCGGAGTCCTGCTGTCTGTGTCAATAGATGCACATTCAGTAGCCGATTGTTCATATGTCGTATAAGGGGGAAAAAGATACAGGAAAATATACACAGCGATTGGGGAGGGCCCATATGGAGGCAACAGGTCAATCTAAGCATGAGGAAATAACAGTATTATATTGGCTGTGTTAAGGGGAAAAAGAAGTGAGGAGGTTAGGGTGCAGTGCAAGTCAAGCGGGAGGGGGATGACGGGAAAGGGGAGGGAGAAGGAAAGAGGAGAGAAAGGGGGGGGTATGGAAAAACAGGAAGGTGGGAATAGAGAAGAATAAGAGGAAGGGGGAGGAAGACGGGAAGTTGGGGAGGGGGGGAGGGGAAGAAACAAGGGGAAAGGAATGGAACATGGGAAAGGGGGATGGGGAAAGGAAGGGGGGGGGGGGGGGGAAAGGAAAGAGGCAGGGGAGGGGAAAAAAAGAAAAGGTATGGGTTGGGAATGAATGAGTTTACAAGTTTAAATCAGTATTTTTTTGCTAGAAAATTACTTATAACCTCCAAACATTATTTTTAGCAGAGACCCTAGGGAATAAAATGGCGATAGTTGCAATTTTTATGGCACACGGTATATGCGCTGCAGTTTTGCAAATGCTATTTTTTTGGGAAAAAATACACTTTAACCACTTCCCGCCCGCTGTATGCAGAATGACGGCCCAGGAAGTGGCTCTGTTATCCTGACTGGGCATCATATGACGTCAAGCAGGATAACATGCCGACACGCACCCGTGGGGGCACGCAGCGCGGCGATCGTGAGTGCGGCGTGTCAGTCTGACACCCCGCATCTCCGGTCGTGATAAGAAGCCTCTGTCAGAGGCCTCTTACCATGTGATCAGCTGTGACCAATCACAGCTGATCATTGTGTAAAACCGGAAAGTGCCGGTAAACGGCATTTCTCGGTTCGCGCTGACAGGGAGAGCCGATCGGCGGCTCTCCCTGTCAGAGGGGGGGTCTGTGCTGACAATCAGCACATTGATTATCAGCACAGCCCCCTCAGATGTGCCACAACACCTTTTAAAATGTGCCCATAAGCTGTCAGTCAGTGCCCCATAAAAACACAGCTCACAGTGCCCATCAAAGTGCCAATCAGTGCCCACCACAGTGCCAGTCAGTGCCAATCTCAGTACCCAGCAGTAAAACCTGTCAGTACCTCAACATCAGTGCTGCCCATCAGTGCCACCTGTTAGTACCACCTGTCGTACCAATCAGTACCGCCTATCTGCCAATCAGTGCCGCCTGTCAGTGCCCATCACAGCCGCCTGTCAGTGCCCATCACAGCCGCCTGTCAGTGCCCATCAGTGCCACCAGTCAGTGCCCATCAGTGCCACCAGTCAGTGCCCATCAGTGCCACCAGTCAGTGCCCATCAGTGCCACTAGTCAGTGCTGCATATCAGTGCCGTCCATCAGTGCCCATCAATTCTACAAATCAGTGCATCCTCATCAGTGCCACCTTATCAGTGCCAACTCATCAGTGCCCAACAGTGCCGCCTCATCAGATCCCGTCAGTGAAAGAGAAAACAAAATTTTATAACCAAAACAAAGAAAACAATTTTTTTTCCAAAAATGTTGTTCTTTTTTAGTTTGTTTAGCAAAAAATAGAGACCGCAGAGGTGATTAAATACCACCAAAAAGAAAGCTCTATTTGTAAGAAAAAAATGATAAACATTTCGTTTGGGTACAGTGTAGCATGACCGCGCAATTGTCATTCAAAGTGCGACAGAGCTGAAAGCTGAAAATTGTCCTGGGAGGGAAGGGGCGAATGTGCCTGGTATTGAAGTGGTTAATGAATAAAAAAAAAGCACTATATATATATATATATATATATATATATATATATATATATATATAATCCCAATTTCCTGTAAAATGTGAAAGATGACATTACTCTGAGTAAATAGATACCCAACATGTCACGCTTTAAAATTGCGCATGCTCGTGGAATGGCGACAAACTACAGTATTTAAAAATCTCCATAAGTGTCACTTATAGGCTGGGTTCACACTATTGTGAATTGGATACGGTTGCATGTCAGGAGATGGTGACCGGCTCTCTATGGAGCTGGTTCACACATCGCTGGAGCGGCTCCGGTGCCAATTGCACAGGAACGCTGTGCGTCTTCTGGTCGGTTTCAGATCCAAATTCAGCCAAAAATTTGCATGGGAATCGGACCTGAAACGGTGAACAGGGACGCACCGGAACCCTGCTGTGTGCCGCTGCGTGCAGCAGTGTGAACACAGCCTAAACATTTTTACAGGTTACCTGTTTAGAGTTACAGAGGAGGTCTAGGGCTAAAATTATTGCTCTTGCTCCAACGTTCTCAGAGATACCTCATGTGTGTATAGTTTACATAAGCGTGCACGACTTCCATATGCGTTTGCTTCTGCGTGCGAGCACGGAGGGACAGGGCACTTTAATTTTTTATTTTATTTTTTTTACTTTTTATTTCTCCCTTTTTAATTCCTATTACAAGAAATGTAAACATTCCTTGTAATGGAAATAAGGATGACAGGTCCTCTTTATGGAGCGATCTGCCATCAAAAAGACTCCAAATCTCTTCTTTACCTTTAAAAGCAAAAGATCAAAAAAAAAATGTTTGATGGTTTGGTTTAACAAAAAAATTGTTTACTTCAAGCCTGGACTGGAAGTGATGTCATTACATTGCTTTAGTCCTCCAAGGCCATAAAGATGATCAAAGACAATCTACTCTTTGATTGCCTCCAGGACCAGCTGGCCGCACCATCGGATTGTTTTTCGGGCGAGCCAGTGGAAACAGTAAGCCTGAGAAACATTGGCAAGCAACGGGAGGGGGCGCCCACTCTCGCTGCTTCTGAAAGCGTTCCAGTGGCTCATTAACCACTTGCCGACCGACATATAGCAGAATGACGGTGGCAAAGTGGTTTCAGTATCCTGACTGGGCGTCATATGACATCCTCAGGATATTAAGCCGCTGTGCGCCCCTGGCAGAAGGGATGTCAGCCAAGCAAGTCTTTTAACAGGAATGCAGGAGAGCGTCTCTGTGATGTTGACTAAGGCGAAAGCAGAGATCCTCTGGGCTGGACGGTTTAAGTAGGCAGGACTGATGAGCAGGAAATCATCAACAGCTGAGTAACTGTGGAGAGATAGGAGCTGGAAATTAGCCGACAGCTGAGCGGCCAGCTCAGGGAAGAAAGGGCTCAGCCCAGCCCTGATAAAAATAAATTAAATAGTGTTTTAATTTTCTGGTGATACAGTTAAAGAGGGATTGCACCTGAAAACATTTTTTTAAAAGCCAGCAGCTACAAATACTGCAGCTGCTGACTTTTAATGAATGGACATGTACCTCTTCCAGGGTCCAGCGATGTCGGCAGCAGAGGCCGATCAATCGCTCGGCTCTCTGCTGCTGTCGGCGCCATTCTCGGAGAGGGAATCAGGAAGTGAAACGTTGCGGCTTCACTTCCCGGTTCCCTACTGTGCATGCGCGAGTCGCGCAGTGCAATGAGAATCAGCCGCACTGTCTCTGGGGCCCGTGTGTGGCCGCGGCGGGACAGGACAGGACAGGAAGAGGCTTAGACTCCCGTGGGAGTCTAGGCCCGGAAGTGGGTGTAAATACCTGTCTTAGACAGGTATCTGCACCCCCCTCCCCTTAAAAGGTGCCAAATGTGACACCGGAGGATTCTGAAAAGCGGAAGTTCCACTTTAGGGTGGAATCCCGCTTTAAGTTCCTTCATAATTGATATTATTATTACATTTTTAGATGGTAACTAAGCTTTTGTTACAAGTCTCTTTGTAAAAATGATCTTTCTAGTCCAATCTGTAGCAACCTGCTGTATATTTCAAAAACTGATTTATTTAGATGCCAAATTACCCATTTTGCTGTTGGTGACATTTTTTTTATCATTTCGTCAGGAAATGTATGCTTGTTGATAGCCTGACATGTCCTTTTTAAATATTTAGGACATATTTAATGTTTATAATTTTTTGTCTTGGACAGAATCCATAAAAATATGTAGAAGTGGTGACTGCAATGAAAATGGATTGAAATTAGAAAGCAAATTGACTTTCAGATTAAAGTTTCTTGTTCCATCAGGTCTAAATGGCTCAATAACATTTTCCTGCTTGTTATCAAGAAAGGGCAATTTCGTGATATTACGTCATTTTGATAATAAAGTATTTATTTAGCTTTGATAAATTCTTAAGTTCATTAGTCACTTTAAATTTTTTAACTTTAACGTTAAAGAAAAACTCTCACAAAGGGACCCAGTGCACATAGCACTTGTCCCCGTTGAAATCTGTAATGTGGTTTAGAAATACAATTTTTGTGTGTGGGTATAAGGTTAACCCATAAATTTAAGTTGATCACATAAATATGAATATATTATGTAGTGAACTGTCCCTGCACAAAGTGTAATTTTTGCAGGAAAAAAAGCATTTAAAAGCACTCGCGGCTATAATGAATCGTCGGGTCCCGTAATACAGAGAACAGCCATTGAAAGTCATTGATAAAAAAAAATTAAAAAATATGCGTGGGGGTCCCCCCAAATTCAATTACCAGGCCCTACAGGTCTGGTATGGATTCCACGCCAAATAAAAAAAAAAAATGCTGTGGAGTTCCACCTAAAAAGCCATACCAGACCCTTTATCCGAGCATGCAACCTGGCAGGCCGCAGGAAAAGAGGGGGGACGAGAGAGCACCCCCCCGCCTGAACTGTACCAGGCCACATGCCCTTAACATTGGGAGGATGCTTTGGGGGTCTGTGACCCCTCTAAGCACCATGTCCCCATGTTGATGGGGACAAGGGCCTCATCCCCACAAACCTGGCCGGTGGTTGTGGGGGTTTGCGGGCGGGGGGCTTATCAGAATCTGGAAGCCCCCTTTAACAAGGGGATCCCCAGATCCCCCCCTGTTTGAAATGGTAAGGGGATACAAAAGTTCCCCTACCATTTCACAATGAAAGTGTACATTTTTTTTAAAAAAACACACAGACACCGTTGGGGAAGGTCCTTTATTAAAAATAAAAAAAATGTCAAAAAAATTCCAGCGTTGGTAATCCACTCTTGCTATCCAGCGATGGGTGATCTCTTCTCCATGGTCCAGCGATGGCTGATCTCTTCCGATGACGTCCAGCGCATCCTGTCTCCACGGATCCCCGGTGTCTCCGCAACTCTGGTCAAATGCGGTACTGCACTGCCCATTAGCTTGAATTCTGCTTGTTTTGTGCGACAACACTTGCAAACCGAGTCAGAATTGAAAAAAAAATAAGTTTCTTGTCTTTCAAAACGCTCGTTAACCGTGTTATTTGTAAACCAAGGTTCCACTATATATGGGCCAGCAGGGTGCCTTAATGGTTAGCACTTTTACCATGCAGTACTGAGATATTCAAAGTTTTTCCTATGCTTACGAAGGTTTCCTGCCACATTCCAAAGACATGCTGGCAAGTTAATTGACTTGCCTAGAATTTTCTCTAGCATAATATGCCACCAAGCGTACCTAAGATTGGCTACCTCACCATCTGCTTTGAGAAAAGTGCTATAGAAAATGAAAATAATAAATCAATGCTGATCCCTGAAGCCTCAAAATATTGTGTGCTCCTTTAATAATGCACAGGATTATAACATATACATCATGTGACCACTTGTAAATGCAATGCATAAATGCCCTTATGGCATGCAAATAGATGGAGAATCATAAATCCTAATCAGATTTGAAGAGGGCATATCGCCCATGCACAATGGAATATAAGAAGTATTTGCATAACAACGCACAACCTTCGAAACCTGCAGGTATGTCTAAACACAATTTATCCAACTGAATGATATCACTGAAAGATAGAAGTAATCACGGGATGGTATTCTGCTGCAGATGCTTAGCCCATAGCTGGTATGTGAATGTATATCCCAAGTCGCTGTTGGCTACTGCAATATAATGCCAAGACAGAACTCAGATGATAGTACAGAAAGCCCCGGAGCAAAGGACAAAAAGAAAATAGGCATAGGGGCCACATGACAGTAGCTGGCCAGCACAGCATGGCCACTTTAAAATTTAGTTCCCCTTTTTAAGAAAAAGGGAGGAGCCGAGAGCGGGCATCGCGCGTTTAGCAAAGTGAAGAAGGGGGAAGTGACGTCAGTTCAGAGCGGCAGAGGAAGAGATTACAGCACCCTCGCCGCTCTGCTTCCCCTCTCCTCACACAGCAGCAGCGCTGACGGCGATGGAAGCCTTTTTAATACAGTTGAGAGCGGCGGTCGCTGACCGGGGGGCGGACTGTCTACAGACTCAAATCGCCAGTATAACGGCCGATGGAGGAGCCACGACGAGCGGGGCGGCAACACCACCGTGCGCGTCGGTCCTGGCCGCCGGAGAGGTTCAGCCCGGAGACAGGCTCAGGAGGGTCCCAGCGGAGGAGGCAGCACAGAGGTATGGACCCCCAGCCCCCAGGAGGAAGTCAGAGCCAGAGGGCTAGTTGCAGAGAGGCGGGAGGAACACGGCAGAGAGGCAAGGCCGTGGCAGTCGGGGAGGCCGGCAATGCACATGGATTGCCCCCCCCCCCTGCCCGTCGCAGATGCACCAGGCAAGCAAACGGGGCGTCAGCGGAGGAGCGACGTGCCCAGGGCACTCCAAGCCGAGAAGCAGCACAGAGCACGGCCGCCTCCGCAGCAGGGTCGGCCAGCAGCCCAGCGTGGCCAAGGTCTAGGCCATTGAGGGATACGGGGACGAGTGGAGGTCGCGGCCGGCAGACTCAGGCCCAGGAAGGTCGGAGACGCAGAAGCCCATCACGGGGGGAGAGGAACGTGTCTGGCGGGAGTGATCGGAGAGAGGGACGCAAACAGGACCACGCCAACCGAAGCGGGCCCATCCGGAGTGCAGCAGGTGGTCGATCGTGCGTTGGCACCCGACAAAACGTAAGGTCCTAGAGCAGTAATCACGTTTCTCGGCATCGAAATAGATTCATTAAAGATGGAGTGCCGGTTGCCGCTGGAGAAGCTAAAAGAGGAGGTGCGAGGGACCATGGGGGTGCGAAAATTACAATTGCGTGCGCTTCAATCCCTTCTGGAAAAACTGAACTTCGCCTGCCGGATAATCCCGATGGGCAGGATCTTTTGTCGGCGGTTGGCGGCCGCTACCGCTGGAGTTCGGGCCCCGACTCACTTTGTGAGTCTCAATAGGGAACATAGGGAGGACTTGCTGGTTTGGCAGGAGTTTCTAGACTCGTACAATGGGTGGGCGATGTGGATGTCAGGCCCCATCAGCAACTGCGACTTGGAGCTATTCACGGATGCTGCGGGTTCCACGGGATTCGGGGCATACTGTAAAGGGCAATGGTGTGCAGCCCTATGGCCTTCAACTTGGGAGGAGGCAGGTTTCTTGAAGAACCTAGTCCTTCTGGAGTTGTTTCCAATCGTGGTGGCAATGGAAATCTGGGGGGGCTCTTTCCGTAACTTAAAAGTTTGCTTTAACTGTGATAACTTGGGAGTGGTGCAGGTGATTAATCGGCTGTCCGCAGCATCTGTGCCGGTGGTCAGGCTTCTGCGACATTTGGTCTTATGCTGCTTGCAAGGGAACGCATTTATCTATGCCGTACACTTACTGGGGATTGACAACACTTTGGCTGACGCTTTGTCTCGTTTGCAGTGGGACAAGTTCAGGGAACTATCACCAGAAGCGGAGCGACAGGGGGTCGCTTGCCCCACCTGGATGTGGAACATAGCTTTGGGACCGCAGCAAAGTGGATCCAGCAATCAGTGAGTATGGCGACTTGGAACGCCTACTCAAAAGGTATGGGATGATTGGTTTACTTGCCTAGACAGTATTGGGTTGGCCACAGGGGAACAGGGTTTGGCTCATGTGGTCCTTTATTTTATTAATTTGGGACTCGAAAGGGGCATCTCGGCAGCTGCCATCGCCCGGAAGTTGGCAGGTTTGGCCTTTCTGTTTAAATGACAGGGTCAACAGGACCACACTAAGCATTTTTGGGTGCGCCAGACGGTAAAGGGATATAGGAGGGCACACAAGAAGAGGGACGGCAGGCGACGAGTGTCTTTTGAAATGTTACAAGCTTTGCTGGCGAAGTTGGAAGAGGTCGGTAGTTCGGCCTATGAATGCATTCTATTTCGGTCCGCTTTTGCAATGGCTTTCTTTGGGGCTATGAGGGTAAGTGAGCTGGTAAGCCCATCCAAAAAAGTGCACGGTGGGCTGTTGATGGGGGATGTCGAATGTTCACAGCAGTCGATGAAAATTTAGATCAGACGGTCTAAAACCGATCAGGCCGGAAAAGGAATCCAGATTGAAGTCTTCCGGATTGGGGAATCGCCCATTTGCCCAGTAGGGGCAGTGGAAGCATTTTTGGCCAAACGACCCGGGGTTGCGGGTTATTTCTTAGTACACGAAGACGCGTCGGCACTGTCCAAGTTTCAGTTTATCGCGGTGTTGTGCAGATGTGTGTCATTAAGTGGATATGACCCAAAATGTTTTTCTTCTCATTCTTTTCGCATTGGGGCAGCAACTGAGGCATCCAGGGCAAGTTTGCGTCAGGAAGCAGTTAGGCGCATTGGGAGGTGGGATTCCAATAGATTTAAAGTTGTACATTCGCCCTCACCTCATGACATAATGGGGGGGGGTAAAATAAAAAAGGGGAGGGTGGTTGTTATACTATGCTTTCTTTGGTATAAACTAAAAAGCAACTCCGCGCTTAGGGTATTCAAGGATAAGGTATGCAGCCCGCCCAAGAAAATTTAGCCCCCTAGAGGGTAAATTTGAATAGAGAGATGTACGTAAAAGGACGATTGGCGCTCCCCTATGTACTTAATAAGAATTCCGTATCGCACTATTCAAAGTGAACTGAAAGAAAATATATGTATTTGCTCCTGGGTGCCCCCAAATATATTATAATAATGGCAAAGATAATTGCGAGTGACGTTCAGT
Source organism: Lithobates sylvaticus (assembly GCA_028564925.1). NCBI lineage: Eukaryota > Metazoa > Chordata > Amphibia > Anura > Ranidae > Lithobates > Lithobates sylvaticus. Next base: position 604,225,422 of record CM053027.1, on the reverse strand, counting down.
GTTGAGTAGGAGGGGGAGAGTGTAGTCCCAGACCTCGTTAAAGGTTAGGGTCGTGATCCGATATTGATCCCCCCTTAATGACTGTAATAAATATATATGATTAGAATAAATCCTGTGTTAAATACGTGATACAATATTAATCCCACCTTAGTGATCAATATTTGGTATGAGTGGACACAATGATAAATCCTAAATGTGCCCGCCTCCATATACCATATCAAAAATGAACAAGTGTAACCTATAATACCAGTGATATCAAAATAACAAAGTACCAAAAAACCAAAAATCAAGAAAAAAATATAATCAAGAAAAAAATATTGCCCGTAAGGGACTAATGTGTAAATGAGTGAATAAAAAATATAAATAAAAAATGCATGGGTGTAAAACCAGAAAACCCCAATGAAGTTAATGTGATAGTCCAACTGTGAGACTAACAGTCCAGTCCACAGTGAATTCCTAAAAAAATGGAAAATGAAGTAAACGAGAGATTTCCACAGTGTGTGACTGACACCTCTACATCAAAAACAATCTTCTTCACGACAGTTTCAATGGTGATTCATACGGGTGATTCAAAGACGTGACTTTTGTGCTTCAAAAGAATGACGGTGACTTTGTGCTGTCCCCCTTTGCTCCCTCACTCACCAGATGTAGATACCCCTACAGGGGTGAACAGCCTCCAAATTATCGGTACCAGGTGCTCCTCAGGATCCCCACTGGACGATATCCATCGGATTTTTCCAGCCAGTCCACCCAGATCTCATAGGGTTGGGAAAGAAATCCAGCAACGTTCCCCAAGGGGGGTATACCTCACAGGGAAGCAAGGAAAGATGGAGGTCCCATGTGCATTACCAGATGTAAAGGATCGATATTTATTAAAAAGGTTTAAAATTAAAAACAAGCGGAGTTTAAAAAAACAGTGTATCTTGCACAGTACACCTGTTTCCACCATCCAGGTTAAAAAATAACACCATTAACGGAGGGGTATAGGGCGGCTTGCACTCCAAATGCGCTCCACGCCTCTATGTCCCGCACCGGAAGTGACGTCAGCACGCCTTACGCGTTTCGTCGTCAGACGTTATCAAAGGCCTTTGATAACGTCGGACGACGAAACGCGTAAGGCGTGCTGACGTCACTTCCGGTGCGGGACATAGAGGCGTGGAGCGCATTTGGAGTGCAAGCCGCCCTATACCCCTCCGTTAATGGTGTTATTTTTTAACCTGGATGGTGGAAACAGGTGTACTGTGCAAGATACCCTGTTTTTTTAAACTCTGCTTGTTTTTAATTTTAAACCTTTTTAATAAATATCGATCCTTTACATCTGGTAATGCACATGGGACCTCCATCTTTCCTTGCTTCCCTGTGAGGTATACCCCCCTTGGGGAACGTTGCTGGATTTCTTTCCCAACCCTATGAGATCTGGGTGGACTGGCTGGAAAAATCCGATGGATATCGTCCAGTGGGGATCCTGAGGAGCACCTGGTACCGATAATTTGGAGGCTGTTCACCCCTGTAGGGGTATCTACATCTGGTGAGTGAGGGAGCAAAGGGGGACAGCACAAAGTCACCGTCATTCTTTTGAAGCACAAAAGTCACGTCTTTGAATCACCCGTATGAATCACCATTGAAACTGTCGTGAAGAAGATTGTTTTTGATGTAGAGGTGTCAGTCACACACTGTGGAAATCTCTCGTTTACTTCATTTTCCATTTTTTTAGGAATTCACTGTGGACTGGACTGTTAGTCTCACAGTTGGACTATCACACTAACTTTATTGGGGTTTTCTGGCTTTACACCCATGCATTTTTTATTTATATTTTTTATTCACTCATTTACACATTAGTCCCTTACGGGCAATATATTTTTATATATTTTTTTATTTTTTTATTTTTTTCTTGATTTTTGTTTTTTTGGTACTTTGTTATTTTGATATCACTGGTATTATAGGTTACACTTGTTCATTTCTGATATGGTATATGGAGGCGGGCACATTTAGGATTTATCATTGTGTCCACTCATACCAAATATTGATCACTAAGGTGGGATTAATATTGTATCACGTATTTAACACAGGATTTATTCTAATCATATATATTTATTACAGTCATTAAGGGGGGATCAATATCGGATCACGACCCTAACCTTTAACGAGGTCTGGGACTACACTCTCCCCCTCCTACTCAACACTGAACGTCACTCGCAATTATCTTTGCCATTATTATAATATATTTGGGGGCACCCAGGAGCAAATACATATATTTTCTTTCAGTTCACTTTGAATAGTGCGATACGGAATTCTTATTAAGTACATAGGGGAGCGCCAATCGTCCTTTTACGTACATCTCACTATGCTTTCTTTATTTATGTTTTATGGAGGTGGTGTTGTCATTTTTTCATTCACAGATTGGGAGGTGGGGCTAGTGTGGATACTCGGGCACTCCTACGTGAATTGGGGGGCCAGAAGAGCCGACGTCCGGCCGAACGGCAGGCAATTACACATCCCCAGGCATGAGGCTCAGGTCAGGTGGATCGGAGTGCCAGGAATGCGGTGGAACAGGGTGTTGGGTGAGGTACATTGTTTTTCACGTTTAGACAGGGCTCCGGACGTACAGATATTACACGCAGGGGGCAACGACATGGGGGCCAGGTCGATGCGGGACCTCATCCGGGATGTGAAATGTGATTTTTTACGTCTCCAGGCGGCTTATCCTGGGATTATCTTGGTTTGGTCTGACATGGTGGGCAGGATGTCGTGGCGGTGGGCCTGGTCAGCTAGAAAGGTTGATAGGGCAAGAATAAAAGTTAACAAAGAGGTTAGCAGGTTTTTCATAAGAAATGGGGGAATGGCCATACGCCACAAAGAGTTGTAGGTGGACACGTGGAGATATCTTAGGAGCGACGGGGTGCATCTTAATGACGTGGGCACTGACTTGTGGGCGCTTGGCCTGGAAGACGGGGCCCAGCGAGGGCTAAGGGTGTGGAGGTGCACGCAAGGGTAAGGGGTTACCCCTTCCGTGCTGTGGCAGTGTTGGGTCGCTGGAGGAGAAGTTTGGGTACATGTATGGTACATGTTGTACCCATCCATGAGGATGGGAGGTTTTTTGGGTACTTCCGAGGTTAACAGGGGTTATCCTGGAAGGGTGAAAGTAGGTCACTGTGATGGTTAGGTACCGCCTCCGAGTTCGGAGTTGCCGACTGGAGATATAAAGTTAAAAAGTTGTTTCACAGTGATTATTGTATGTTGGTTTTTTACATGACCCACAAAAAACAGAAGTTTAATGGTTATTTGATAACTTGTTATTTATTATATATTTTTCAATATTTTCAAAAGAGTTTTTAATAAAAATAGGCCGTTAAGGCCATTTACTCCAATAACCTGGTCAAGTCATTATTGAGGGAGTTGGAGGGGCAGTTTTAAGTAATGGGGGTAATCAGGACATTGGGGCTTAAGGCCTACAAATATCATGTGAATCAATGTAAAGGCAGGTTATGCATGCAAATAACTGATTTGGGAATAAAAAGGCCATATGTCATTCAGATCCATAAGTAGCGGAGCTGAAGGTTGAAGCAAATGTTGTATAATATATATACTGTATATTCCAAATTGAGGGTTGTTTGTCCTAGATATGAAATCACACATATTATATTAATAACACAGCATGCAGTATGTTATCATGTATAATCATCACCCTCAATGCCTGATGGATGTTCAGATTCAGAATTCAGATTCAGAAAACTTTATTAATCCCAAAGAGAAATGACTATGTTTCTACCATACGAGCAAATGTTATAGAGAAGCCATAACCCGGGTAGAGAACAGAACGATATTGAACATGAAAACCAAATACAGTTGTGCTCAAAAGTTTGCATACCCTGGCAGAAATTGTGAAATTTTGGCATTAATATTGAAAATATGACTTATCATGCCAAAAAAAACTGTCTTTTATTTAAATGAGGATATGCTCACCTGAAATAATCATAGGAAAATTCCTCCAGCGTGTATGGCTTAACCTTCTCCTCTTGCTCATGCGTGGCCATCTGCACAGTTCGCACAACATCATGCTTCTCATCTGGGGTCATTGTAATCAATGCCTTGATAAAACCACAGCGAGAGGCATATGATTATTGCAGCTGCACACCTGAAATACTTTTCTATTTTTTACATTATAAAAGAGAATGTGGGAGGCAAGCATAACATTTAAAAAAATCACTATACTTTCAGGACAGTTATCCTTTAGGGCACCCCCTTTTCCCCACCAGCAACCCCACAAGTCTTTTACTTACCTGTGCTTCAATATGCATCAATAGATGCCCTCTCCATAGGAAAAAAATGGAGATTCAAAGAGCCCAACCAGGAGATTTTTAGAGCAGTAGCTGTGCAGCTTCCAGTAGAGATCTCAGAGGATCGATGATAAGCAAGTATTAGAATGGAGGTCATTTAAAGGGTAACTGTACTATAAGCATAGATATGCATTAAAAATGGAATCTGGGCACACAAACTTTCATTCAAATAGATTGTTCAATAATCAGGATATAAATGTGTGCAACAAATGATTTTGCAAACCCAGTAGTGACATCATCATTGTGCTGCATAAATCTTGTGCAGGCTCCACCCACCACAGGAGGGGGCGGAGATGAGACCAGTCGCTCTGCACAAGGAGAGAGCAGCAGGCAGCAGTCTTTATTACAGGAAGGTCTTACGGAAGGGAAGGATTACTGCACACATCTGGAAAACCACACCAAAAGTCAAGTAAGGATAGACACGGCTCTTGTATTTAGACAATATTTGTTAAAGGGGTTGTAAAGGCTTGTGCTCTTTCACCTTAATGCATCCTATGCATTAAAGTGAAAAAACAGCTTGCAGTCACCGGCCCCCTAGCCCCCCCCCCCCCCCCGATTTACTTATCGGAGCCCCGAATTTCCGTTGGCGTGTCCCCGCCATCCCTCTCTCCACGGGTTCCTGGCTCTTGATTGGATAGATTGATAGCAGCACAGCCATTGGCTCCCGCTGCTGTCAATCAAATCCAATGACGCAGGCGCCGGGGGGCGGGGCCGAGTCCTGCATTCGGCCTCTATGGACGTCGAATGCTGGACTCGGGAGCACGCCCGCAAGATAACACTCTTCGGGAGAGTGCTTCTCCAAGGGGGTTATCTAATGAGGGGAGGAGCCACAAGAGCTGCCGAGGGACCCCAGAAATGGATGTTCGGGGCCACTCTGTGCAAAATGAGCTGCACAGTGGAGGTAAGTATGATATATTTGTTATTTAAAAAAAAAAAAAAAAAAAAAACGATCCTTTAGTATCACTTTAAGCCTGGTTTTCAGCTTTATTGCTCTCACATTTCCCTAATGCTGCATACACACGGTCGGATTTTCCGACAAGAAATGTTCGATGTGAGCTTTTTGTCAGAAAGTTCGACCGCGTGTAGTCTCCATCGGACATTTTCCGTCGGAAATTTCCGACAAACAAAATTTGAGATCTGGATCTCAAATTTCCCGACAACAAAATCCGTTTGGAAATTCCGATCATGTGTACACAATTCCGACGCACAAAGTTCCACGCATGCTCGGAATCAAGCAGAAGAGCCGCAACTTCATTTTTCTCGGCTCGTCGTACATGTTGTAAGTCACCGCGTTCTTGGCGATCGGAATTTCCGACAAGATTTGTGTGACCGTGTGCATGCAAGACAAGTTTGAGCCAACATCCGTCGGAAAAAAAAACCCATGGATTTTGTTGTCGGAATGTGCGATCGTGTGTACGCGGTATTACTCTGCAATCTGGTCTAATGCTGGCCATAGATAGCTGATGGTTGGACGTTGGGCATAATCTTACCATTGGCAACATGCAAGCATTAATATGAATGCTCGGGCCAATGGTGCAGTCATGCTAACGCTTAAGAAGATGACACTGCCGCAGCCTATGTCTGATCACAGTGTAGATGTCTCTATGAAGAAGGAATCAGGATCCAACCCACCACTATTTCTCATGCAACTTGGTTGATGAGTGGAAGCATCACATAGGTGGTCAATGCTTTCTTTCTCTATTATCATGTATAAATGACAAGAGGAAGACATCAGACCACTGCATGGAGCATTTCCAACAATTTGGAAGACCATTCGCCTGAAAGGAACGTACCACAATCTCAGAGGGAGGCTTAGTGACAGTCGGCATCACATACACAATCTCAGTGGGGAAATCTCCTTTCTGTTTGCTCCGTTCATTGTATCCATGAGCCCAGCCTGCATTCATGACAGTTTCCCCCGTATCCTGGTCCAGGATGATCAGATCTCCTTTCTGAAAGCCGAGGAATCCAGAATTTTCACCTGCTGCATGGACAGGACCATGCATCCCAATAAACAATAGAGAAAAAGGTTTACCATGCTTGAATAACTAACATAAAAATCATAAAGAATATTCATGTTGAGCTATCACTGTAAAGTCTGTCTGTTCTGTTTTTTGCAGGTTTCCTTTGCCTTAAAGAGCACCTGCACTCATAGTTACATTGTAGTAAGGTGGAATAAAGTCAATGGCCCATCCAGTTCAACCTATATATGTGTGTGCTTTTTTTTTTTTCAATGTATCTACACTCCCCACTGACACCATCAACTGTGGAAGGAAGCTCCACATATTTACTGCTCGAACAGTAAAGAAACCCTTACGCAGTTAAAGATTAAACTACTTACCAGAGGGTAGAGAAAGGGAACCCCCGCTGCAGGATAGCCCTCCAGGGCCGATGCTCTTATTCCTATAAAGGAGCCCCAGGTGCTGGCTGATACATACACAACTGGCAGGAAATGGTAGAAAAACTCTGGACAGCCGCACACCGGAAAAAGACTTAAAATCCTGTGTTATTTATTAAAATTCAAGGGTCACATCACATCAAAATGGTCCACAGCAAAGGAAAAGGGGTACAAACTGACACGTTTCGCACTAGAATACACATAGCTATGAGTAAGCACTGATTCTAGTGCGAAACGCGTCAGTTCTGTACCCCTTTTCCTTTGCTGTGGACCATTTTGATGTGATGTGACCCTTGAATTTTAATAAATAACACAGGATTTTAAGTCTTTTTCCGGTATGCGGCTGTCCAGAGTTTTTCTACCATTTCCTGCCAATTGAGATACAATGCAAAATAATGCATAGAATGGGTAAAATATCAGCTTCATAAAGCCTACAGACAATACTGTTGTCTTGTCCTTTGATCTCTGCTTGCTTTTTTGGACATATCTTCCACAACACAGGTCCTCTGACACCTGAGCATTAGACCCATGATTGGTTGACAAAGATGATTTCCTGATTGCTAGCTTTAAAAAAAAAAAATATATGTTTTTCCCTCCATCCATACCTGGATTCAGATTGTCTTGAAGAGCCACCACATATTTGGATCTTTTTCTTAGTCCCTCCAGAAAAGTCACAACCAGGTCTCTGATGTCCTCTGCGTTGTTGGAGGTGAAGGTGTACTCATCACTTTTAATGGTAGCCAAGGTAAAACTCTGACCCTGCAACTTACTCCCTCTGCCGGGACCAGCAAAAGACAATGGCAGGGAGAGAAAAATATAACAGTGTTAGGAAAAAAAAAACATAATTGACACCCTGGCTAAATATAACATCATAATATCACACAACAGCATCACAATATTAAGCTAAAGTGTATCTAAAATCAGAACTTTTATTTTTGTTTTGGGTAGAAAGATGATGGATTAGAACCCCTGCCCAGTTTTTATTACAGTCTGTGTCCCCAATAGGGAGATTAACTTTTTCAAATGGTCCCAATGACTGCTTCACTAGTACTGAAAGCGAGGAAGAAACCAACATTGTGAGTTGTCACAGAGATAGAGGGAAAATATACCAGTGGTGGGTGGTTATTGCAGCAAGTTATTACAGAAACATATCAAAACAAGAAAATAAATTATCCTTTAATATCACTTTAATTAAAGGGTAAATAAATGCTATAAATGGCAATTACAAATAAATATATCGTTTGGGGCTTGCATACAGGACAACTTTAAATGCTCAGGTTATCTGCATTTTACACCATTCTGAATTCTGCCATAAGAGGGCACCACCAGCAGATGCATTGTACTGCTGTATCAAAGCAATGCCATCCAAATGCAGACATATGTACTAACCCTTTCAGCTCACTGCAGTCTTTCAGACATGGAAAAGCCAGCACTTAAAAGCAACAACAATTCAATTCAACCCTTATTGGGGCTTGTTTACACTAGTATTAGCCCTCTGAAGTACGATTTGCAGTGGATCACTTTTCAGATAGCTTTTTACAAGTGGTGAGGAGGTGTTATGTCGTCTCTTCACCAACTGTTTAACCAATTAAAATCCCACACCAATATGCACCATTCACTTAAATGAATCACATTTGGTGGGTTGTAGTGCCAAACCTCTCTTTTCCTTTTGCAGCTTAAGGGGGAGGCATTAGAGGTTTTTACTGTCCCTTAAATGTGAGTGTAAACTTACTTACTCGTCCTGGCCTATCTCGGCAGTAATCCGGAGGTTTTAACTTTTTGTACATCATATTCTGCAATGCGTTGCATAAGAGATGAATTGGAGGACTGTTATTTTAGGGTTGATTTACACCAGATGCACTGGCATGCGCTGTTGGACAATGGGAGGAAGACTCAAATCTGCCACCAAATAGCTGCACAGCTGGGAGAACCAGAGTAAGAGCAAGAGTAATCCAGCTTCTACCCATGAGAGAAAATGTCTCCACTTTTGGTGAAAGCCCCATCCCATAATGCATTCTTTGAAAAAATGAGACCCCCCAACAAAAATTTGCCATAGCAGTGTTTTTTTTTTTTTTTTTTAATAAACAACAAATCATGATACAACACAATACAATTGTGACAATCATTAATGCAGGTAACAATGCTAATGATTTTTGAGAAATGCAGTATTATGAGGAAACTTTTTTCTGTCATGGAACCTGGCCTATAGGTGACATAAAATATTCAGCCATCTGATCACATATGGTAAGGGTGCTCATGTTTCCCCCTTGACAATGCTCCATTCCAAAGTTATAGCCATCCATCTTCCTTTTATAGTTGTGTACTATACAGTTGGTCTTTACGACATGTGTTGCATTCTGTGGGGTCATTTGCAGAGCTGTGTGTGGTGTATACATCATTGTTTGCTAGTATACCAAACAAGCACACAACCATTTTCTGTGCACGAGCAAGCCGATCAATCAATATTCGCCTTGCAGGTGTTAATCCCCTCTGCAAAGATGGCCATATAAGATGTTCTCCTAGGCCAAATGCCTCATCGCCCACAAGAACAAATGGGTAGGCTGGCTGACTGGTTCCAGGCCACTGTCTGTTTTGTGGAATATACACTTGCTTATTAGACAATATCTTGGCAAGTTTTGAAGAGTCAATACTGCTTCCAAAAGCCCCAACGTCAATATAGGCGAAACAGTAATCAGCATCTACAACTGCTAGATATTTCTTATAGTTGGAAAATCTGCTTCCGCTACCCATTGGCTTTTGGATTTGGATATGCTTCCCATCGATTCCACCAAGACAATTAGGGAAATTGCATTGTGACCAAAATAATTCCGCAACATCTGTCCACATTGCCACTGTAGGTGTTGGCAAGTTTGTAGATGTTTGTTTCAAGTCTCGCCATATAGCTTTGCAGGTAGAATGCACAATGTCACAGAAGGTAGATTTTCCTAGGAGAAACTCCAAATTGATGAAAGTAAATGAATTTCCAGTTGCAGGAAACCTGAAAAAAAAAGAAGGATCATTTCCTTGGTACAATCATTGAATACCAGAAAGCAAAAAATGTGTGGCAATTTTTAGCCAGAGATACAGACTGAGAATCGTAGTGGTTCCTCCAAAAAATATTACCCCTATGTTTATTTTGAACAACTTCAATTTCTGCACCCCATCATGGAGCTTTGTCCATAAGTAGACATAGCTAAAGAGCTGCAACACCCAAAAGTATCATGAAGAGTTTATAATCTTTATTTTCTGTCTCTTTGCTACACAGAACTGACAGTAACTTTGATAATGATGAGGAGGTAGTGAAGAGGGAAGTTGAAGAGGACAAGGAGTACTGTGTAAGGGGCTCCAGTGGTAACATCTGGGTCAACCACTGCCACTAATACTGGAAGAGGCAGGATCTTTGGGCCAGTCAAGAGGTGCAGTTTCACCACCAGCTAGCACCACAGTGCCAAGGCAAAGCACAAGTGGTCAATTGGCTTCCAGTCGCAGATGCAAAAAGATGGAACAAGTTCCCGATCACAGGTTGATGGATTTGCATAAAGATCAGATGGACCTACTTATAATCTTATAATCGGGACACCCCGCCAAGTTCCAGCAGGTCCATTATGTCTGGTCCTTCCCCATCAGCACCACCACAGACTTCTCACTACAACCCCAGCAGGGGTGCCCACCCTACCAACATACTTACTCACAGCCTTCAACCTCCTTTTCTGCCACTCCCCCACCAACTCAGTCATCAATGGGAAGCCAAGTCTATGGAGAGGAGAGTAGCTCGCAGAAGTCCTAGTATAGCAACTCCCTCACTTAGTTTTATTTTTTTGTTAATGCAGTTTTTTGCTGTTGGTGTTACCAAGGTGACATTCACCTATTTTAAATAATTATTTTTTAAATAAAAAAAATGAAAAAAATACAACATTGAGATTTATTTACTAAAACTGGTGAGTGAAAAATCTGGTGCAGCCGTGCATGGTAGCCAATCAGCTTCTAACTTCTGTTTTTTCAATGAATCTTTGACAAAATAAAAACCCTGAAGCTAATTTCTTTGCAGAGCTGCACCAGATTCTGCACTCTCAAGTTTTAGTAAATCAACCTCAACGGGTTTTTGTTGCAAATCTTTGTCTAGAATTAAAAAAAAATACCTAAAAAAATTATGAACAAAAATATCGCCTGTGAAACAATGGGTTTTTGTTGAAAATGAAGAAGTGCCTAGCTTAAGTTTTGTTTTTTGTTCTTAGATAAAATTTCTCCCTGATATTTAGTATCTGTAATGCACACATTAAGAATATGCTTAAAGTAGAACTATAGGCATTTTTTTTTTTTTACATTTTGGATAGAGTATGTGAGGATGACCCGTCAGTTTTATTTTTGCCCTCCGTATCCCAATTGGGGAGATTTCCCTTCACTTGCTTTCCCATAGCCAACATGGGAAGTGAGAGGAAATCCCTGCAAATTAAGTGAATCCCTTAGGCCCCCCATGTCACCACTGGCACATTTCCGCGCTGTTACTGGTCTGGGGAAAACCCAAAATTTGTGATTTTCATTTACATTCATTTTTAATGAAAATGGTAAGGAGGACAAATGGAGATGGTGAATCTCCCTAATGGGGGCACAGACAGCAAAAAAAAAAAAAATGTGACAGGTGTTCTAACCCCTCTCCACTCAGTCCAAAACTAAAAAAAAGTTTGGCTTTTGTGAGAATGCTTGCATACAAACTGGCTTGTGTTATGTTCAGTTGGATGTTCAATGAATGCGGCCTGTCTTCTAGCACCAAATGATATAATCATTTTATCACTGGTTGCTAGCATACAGGCAGCTCTACTGCGTCAGTAAAAGAGGAAGTAAACTCAGTATTTTTATTTATTTTTTCTTCCCTGCAAAGCTAAGGCATAATATGCTAGTATGCATCGGATACTAGCACATTATGTCACACTTACCTGCAACTGGCCAGAGCTGTGACTGGCCAGAGCCGTGTGACGTCACTCCCGCACATGCTCGCGGGAGCCGCCGGTCATGGCACATGCTCCTGCAGAAATGGCACAGACGGCCGTTCCTTCAGAGCGCATGCACCAATGACATAATCAGCGCAGTATACAGTAAATATCTCCTAAATGGCGCACGTTTAGGAGATATTTACAGTACTTTATTCTAGGCTTATCTATAGGTACAAAGTATACAGAGAGAGATACAACCTTTTTAAAAGTGGTTGTATAGTCTTTTTTTTTACTTTTACCTACAGGTAAGCCTATAATAAGGCTTACCTGTAGGTAAAATTAATATCTCCTAAACCTGTATGGTTTAGGAGATATTATATTATGTTTAATGCAGCGGCTGGCGTCATGTGGCGCATGCGTGTTTAAGACCCGGCTGAAGGTCCGGCAGAACTGCCAGACCTTGCCGGGAAAAAGACTCCCGCGCGCATGCCACTCACAGTGCTGGAGCCGCGATACCCAGAAGACACGCCAAAGCAACATGTCAGCTACCTCGGCGTGGATCGGGCGAGATACCGGCGCCTCGTTTTAAGGTGAGTATTTCATAATGAGCATACTAGCTCATTATGCCTTTGCCTTGCAGGTTTTCTTGTTTTAAAAAAAAAAAAAAAAAAGTGCGGGTTTACTCCTGCTTTAAGGTAAAGTGGACCTATACTCACTTCCCATCCATTGCTGCTAGGCCCTCATCGGCAGCAGCAGCAGCATCTTCTCCTGTCTTTTTCAGGGTTTGGATCTTTCGTTATGTAAAGTTCCAGATGCAAAAAAAATTAATTTAACAGCTTCAAGCCACTGATCAGAGGTTTTTCCAGTGGGTCCATTCAAAAGAAGCCAATATATCGTTTGCCTTCCGTCGAACCGGCCCCTGCTGAACTGGGCAATTTTTGATTCCTGTGCATCCTGATTTAACAAGCTGGACAATGTTTACTGAGTCTCGGAGGCAGCATTACAAAATTAAAGCGATATTAAAGCTTAATTAAAAAAAAAATTCACATAACAAACATGGTATACTTACCTGCTCTGTGCAATGGTTTTGCACAGAGATGCCCCGATCCTCTTCTTCTGGGGTCCCCTGCCGCCGCTCCAGGCTCCTCGGCAAGTGCCCCCATGGAAATCCGCTTTCCATGGGGGCACCCGTGCGTGCTCACTCCCAAGCCACCCTGTCTGCGTCTATTGATACGGAGCAGGCGGCACGGCACCCCCCCCCCCCCACTCAGCACAGCATTTGATTGACAGCAGCGGGAGCCAATGGCTGCCGCTACTATCAATCTGCCCAAGAAGGAAGGAGACAGCAGCGAGTGCTACTGCTCTCATGCACATCTCTGGATCAGGCTCAGGTAAGAATAAGGGGGCTGGGGGGGATTCTGCAGAACAGAAGGTTTTTCAGCTTAATGCATAGAATGCATTAAGCCGAAAAACCTTAAAGTGATTGTAACATCTCGTTTTTTTTTTTAAAGTTAAAAATAATAAACATGTTATACTTACCTGCTCTGTGTAGTGGATTTGCACAGAGCAGCCCGGATCCTCCTCTTCTCAGGTCCCTCATGGGTACTCCTGGCCCCTCCCTCCATAGCAATCAGCTTGCTATGGGGGCATCTGAGCTCAGCCACAGCTCCCTGTGTCCATTTAGAGACGGAGCCATGGCCTGGCCCCACCCCCTTTCTCTCCTGATTGGCTGACTGACTTTAATTGACAGCAACGGGAGCCAATGGTGCCACGCTTCTGTCTCAGCCAATGAGAAGGGGAGTCCTGGGCAGCCAAGACACTCCTACAACATGGATGGATCTAGATGGGGCTCAGATAAGTATTAGGGGGGCTGCTGCACACAAAAGGCTTTTTATCTTAAAGCGGAGTTCTGCCCCCCCTCCACAAAAAAAATAAAAGTCAGCAGCTACAAATACTGTAGCTGCTGACTTTTAATATTAGGACACTTACCTGTCCCCAGGGAAACCGCAATATCAGCATCCCAGCCGATTTTTGGATCAGCTCTTGGGTGCTGCTGCCACCATTCATGGTAAGGGAAATCGACAGTAAGGCCTTTCAGCTGAACAGACGGTTCCCTACTGCGCATGCCGGAAGTGCGCTACGCTTTCTAAGTGGCCCGGTGGAGGAAGAAGGAGGGGGGGGGCCATTTTATGAGGGATGCAGCCGTGGCGCTGTCTCCTGGAAGCGGGGACAGGTACCTGTCAAAAACAGGTACCCCCTCTCCCCTGAAAGGTGCCATATGTGGCACTGGAGTGGGGGAGGAAGCAGATAAGCAGAGCTTCCACTTTTGGGTAGAACTCCGCTTTAATGTATAGAATGCATTACGATAAAAAACCTTCGGCCTTTACAACCACTTTAAGGCTTTAGGACCACTTTAAAAAAAAAAAGGTATAACGTATTAGAAACTTACCACAGTGTTACTAGAAGACATTCAGTAGGTGACACAGCCCCCCTGTAATTTCTGTCCTGCAGTTGAAGATCGGGCGACAGAATTTCAAGAAGGTCAAAGCTATCATGGAAGGGAAATAGTTAATGATAACGGTGGATCAGTATGAATCATGCACACACAACGCATTGCATGACATATGCCATATGAAATGACTTTGGTATGGCTTACTATCCAAATATATTGCAAACATCATCTTACCTTTCAAGAGACATGCGGGTATATTCATAAAACTCGTCTTGATGTGACTGCAGATCATGCAACTAGGTCCAAAACTGACCCTTCTGTTCTCTCTCTGTTCTCTATCAAGAGCGTATGGACCCAAAAACGCAGTTTAAGGATGACGAGAATTACCACCACGATTATGGTTGTCAGAGGTGACATTGCTGCCAAACAACAGTGATTCTGCACTGGGAATGCAGTTACAGACTCCAAGGTGTAGGAAGTGACCAAACACAAAGTGTCCTTTGAAGTTTTCCATAAGGATTAGGAATGTTGAAAAAAAAAAAAGAAAAACGCAACCCAACACAATGTGACAAGCATGTACCATCAAGGCAGCTGCGTTTATGTGAGTTCTGATGGGTCCATCGTGAATGGACCCTTATGCCCCGTACACACGATCAGACTTTCCTACAACAAAACCGTGGATTTTTGTTCCAAGGTTGTTGGCTCCAACTTGTCTTGCATACACACGGTCACACAAATGTTGGCCAACAATTACGAATGTGGGATTGCGGTGACGTACAAGACGTTCGACGAGCCGAGAAAAAGAAAGTTCAATAGCCCGTGCGGCTCCTTCTGCTTGATTCCGAGCATGCGTGAACTTTTGTGCGACGGACTTGTGTACACACGATCGGACTTTCCGACAACGTTTTGTTGGCGGAAAATTTGAGAACCTGCTAGCCAACATGTTGGCGGAAATTCCGACAGCAAATGTTCGATGGAGCATACACACGGTTGGACTTTCCAATAATAGGCTCACATCCAACATTTCCTGTCGGAAAGTCCAACCATGTGCATTAGAATGCTGACTTTTCAATGTCGGTTGAATTTTTCGCCGGGGGAGACATTGTTGTGCACCTGTAAGTACGGGTGGCACAGCACCAAACTTCACATTACTGGTACAGTCATTTAGACTCAACTTTTGGAGGCCGCTCACCAAATGTCAAAAACACCTGGCAAATCAATGAGATATCTCCATTATACAGCAGACTGGGAATGGACCTTGTTTGCAGCATGGCTAACAATCCATACACTCACCAGCCACTTTATTAGGTACACCTTGCTAGTACCGGGTTGGACCCTTTTGCCTTCAGAACTGCTTTAATTCTTGGTGGCATAGATTCAACAAGGTGTTGGAAACATTCCTCAGAGATTTTGGTCCATAGTGACATGATAACATCACGCAGTTGCTGCAGATTTGTCGGCTGCACATCCATGATGAGAATATCCCGTTCCACCACATCCCAAAGGTGCTCTATTGGATGGAGATCTGGTGAGTGTGGAGGCCACTGGAGTGCAGTGACCTCATTGTCCAGTGGTGAGATGATTGAAGCTTTGTGACATGGTGCATTATGCTGCTGGAAGGAGCCATCAGAAGATGGGTACACTGTAGTCATAAAGGGATGGACATGGTCAGCAACAATACTCTGGTAGGCCGTGGTGTTTAAACAATACTCAATTGGTACTAAGGGGCCCAAAGTGTGCCAAGAAAATATCCCTCACACCAATAGACCACCACAACCAGCCTGAACCGGTGATACAAGGCAGGATGGATCCATGGCTTTCATGTTGTTCACACCAAATTCTGACCCGACCATCTGAATGTTGCAGCTGAAATCGAGACTCGTCAGACCAGGCAATGTTTTTTCCAATCTTCTATTGTCCAATTTTGGTGAGCCTGTGCAAATTGTAGCATCGGTTTCCTGTTCTTAGCTGACAGGAATGGCACCCGGTGTGATCTTCTGCTGCTATAGCCCATCTGCATCTAGGTTCGATGTGTTGTGCGTTCAGAGATGGTATTCTGCATACCTTGGTTGTAACGAGTGCTTATATGAGTTACTGTTGCCTTTCTTTCATCTCAAACCAGTCTAACCATTCTCCTCTGATATGAACAAGGCATTTTCCTCCACACAACTGCTACTCACTGGATATTTTCTCTTTTTCGGACCATTCTCTGTAAACCCGAGAGATGGTTGTGTGTGAAAATCCCAGTAGATCAGCAGTTTTTTAAATACTCAGACCAGCCCGTCTGACACCAACAACCATGCCACATTCAAAGTCACTAAAATCCCCATTCTTCCCCATTCTAATGCTCGGTTTGAACTTCAGCAAGTCACCTTCACCACGTCTAGATGCCTAAATGCATTGAGTTGCTGCCATGTGACTGGCTGATTAGCAATGTGTATTACCAAGCAATTGAACAAGTGTACCCAATAAAGTCACAGGTGAGTGTAAGTTGCCAGCACACCAATTTCTTCATAAAAAAATTCACATTAAATAATGCATTGTATCCACAAATTGGTACAACATTTCTGAGACTTGGTGGGTTCCTTCATCAAAGCAATATGACATGCCAAATTAATTGCCTTGATGAAGGAACCCGTTGTGATTCCAAAACCTGATGACTGCAACACACAAATAAATGCAACATTTTTTTCTGAAAAAATTGATGCGCTGGCAATTTATATTGGTGACAACTCAGAAGGTTCTCATCTCACTCTTTAGCCAATAATAGTAAGTTGCATTCAACTGGATTTGTTCGATAATACTGAAGAAGGTAAAAAACTCAGAAGTATTTTTTAACAATGGCACCCCTGACCTTTAGTCCTTTAAGTCCTTTAAGCCCCACAATACAATGAGACAGAAGCTTGTACATTCTATGGACCCAACACCCAAACAGTGAGGAATGCAAAGACCTGCACATTGGGGAGACAAAACAACTTCTCAACCAACGAGTGGCTCAAGATAGGAGGGACAATTCTACTTTTCAAGATTTCACAGTTTTCCTACACCTCAAGGAAAAAGGATATTCATTCGAGGACAGTGAGGAGCATATTTTGAAGAGATAGGACAACTGGTTCACAAGTGTGAGAAAGAAAACTGGAATAACCATCATTGATCAGGAGTGGAGGCCTTCAAAACAACTTGTCTTACACATGTAATGCTGCTTTAGGCTCAGTTTCCACTAGTGCGACTTTTTATGCAATTTGGGACTGAAAAGTCGCATGACAAGTCGTACCCCATGATTTCCAATGGGTACCGTTCATATCTGTGCGACTTCAAGATGCAGCGACTTCAAAGTAGTCCCTGCACTACTTTGGTCCCACTTTGATGTGACTTGAGGTCCATAGACCTCAAGAATACACAGGCATTGCTTCAAGTCGCTGCAAAAAATTGCGGTAAAATCGAGGCAAAATCGTGCGACTTTGGGGACGCAATAGTGGAAACATAGCCTCAATGTCTCTACCCCAGTTATTTGACATATCACAGCCATGTGAGTTGAAAGATTAACACCTGCACGGACTCCCTGACACAAGGGAAGAGATTATGTAACTAGATGAGAGGGGCTCCATAACTTTCACATCTCCCATCCTGTTCTTGGACCATCAGTATCTGCCTTTCCATGGTGACTGGGTTAAGGTGCTGGTGCTACAATTGTATAATTGTATAACGGAAAAAATGGCTTGGAAAAGCTACAAAATGTCTTCAACTTTACAGAAGTTAATGGGGCCAACTCCTGGTAGCTATGAGCCTAATGCCACGTACACACGAGAGGACTTTTCGACAGCAAAGGTCCGATGGAACAAATCCGTCTGACAATTCGATTGTGTGTGGGCTCCATCGGACTTTTGCTGTCGAAAAATCCGACAGACTTTAGAAATAGAACATGTCTTAAATTTTCCCGACGGAACTCCGCTGGACCCAGTTCCTATCAAAAAATCCACTCGTCTGTGTGCTAGTCCGACGGACAAACAACGACGCTAGGGCAGCTATTGGCTACTGGCTACGAACTTCCTTATTCTAGTCCAGTCGTACGTCATCACGTTCAAATCTGTCAGAATTTAGTGTGATTGTGTGTGGCCAAGTCCGTTCATTCGAAAAGTTCGTCGGAACAACCGTCGAAAGTCCGTCGGAAAGACCGTCGGACCTAGTCCATTGAAAAGTCCGCTCGTGTGTACGTGGCATAAGGCCCCTTTCACACAAACTTTCCAATTGGGTCTGCCTGTCCGTTTTTCAGGCGGACCCGATTGGAACTTTCATTTTCCTCTATGGAGCGGCTGGTGTAAACAGACATGTAAAAATTTATGAAAATATTCGGAGAATGTTAAGAAAATTGTGTAACACGTTTAAATAAAATTGGCTAAAATGTCATTGAACTACTGTTTGGTTTCGGCACCGGAATTTTCATTTCAAAATAATACTGATGATATGCAGTATATTGTAACATGTATGCAATGTATTTATGAAGACTTGTTTAAAGTATAACTAAAGGTAAAACTTTAGTTTTAGTTTTAGAAAGAGTGGAGTACATTACCTGTCAGGTCTTTATAACTGTCTGTGCCCCTGTTAGGGGGGTTTATTCTATTTGTCCTGTTTACTGTTATCTTCAAAAGTGAAAGAAAATCCCAAACTTTGGGTTGTCCCCAGAACAGGAATGGAGGACCATCTTCCAATGAGGACACTCGTTCTGTTGATCCTAATGAAAACCAGGGATTCCCTCACTTTTGAGGGATTTCCACTCACTTCCTGTTTTGGCTATGGGACAGGAAGTGAAGGGAAATTTCCCCAATGGGACACGGCAAAAAAAAAAAAAAAAAAATCCCATAAGGGGTTATAATGTTCCCTTACTCTATCCAACATTGAAAAAAAATTTTTTTTTCTATAGTTCTACTTTGAGTTACTGAAGCCAGGTAAAGCTAGGATCAGAACATCAACCTCCAGAGTATGCTCGTAAAAACAAAAACAAATTAGTAATGGCATCTCCTATATATTTATATATATATATATATATATATATATATATATATATATATTTGTGCACAGGTATTAGGACATTTATATTGGCCCTTTGTATAACTTTTTAAACCTTAGTCTAAAGCAATGGTAGGCAACCTTTCAGAGGTTGAGCTCTATCTGGACAACATGGAGGAAATCAAAAGGTAAGGAAAAGACATGGAGAGGAGACGCCCTTAAAAAAATAAATAAAAAAATGATAAAAAATATCCATCAAGCCCCAAATAAAAACACAGCATAGTGTTCTGTGCCCTCACACACACAGTCATTTCCTTTCCCTCCCCCCCATACAGTAATGTCTTCTTCCTCCACATACCAGTGTCATGCCCCCTTCACATAAACCCCCCAAATGTAGTGTCCTCTGCTCCCCCCATAGCAGTGTCCTATGTCCCCCTTCACATCACCCCCACTGCAGTGGCCTCTGCCCCCCCCCCATAACAATGTTCTGTGCCCCACCCAAAAGCAGTATCCTGTGCCCCCTTTTACATCATCCCCCCTGTCATGTCCTCTGCCGCCCTTTAAACCCCGCCATGTAGTGCCCTCTGCCCCCCTCTTACATGGCGGCATCCCCCCTGTCATGTCCTCTGCCGCCCGGGGGTTTAAACCCCGCCATGTAGTGCCCTCTGTGCCCTGTGCCCCTTTTACATCAGTCAGTGTTCTGTACCCCCCCAGTGTTCCCCCCCCCCCCCCCAAAGCAGTGTCCTCTGCCCCCACTTCACATCACCCCCCACTGTAGTGTTCACTGCCTGCCCCTCCCCCTATAGCAGTGTCCTGTGCCACCCAAAGTAGAGTCTTCTTTCCCCCTTCACATCACCCCATCACCCCCCCCAAATGTAGTGTCCTCTTCCCCTATGTCCCCTTCACATTACATACCCCTCCCCACCACTGTAATGTCCTGTGCCCCCCCCCTTCCATAGCAGTATCCTGCCCTTCACATCACCCCTCCCTGTAGTGTCCTCTGCCCCCCCCCCCCCATAGCAGTGTCCTGTGCACCCCCTAAACCAGTATCATCTGTCCCCTTGACACCCCCCCCCCCACACACACATTGTAGGTAGCGGTCTCCTACCTTACACTGGTGTACACTGTGAAAGTGGGAGGTGTCACAGTACTGGATGGAGGGCAGGAGCGCAAGTTAACTTTTCACATGAACAAGCCGGTGATTGTTTGCTAGGACCGCCCAGCTTCCTAGCAACCAATCACCTGCTGGTTAATGTGAACATTTAACTCTGGCAGCTCCCGCCCTACAGTCAGTGCTGTGATATGTCCCGCTCTCCGCTCTGTAGTGAGGAGGGGGTCGGCTGAGTGGGAAAGGACTGGCAATACAGGGCAGTGTTCCTGGTCTACCTGTCAGCTGCCCACTGGTAGATCGGGATGGACAGCTTGCCAACCCTGGGTCTAAAGAATCAACAGATGCCTACCTCGCCCTAAAGGTACCTATAGGTTATCATCTGTATTTTATTTATGACTTTATTAGATCATATCTGAACGGATATCCTGGCCAATCACTCTCAGAAGAACAGTTGATATTTTGGACTTTCCTGAATAATCACTATTGCTTCTCCCCTGACTCGTGATAACTATGACACCAAAGCATCTGCTTAGTGCAGTGATGGCAAACCTTGGCACCCAAGATGTTTTGGAACTGCATTTCCCATGATACCCCACTAAACTGCAGAGTGCATGAGCATCATATGAAAAGTCGTTCCAAAACATCTGGGGCGCCAAGGTTCACCATCACTGGAGCATGCATTGTCTATGCAAATTTCTGTCCAAAAAGACACAGTATGGATGTTGTGTATCCAGATGACAGCTCCGTGATGTGAAGGGCCAGAAGGGTCAAAAACTCATCAATACACATAATACACATCTATGCCAAGCAGGCAGTTTACGTCACAATGTATCATGCTAAACTAAAGGTGGGCAACTGCAGCCTTTCACATGGGTTCCGTTGATCTCTCTCCTTTACGTGGCTCCTCCTAAGAGGTCCCTCAAACCAAAAGGTAACACAGATATTGGTGTAAGCCCCAGGGAATCTACTGGTGGTGTAAGCCCGGGGAATCAACATCACAAGATCACCAGATTTACAGTATGTTCATGACCCAGGTATTCCTAACAATGTCTAGAGATGTCTATAGGTTCACAGCTATCCCCAGACCAAATACCTGCTGCTGGATACAGCGGTGATCTCAGGGAAGGAAAGTTCTAGAAGAACTTGCTCCTGCTCATCCACAAAGTAGACCCCGGTCCAGTTAACGGCGACAATCACATCATTCTTCGGTAGACTCGGTCCTGGGAAGACAAAGCAAAGAGATTATGTATCTACAATCTGTAGAAACAGCAGACTTTAAAAGGGACCAGACCTTATAGCTTCAAAAATACATACAAATGTCAAATCTCCCATTGACCACCAATATAAAAAGGGGGCCTTTCACCATTATACCATAGTTCCCAACTGTCCCTGATTTTGAGGGACTGTCCCTGATTTGGAGCGATGTCCCTCTGTCCCTCATTCCTCCTCATTTGTCCCTCCCATTTTGATCTATATAGTTGTATATAAAATGCACTTTTTATCTTTCAAAAAGTGTTTCCCAGTGCTAAACCTTTCATCCAAATTCTAAATTGCTGCATTTGTCAATTTTAAAAGCCAATATAAAGGAATAGTAGTGGTAAAAAAAAAAGCACTTGTGGGTTTAATTAACCTTTTTTTTTTGGGTTAATTCTTCTTTAACCACTTTCAGACCGGACCATTTTGCTGGCTTAAGACCAGACTACTTTTTGCGATTCGGCACTGCGTCGCTTTAACTGACAATTGCGCGGTCGTGCGAAGTGGCTCCCAAACAAAATTGATGTCCTTTTTTTCCCACAAATAGAGATTTCTTTTGGTGGTATTTGATGCCCCTGCGGTTTTAATTTTTTTGCGCTATAAACCAAAAAAGAGCGACAATTTTGAAAAAAACGCATTATATTTTACTTTTTGCTATAATAAATATCCCCCAAAAATATATAAAAAAACATATTTTTTCCTCAGTTTAGGCCGATACGTATTCCTCTACATATTTTTGGTAAAAAAAAATCACAATAAGCGATTATTGATTGGTTTGCGCAAAAGTCATAGCGTTTACAAAATAGGGGATAGATTTAGAGCATTTTTATTAAGAATTTCTTTTTACTAGTAATGGCGGCGATCAGCGATTTTTATTGTGACTACGACATTATGGCAGACACATCGGACATTTTTGACACATTTTTGGGACCATTGTCATTTATACAGCAATCAATGCTATTTAAATGCACTGATTCCTGTGTAAATGACACTGGCAGTGAAGGGGTTAACCACTAGGTGGCAGTGTAGGGGTTAAGTGTTCCTAGGGGCGTGTTACTAACTGTGGGGGGGGGGCGTGGCTGTGTTTTAGTGAACACTGATCTCTGCTCCAATCACAGGGAGCAGAGATCAGTGTCACTAGTTGCTAGGCAGAACGGGGAGATGCTGTTTACTTCCGCATCTTCCCGCTCAGTCTTCCCGTGAGACGATCGCGGGTATCCCTGCGGCGATGGAGTCCGCGGGACCCGTGACTGGACTCACAGGGGTCCCGACCCGCACGCGCAGCAATCTTAATGGGATGTACCTGTAGGCCCTTTTACCTGTCCATGCCATTCTGCCGACGTACATCGTCGCGCGCCGGTCGAGAAGTGGTTAAGGGGGTGTGGCAGGGGGCGTGCCCTATGCCTACATACCTTTGCTAGTAGGTGTCCCTCATTCCCATCTCAAAATGTTGGGAGGTGTGCATTAAAGTGGAACTTCACTTTCTAGTTTAAATCAACATTTTGACTATGTTTAATCCTCATGCTGCTAGCATTAGAAAATGGATAGGAAAATAGATCATATTTACTTGTTTTAAACTTTTTTACATTTCTTTAGTTACTTCCTGGTTTCCAGGCCTATGCCAATTAAGTGATACATCCCAGGAGTCTTCAGGAAGGGCTTTCTCAGCTAAGTACACCCTCCTGCCTGCACGCCTGAGCTAAGGGCAGATGGATTCCAGGAAGTAAACGCAACAGTAATTATCTGCCCTTACTCCAGGTGGCCATGGCCATAAATGCTTGAGGGTGTTTTTCAAAGTTATTTCCTTGCAAAATAAAGCATGGAGAGATGAATGGGGGAGTATGCTTTGAATATTAAAGTGATTGCAAAGGCTTGTTTTATTTTTTATTTTTTTAATAACAAACATGTTATACTTCCCTCCTCTGTACAGTTGGTTTTGCTGCTCCTAGTCCCTCCCTCCTTTGAGTGCCCCTCAGGCAGCAGCTTGCTACAGGGGACACCCAAATCAAGTAAAAGCTCTGTGTGTCAATGCAGATTGGCTGACTGACTTTGATTGACAGCCACGGGAGCCAATAGCGCCACTGCTCTGTCTCAGCCGGGGGGGGGGGGACTGCTACACACAGAAGGTTTTTTATCTAAATGCATAGAATGCATTAAGATAAAAAACCTTCTGCCTTTACAACTCCTTTAAAAATGAATAAAATTGTGTTTTTGGTTTGTGGTGCTTAAACCACCAACCTAAGATGATCCTTTTCCACTGTCCACCAGTGTAACAAGGCCCTCCTTCTACTGTGCTCCATTGTAAGGGGGGCCTTCTCTTCCTTTATGCCAATGAAAGGGGGTCCTTCGCCACTGACCACCAGTGTAAGGGGAAACCTTTACCAATGACTGCCAATCTAATGGGCTCTTATCCACTGACCCCCAGTGTAAGATGAAACCTCTATCACTGAGTGCCAATCTATAGGGCCCTTACCCACTGGCCACCAGTGTAAGGGGGATGGGGGACCTCTACCACTGAGTGCCAGTCTAAAGAGCCCTTACTCACAGGCCATCAGTGTAAGAAGGAACATCTACCACTGACGTCAAAATAATGGGCTCCCATGACCATCAGCAAAAGGGGGCATATTTTTGTTGACAATCAATGAAAGCTAGCATTAATCCATTGACCAGCATGTGGAGGAACACAAACGTTTTCCCTGTCTGTTTTTTTTTGTTTTCTGGTCAATGTTGTCTTATTTATTTATTTATTACAGGATTTATATAGCGCCAACAGTTTACGCAGCGCTTTACAATATTAAAAGGGAGACAATACAGTTATAATACAATAAAATACAAGAGGATTAAGGGGGCCCTGCTCAGAAGAGCTTACAATCTAATAGGGTGGGGGAGGTGATACAAAAGGTTGTAACTGTGGGGAATGAGCTGATAGAAGTGGTAAAAGATTAGTTGGAGACATGATAGGCTTCCCTGAAGAGATGAGTTTTCAGGGATCGCCTGAAGGTAGCTAGAGTAGGGGATAGCCGGACAGGTTGAGGTAGCGAGTTCCAGAGGATGGGAGAGGCTCTGGAGAAATCCTGGAGACAAGCATGGGAGGAGGAAACAAGAGAGCTTGACAGGAGGAGATCTTGAGAAGAGCGGAGAGGACGGTTTGGGATATGTTTGGAGACAAGATTGGTGATGTAGCTCGGGGCAGAGCTGTGGATGGCTTTGTAAGTTGTGGTTAGTATTTTGAATTTAATTCGCTGGGCGATTGGGAGCCAGTGTAGGGATTGGAGGAGAGGGTTGGCAGACACTGAACGGTTGGTAAGGTGGATAAGTCTTGCAGCAGCATTCATGATAGACAGCTTATAAAACAGCTATGGTGGAAGATATGCCTAATTTTGTATTCTTTTACATTTTTTTTATTTCCACAACTTACTGTTCACGGTAATGCATTATGAGCTGTAGATACTGTATAATTATTAGCAGGGATTTCCTGAGGCCTGGACGTTATTTCAAGGGTTCTTCCATCTTATTGGGTTTGAGAAATGTTGTGGTAGGCTCATGTAAGACCCCTTGAGGACCAGAGCAATTTTTACAATGCAATTAAGGGTCTAATTATTTATCAATAAGACTGTATTCACTTTTGATACTGAAATAATATTGGATGACTAAAGTGATCACTATTAGACATGTGCAATTCGTTTAGTTCCGAATTCGTTTTTTTCTGAAATTTCAAATTTCTGAAATTAACTAATTTGTCGAAATTGAAAAATGTCGGAAATTGAAGTTCAAAAATTGAAAAAGTTCAGAACTTCGGAAGTCCGGAAATTTGAAATTTCAGAAATTCTAAATTAGGAAATTCTAAATTAGGAAATTCAAAAATTTGAAATTAGGAAATTCAAAAATTTGAAAATCCAAAAATAAGAATGGAAATCTAAACATTCAAAAGAATGAAAATATGAAAATTCTAAAAGCCGAAAATATGAAATAATAACTAACTAATAATAAATATTAAATTATAGGTATTGGAATTTCCTTTCAAATTTGGCTGTAATTGGCAAATTATCTGAAATAACGAATGCCGCATCTAAACGAATGGAACGTAACGATCTAATAATAATAAATAAAGATAATAATAATAAAACCTTTTTATTATTATTATTTATTAATTTGTTCCATTCCGTTTAGATGCAGCATTCGTTATTTCGGATAATTCGAAACTTCAGATAAATTTGTATTCGTTATATTCACAAACAGCCAAATTTGAAAGGAAATTCCAATACATATAATTTAATAGTTATTATTAGTTAGTTATTATTTTGAATTTTACTGATTTTCTTTTTTTCAGATTTTCCAATTTTCGGATGTTGGAATTTTTGATTTTCCGAAAATTCTGAAATTTGAAAATTCGGAAATTCGCATAGTTATTATTAGTTAGTTATTTTTTCAAATTTTACTGATTTTCTTCCTTTTTTCAGATTTTCTAATTTTCAGATTTTCTAATTCCGAGCTGCAGTAGTTGTATGACACTTTGTGCTACTAATGATCCTTCCAAAATAATGTGCATTGAAATGGCTTCTTGTAGACTCCTTTGCAAGGAGCCTGACTGGAAGATAGGGAATGTTGTCCAAGGCAGTGCTTGAATACAAGGTATTATTTTATTGAAATTTGCAGATATAATTTTGAAAAATGTCAGATTTACTTTTTTAGTTTTTTATTAACATGTTAAAGTTTAAATTAATTTTTTTTTGCATTCACATATATTTTAATTATAGCTTCCCATATCATAATTATTATAGATCCTAATGGTTCCCCCCACTCCCATCTTTAAAAACAATCCTTAAACCAAGAGAAGTGTTTTTTGGAATAGCAACCATCCCTTCAACATACTCTCTTATTTCAGAGAAATCCAATAAATATATCCAAGGTGTATAATACTGTCTGAGTAGATTATTATTCTCTCCAGCTGCATACTAGCCCAGCCATTTTAGACTAGGGTTCCTCCAGAGGTTGCTAGATTTTCCTTCAGCTGTGTCTGATCGACCTCCCATCTGATGATTGCTCCATAATTCCAGGACCATTGCAGCTTGGGACAGCCAGCAGCATGAAACCAATGATTTTTTTAAGCTTTTAATAAGGGTGGCAGTGTGACCATCGCTGTCGGTTGGAGTGGCATTCTTCCCAGTGGTCCCCAATATAAAGAGAGTTCTTTTCACTGTCCCCCCATGAATTCAATTTAGCAAGGGTTCCCTAAAATGATTTCCTCTGGGGTAAAGAGGTTGGGAAAGGCTACACACAGGGAAAATACACAAAGAGTATATTGCAATATTATGTTCACTGTAAATTCACATAGAATATACCTGAGAACTTGAACGCCTCATAGAATCTAGAGAATAGCAAAGGCCACTTAAATCTGGCAAAATCCACCACGTTCTCCTTCACCTTCTGGGCATCGGATCTCCTCTGTGCATATATACCCTACAAAGATAAAACAAACATACATGAGTTTCTCAAGAAGAAGTTCCTTTTTACGTGGATTAAGAAGTAGTTATCTCTTCTACTCCACTCTATACTCCTCCTCTGTGAGTTACGGAATGGAAGAGGTCCAGAAATATTTAGAAAATATCCCACTTACTGTGTTGACCCAGGAGGCAGCAGCAGAACTAGATCTCCCTATATCTGTACCAGAAATAGAAGCGGAGATGCACACTCTTCTTCCTAACAAAACCCCGGTGTTGGATGAATATCCGGTAGAATGGTTTTGGACTTATAAGGAATTCTTTGTACAACAGTTATTAGAGGTATACAAAGATGCTTTTGATAGGGGTATACTCCCAGACTCTCTCAGAGAGGCTTTAATTGTTCTGATTCCTAAACCACACCACAACTTTCCTATCGCTATATATCACTAATTAATTCTGATGCTAAAATACTGGCCAAACTCCTTGCTAGAAGACTTAATAAGGTGATAGCTTCCATGCCTGACCTTATACCAATGAGATAGTCGGCTATTAATCTGCGCAGATTGTTTATGATCCTCCAGTCTGTAGGACCTGAACCAGACACCTGAATTGTGGTCCCCTTGGACACCCATTAGGCCTTTGACTCTATTGAGTGGCCTTATCTAATGACAGTTCTTGTGCAGTTGGGTTTTGGACCTAAATTTATAATTGATGTAAAATTATTTTATGCTAACCCCATGGCTCGTGTAAGAGTGAACAATGTTATAACTAATACCTTTGAGATAGACCGGGGCACGCTATAGAACTACTGGCGGCTAAAGATGAGCTTTATGTTCGAGTCGAACATTGGGTGTTTGCGGCAAATTTGAAAGCCGCGGAACACCCTTTAAAAGTCTATGGGAGAAATCAAAAGTGCTCATTTTAAAGGCTTATATGCAAGTTATTGTCATAAAAAGGGTTTGGGGACCTAGGTCCTGCCCCAGGGGACATGTATCAATGCAAAAAAAAGTTTTAAAAACTCATTTTTTTTCGGGAGCAGTGATTTTAATAATGCTTAAAGTGAAACAATAAAAGTGTAATATTCCTTTAAATTTCGTACCTAGGGGGTATGTATAGTATGCCTGTAAAGGGGCGCATGTTTCCTGTGTTTATAACAGTCTGACAGCAAAATGACATTTCTTTTTTTTTGTTTACAAACGGTTTTTATTATGAGTAATGTCATTTCTAAAGGAAAAAAATGTAATTTAGAACTACTCGAGGCTACAATGAATTGTCGGTCCCACAGGGGAACCCGGAACCAAAATTAAAGAAAAATGCGTGGAGGTCCCCCTAAATTCCATAACAGGCCCTTCAGGCTGGTATGGATTTTAAGGGGAACCCTGCACCAAAATTTTAAAAAAATGGCGTGGGGTCCCGCCAAAAATCCATACCAGACCCTTATCCGAGCAACCTGGCAGGCCGCAGGAAAAAAGGGGGGGGGGCGAGAGAGCACACCCCCCCCCTGAACCATACCAGGCCACATGCCCTCAACATTGGGAGGGTGCTTTGAGGTGGCCCCTCAAAGCACCTTGTCCCCATGTTGATGGGGAGAAGGGCCTCATCCCCACAACCCTTGCCCGGTGGTTGTGAGGGTCTGCGGGCCTGGGGCTTATCGGAATATGGATGCCCCCTTTAACAAGGGGACCCCCAGATCCTCCTATGTGAATTGGTAATGGGGTACCCTACCATTTCACAAAAAATGTGACAAAAAGGTTAAAAAAGACAAAAGACAGTTTTTGACAAGTCCTTTATTAAATTCTTCTTCTTTGCGCTTCTTCTTCTCTATCGTCTTCTTCATCTTCTTTTTCCTCCACTCTTCTCGTTTCGGCTTCTTGCTTCGGCTTCTTCTCTGCGCCGTCAACACGATCCGCCTCTGTGGGAGTCTTCAGCAGTGTGACGATTCGCTTCTTCAGACACTTCTTAAATAACGGAAGGCGGGGCCACCCGGTCACCCAGTGACCCCGCCTTCCTCTGATGCACAGGAACCTCCCTATGGATTTTCCCGTGATGTCAGAGGGGGGCGAGGTCACCCGTTTACGTAAACGAGTGAACCTGCCCCGCTCTGACAGCCATAGGGAAGTCCCCGCCCTCCGTTATTTAAGAAGTGTCAGAAGAAGCGAAGCGTCACACTGCTGAAGACTCCCACAGAGGCGGATCATGCTGACGGCGCGGAGAAGAAGCCGGAGCAAGATGTGGGACGAGAAGAGCGGAGGAAGAAGAAGATGAAGAAGAAGATGGAGAAGAAGAAGATGGAGAAGATGAACAACACTGAAGGAAGACCAGAAGAAAGAAGATGAAAGAAGAAGGGCAAAGAAGAATTTTATAAAGTGCTTGTCAAAAACTGTCTTTTTTAACCTTTTTGTCACTTTTTTTTGTGAAATGGTAGGAGTACATTTGTACCCCATTACCAATTCACCCAGGGGGGCGGGATCAGGGGGTCCCCTTGTTAAAGAGGGCTTCCAGATTCCGATAAGCCCCCCACAACCTCCGGGCAAGGGATCTTTTCATCTATTAAATCTTCTGCCCTTGTTGTTTTAACTTTGGATAGTAAAACATTTTTTTTCTGCCAGTAAATATCGTATACAACCCACTTCCTGTTTCTTGTCTGGTCATTGGCCTTGGCTTATGACATCATGCACAGCTCTCTCTCTCACTCTCGTGAGAGTTTGCCAGGAAGGGGGGGGGGAGAGTCATAAGAGGGTCAATGAGAGCTTCAGAGCTGGGAGGTGTGCCTCTGTGTGTCTGTGTGTCGGTGTAAATCCAGGAAGTGAACAGGCAGCAGCTTCAGCTGCCCACAGTTAAAATGATTGCAGCCAGACTCAGTGGAGGTAGATTCAAATTGAAACTAAACAAATTATCTGAATTTGAATTTGAAAATTAATTTGAATTCTAAATGAAATCAAATTCGAATTTGAAAATGAATTCAAATTCAAAAATTAATCAAAAATGGAAATATATTGCAATAAATACAGTAAGGTAAATAAGATGATGATTCCTACTTCGGTTGCCTTATAGAATAAAATAGAAAAGAATAGAATAAAACAGAATAGAAAAGAAAAGAAAAGAAAGCAATAGAATGTAATAGAAAAGAAAATAATAGAACAGAAAAAATAGAAAATAAAATAATATAATGTGTTATAGAAAATAATAGAATAAAACAGAATGGAATAGAATGGAAATTAAAAGAATAGCCTGTTTTTTTTTATAGTTGGTATCAAACTGATTCTTACATAAAATATATTTTATAAAACACCAATTATATCACTAAAGCAGTACAAAGATCACAGAGGATGTTAAATCCCAGATTATGGAATAAAGATCAGTTCGCTGCACTGCCAAATAATAAACAGTTGCAGAATCTGTATCTGCAGATCTATATTAGAAGCCTTAACATTGTCTTTCCATACGTTTGCAACCAACAAAAATATGGTTAAAAAAACAGGTATACAAAACCATGAAACTTGTATTTAAGAAGGCACAACTAACACTGGATTTGTCTGAAAATAAAAGAATAAAATAGAAAATAATAGAATAAAACAGAATAGAATAGAAAATAAAGGAATAGAATATAATAGAAAATAATAGAATAGAACAGAATAAAATAGAAAATAAAAGAATATATCAGAAAATAATAAAATAGAATAGAATAAAACAGAATGGAATAGAAAATAAAATAATAGATCAGAAAAGAATAGAATATAATAGAATAAAATTTAATAAAACAGAGTGGAATCAAAAATAAAAGAATAGAATAAGACAGAATAGAAAATAAAATAATACAATAGAATAAAATACAACAGAATTGAATATAATAGAAATTAAAAGAATAGAATAGAACAGAATAAAATAGAAAATAAAATAATAGATCAGAAAAGAATAGAATAAAACAGAATGGAATAGAATAAAAAATAAAAAATAGAATAATACAGAATAGAATATAAAATAAAAGAATAAAACAGAATAGAATAGAAAATAAAGGAATGGATTATAATAGAAAAGAATAGAATAGAACAGAATAAAATAGAAAATAAAAGAATAGATCAGAAAATAATAGAATAGAATAAAACATAATGGAATAGAATATAAAATAATAGAATAATACAGAATAGAATATAAAATAAAAGAATACAACAGAATAGAATACAACAGAATTGAATATAATAGACATTAAAAGAATAGAATAGAACAGAATAAAATAAAATAATAGATCAGAAAAGAATAGAATAGAATAAAACAGAATGGAATAGAGTATAAAATAAAAGAATAGAATAATACAGAATAGAATAAAAAATAAAAGAAAAAAACAGAATAGAATAGAAACTAAAGGAATGGATTATAATAGAAAATAATAGAATAGAACAAATAAAATAGAAAATAAAAGAATAGATCAGAAAAGAATAGATCAGAAAATAATAGAATATAATAGAATAAAATTGAATAAAACAGAATGGAATAGGATATAAAATAAAATAATTAGAATCAAATAAAACAGAATATAAAATAAAATAAAAAAATAAATAGAATAGAAAATAAAGGAATGGAATATAATAGAAAATAATAAAATAGAACAGAATAAAATAGAAAAAATAAAAACAGAATAAAATTGAATAAAACAGAATGGAATAGAAAATAAAAGAATAGAATAAAATACAACAGAATTGAATAGAATCGAAAATAAAAGAATAAAATAGAACATAATAAAATAGAAAATAAAAGAATAGATCAGAAAACAAAAGACTATAATAAAATTTTATAGAATATAAAATAATAAAATAGAATATAAAATAAAAGAACAATAGAAAATAAAAAGAAGAATAGAATAAAAAAACAAAAGACTATAATAAAACTTGAGAATATAAAATAATAAAATAATGTGCATAAATAAAAAATAAAAGAACATAATAGAGTAGAATGAAAAAAAACAATGATAAAAATTGATACAGTTTATATCATGTCAAAGGGGCAAAAACATACAAAGCATTTATGACAGAGGTATAAACTTGCTTGGTACATATGGTAAGGAGAATGCCAACATGTTTCGGACTGTGGTCCTTTGTCAAGGCAATTTTTGTCCTTAAAAGCTCATCTAAATAGATGAAGGGTCATAAAGTTAGTCTCAGAATATCAATACATTGTGTTTGCACTGAAAAATCTATATTGCTAGAAAAGATTTATCTCAAAGGAGAGAAGTACTCACATGTCTTGCCAAAGCTCAATTCAATGTTATATAGGGGGAGCCACTGAGCGTGGGATCGTGGAGATCAGAAGTATGTGCAGTAAAAACAAGCAAAGTGTATTCAAACACTAAGGCAAGGAAGACCTGCTGAAAGCCCCCTCAGAATACAAGGTCCAACATACAGGATTTAGGGCTGAAAGCCCATAGCCTGTATTTAACACAGTAGATCAGCATATGTATCACTGTAGAGTGAAAAAATGGAAATAATTAGAGACAAAGAGGGGTAAAGGTGTCTGGCTGCAAACAATCTGTAGATCTTGTATTTACCTGAGTATAGTTGGTGAGTAACATATGGGAGGTCCTCTCTGGTCAGTCAGCAGCAAGAGACTGAAGCCAGAGTGTGGAGAGTTTATATTTGGTCAGATAATCAATAACAGCTGAGGGGGGGTGTGTGTCAATCACCCTCAGATCTCAGTGTTGATATACTGCTGTGTTGTTGGGAGGCAGGCGCCAGGAGGCGCTGTAATAGCCTCCCCATGTGAACCTCTGACGGGGCGGTGCCGGGCGCGGCCGCGTCATGGCGGCGCGGTCGCGTCCGGCGTCGTGACGTCACCGACGCGGGACAGACAGCCGCCGACTTCCTGGTGCGCTCCGCGGTGGAGCGCAAACAGGAAGTGGACCAGTGACCTGGTCTAGATGGAAGGCGGGAGGGTGGCGCGTGCGCACTATATCGAATGCGCACGCGCACCTGGTCTTACCCGCGCCGGGTATTCTAAATAGAGGGGGGAATTCAAAATGCAGGTGGGATGTCAAATGGGTTGGTCCATAAAGGACAATTTTTCATAGAATTGAGCGATGGGGGACATGCGGGCTTGTTGCAGTAAATAACCCAGTGGTGTAATGACCTATAACAACTTGGAGAGAGGGGAGAAGAACACATGTGTCAATGTTAATACACCGTATATAATACGAGATATGGATTGGTAATGCATAATAGAGTTATAAATACATATACAGTATGGGATATATGAACATATATTTTTATATGCAGTAAAAAGGTATCTAGTCCACAGAGTGGAAATGTGAAATATAGATAAATAGTAGTCATACAGGCAATATGCATACAGTGTGGATGCTTGGACGTGGGAGGTCATGGGTCACAGGTCTAATTCACAGACTCCGGTCTCGAAGCCCTCAAGGTAAGGTTTAAAATTAAAGGCCTCGTTCAGGCCAGGAGGTAGGGTGGCGTTAAGGTGGAAAATCCAACGAAGTTCACTCTGGAGGAGTGCTTTGTTGTAATCACCCCCTCGATTGGGGGGGGGAATATGATCTAGAGCTCTAAATGAGATCTTAGGAGTATTTTCAGGGTGAACAATGGAGGTGTGTCGTCCCAGAGGTAAGTCGGGGTCTCTTTGGTTTATACTGGTCACGTGTCCATAGATACGTTTCCAGAATGGTAGTTTGGTTTTACCCACGTAAAAGCATCCACATTCACATTCTAGAAGGTAAACAATTCCAACTGAACGACAGTTGACATAGTGCTTAGGAAAAAGGTGTTGACCGTTGGGTAAAAGGTTGTGTAGATTGGATTTGGGTAAGTATTTGCAGTAATTACAATTGCCACATGGGTAGGTGCCCTTGAGCTGTCTTTGGGATTTATTGCTACTTTTGTATTCACTAGTAATAAGTTTATCTCGGAGAGAGGGGGCACGTCGATAAGTGATCAGGGGTTTAGGCGGAACAAAGGGGGAAAGGGCTCTGTCTGTAGAAATAATGTGCCAATGTTTTAGTAATATATGAGTAATTTCATTATACTGTTGGCAGTAATTTGTTATAATTCTGAGGGGTGGTTGTGTGGAGGGCTCGGAAGGTTTGGAAATCAGTAAAGCAGAACGTGGTTTAGCTTTTGCTTTTTTGTAAGCGTTTTTTAGGACGCTGTTTTTGTAGCCACGTGCGCGAAGTCTGTCCCTCAATACGGAGGCCTCGTGTTCAAAGGAGGTATCCGTGGAGCAGTTGCGTCGGGCACGTAAGTATTGGGCAAAGGGAATGGATTGGAGTAAGGGCTGGGGGTGAAAGCTGGAGGCTGCAAGGATGGTATTGCCTGCAGTGGGTTTGCGAAAGAGTTGGCTCTGTAGTTGGCCATGTCTGTCCTTGCTGAGGGTAAGGTCGAGGAAAGAGATGGAACTATAGCTATATGTCATTGTAAATTTAAGGTTAAGGGAGTTAGAAGTATTGAGGTATGTAAGGAAGTGGTGTAGGGTATCTATTGGGCCCTGCCACAGGATCAAAATGTCATCTATATAGCGGCGGAAAGACGCTATGTGTTTGGTATAGATGCTAGCAGCATCAGTAATAAATAAATTTCGTTCCCACTCCCCCAGGTACAGGTTGGCGTACGCCGGTGCGCAACAGGTGCCCATGGCGACGCCCTGTACCTGGAGGTAGTGGGAACCATTGAAGGAGAAAGAAGGTAGCACTTAAATTCATCTTGACTCACAATTTTTTCTCCTTCAATGGTTCCCACTACCTCCAGGTACAGGGCGTCGCCATGGGCACCTGTTGCGCACCGGCGTACGCCAACCTGTACCTGGGGGAGTGGGAACGAAATTTATTTATTACTGATGCTGCTAGCATCTATACCAAACACATAGCGTCTTTCCGCCGCTATATAGATGACATTTTGATCCTGTGGCAGGGCCCAATAGATACCCTACACCACTTCCTTACATACCTCAATACTTCTAACTCCCTTAACCTTAAATTTACAATGACATATAGCTATAGTTCCATCTCTTTCCTCGACCTTACCCTCAGCAAGGACAGACATGGCCAACTACAGAGCCAACTCTTTCGCAAACCCACTGCAGGCAATACCATCCTTGCAGCCTCCAGCTTTCACCCCCAGCCCTTACTCCAATCCATTCCCTTTGCCCAATACTTACGTGCCCGACGCAACTGCTCCACGGATACCTCCTTTGAACACGAGGCCTCCGTATTGAGGGACAGACTTCGCGCACGTGGCTACAAAAACAGCGTCCTAAAAAACGCTTACAAAAAAGCAAAAGCTAAACCACGTTCTGCTTTACTGATTTCCAAACCTTCCGAGCCCTCCACACAACCACCCCTCAGAATTATAACAAATTACTGCCAACAGTATAATGAAATTACTCATATATTACTAAAACATTGGCACATTATTTCTACAGACAGAGCCCTTTCCCCCTTTGTTCCGCCTAAACCCCTGATCACTTATCGACGTGCCCCCTCTCTCCGAGATAAACTTATTACTAGTGAATACAAAAGTAGCAATAAATCCCAAAGACAGCTCAAGGGCACCTACCCATGTGGCAATTGTAATTACTGCAAATACTTACCCAAATCCAATCTACACAACCTTTTACCCAACGGTCAACACCTTTTTCCTAAGCACTATGTCAACTGTCGTTCAGTTGGAATTGTTTACCTTCTAGAATGTGAATGTGGATGCTTTTACGTGGGTAAAACCAAACTACCATTCTGGAAACGTATCTATGGACACGTGACCAGTATAAACCAAAGAGACCCCGACTTACCTCTGGGACGACACACCTCCATTGTTCACCCTGAAAATACTCCTAAGATCTCATTTAGAGCTCTAGATCATATTCCCCCCCCAATCGAGGGGGTGATTACAACAAAGCACTCCTCCAGAGTGAACTTCGTTGGATTTTCCACCTTAACGCCACCCTACCTCCTGGCCTGAACGAGGCCTTTAATTTTAAACCTTACCTTGAGGGCTTCGAGACCGGAGTCTGTGAATTAGACCTGTGACCCATGACCTCCCACGTCCAAGCATCCACACTGTATGCATATTGCCTGTATGACTACTATTTATCTATATTTCACATTTCCATTCTGTGGACTAGATACCTTTTTACTGCATATAAAAATATATGTTCATATATCCCATACTGTATATGTATTTATAACTCTATTATGCATTACCAATCCATATCTCGTATTATATACGGTGTATTAACATTGACACATGTGTTCTTCTCCCCTCTCTCCAAGTTGTTATAGGTCATTACACCACTGGGTTATTTACTGCAACAAGCCCGCATGTCCCCCATCGCTCAATTCTATGAAAAATTGTCCTTTATGGACCAACCCATTTGACATCCCACCTGCATTTTGAATTCCCCCCTCTATTTAGAATACCCGGCGCGGGTAAGACCAGGTGCGCGTGCGCATTCGATATAGTGCGCACGCGCCACCCTCCCGCCTTCCATCTAGACCAGGTCACTGGTCCACTTCCTGTTTGCGCTCCACCGCGGAGCGCACCAGGAAGTCGGCGGCTGTCTGTCCCGCGTCGGTGACGTCACGACGCCGGACGCGACCGCGCCGCCATGACGCGGCCGCGCCCGGCACCGCCCCGTCAGAGGTTCACATGGGGAGGCTATTACAGCGCCTCCTGGCGCCTGCCTCCCAACAACACAGCAGTATATCAACACTGAGATCTGAGGGTGATTGACACACACCCCCCCTCAGCTGTTATTGATTATCTGACCAAATATAAACTCTCCACACTCTGGCTTCAGTCTCTTGCTGCTGACTGACCAGAGAGGACCTCCCATATGTTACTCACCAACTATACTCAGGTAAATACAAGATCTACAGATTGTTTGCAGCCAGACACCTTTACCCCTCTTTGTCTCTAATTATTTCCATTTTTTCACTCTACAGTGATACATATGCTGATCTACTGTGTTAAATACAGGCTATGGGCTTTCAGCCCTAAATCCTGTATGTTGGACCTTGTATTCTGAGGGGGCTTTCAGCAGGTCTTCCTTGCCTTAGTGTTTGAATACACTTTGCTTGTTTTTACTGCACATACTTCTGATCTCCACGATCCCACGCTCAGTGGCTCCCCCTATATAACATTGAATTGAGCTTTGGCAAGACATGTGAGTACTTCTCTCCTTTGAGATAAATCTTTTCTAGCAATATAGATTTTTCAGTGCAAACACAATGTATTGATATTCTGAGACTAACTTTATGACCCTTCATCTATTTAGATGAGCTTTTAAGGACAAAAATTGCCTTGACAAAGGACCACAGTCCGAAACATGTTGGCATTCTCCTTACCATATGTACCAAGCAAGTTTATACCTCTGTCATAAATGCTTTGTATGTTTTTGCCCCTTTGACATGATATAAACTGTATCAACTGATTGTTATCTTGATTGTAAACATACCATGCCTTCTGAGCATTCCCTTGTTCACTGTGTACAATTTTGAATAAACGTTTACTCTTTCACATGCATACATCGTTTTAAGTGTCTATCTATACCCCAAGCATCCCCCAGGGGTACTGGCCTTTACTTTATGCACATTATGGCCTACTATTAAATTGTTAAACAGAATTGAATAGAATACAATTAAACAGAATTGAATAGAAAAAAAAAGAATAGAATATAAAATAGGAAGAATAGAATAGGACACAAATGAATTGAATAGAATATAAAAGAATAGAATATAAAAGAAAAGTATAGAATATAAAAATAGAACAGATATAGCCGTCTTCCAGAAATTCGAATCAATGTGAAAATAACAAATATGAAACAAATCCAAATATATAAAATGAATTCCAAAAACAAATCATTCTGACATAACGAATACGACAAAACTAAATGATTAACTTAGCACACAAATCCGAAACAAAACAGATTTTTGCATTGCGCACATCTCTAGCGCACACACGGTCACTTTATATACAGTAGAGCTCTATATATCTAATAGCGCTTCCTTCTCCCCAGACACTGTCATATATGTCTCTGTATCACATGATCTGCGGTTGGGCAGATCTTCCTCCACCTGTATGTCATAGTGAGAGGTCTTCTCACCTTGGACCAGATAAGAGCCTCGTGGTTTTTGGGTACGGAATGCTGTGATTATAGTGACAAATGGGCACCAATAGTTAAAACAAAAGCATCTACACAGGGGTCAAGTCCTGGGGAAAAAGGTGTGGTAACTCCCACCCAAGATCCACTCGCCCAACAAAAAAAATAAAAATGATACGTTCATATGCACGAACGCTTCAAAAGTGTTATTTTTTATCCTATTTTGGTATTGTGTGTATGAAGCTTAACTGTTAGTACATAAAAAAAACAATCCTCAATACACATAAATACGGTAATTCTCTGAATAATCAGCATTCATTCAATTGTGCTTCCATGAAAATGTGAACATCATGTTCTGATATTTATTGGGGAATGTTATTTTGTATATAGAGTGTTTATGTGGTGAGTTTACACTTTTCATTGAACAGACTTTGGATAACACAGGGTTAAACGGAAATATCATAAATGAACTGCACATTATCTGGACAGAATGCTTGGGGAGATAGTGATGTGTTCCTGCTTAGGAGATGTATGTTAGCTTGGGGGGGGGGGGCTGCAAACTCTGCAGGGCTCCAACACACACTCGCTGCTATTCCAACCCTTCACATATTTCCACATAAACTTCCCTCCTGGCATTAAACTTTGCCAGGTATTGTGCTCAGCTTACCACCCCAAACTGATGTTCCTCCCTCAGCTCACCTCTCTCCCTGCATGTCCTGTGAGCAGAATAGCTGTGTTCCTCCTCTGGGTTCTCTCATCATATGGCACTGAAGATAGAGGAGGGGGGGGGGGATTCAGCGGGACACACAGAGCAAGTCTGCAGGAGACTGGGGGAGGGGGAAAATGAGGAGACTGAAAATCAGGAGGGGCCGGCAGGGAGGAGCGCATCACAAGAGGTCTGACTAAATACAATCCCTTAGCAGCAGGGACCTGATCTACCCGTCAGCTATCTGTGATTGACAGGTAGATCGAAGCGGAAGCTGTCATGGGGCCCCCTACTGGCAATGCCTGAATGGTCAGGTGTGCGGCACTTACTATTGTGAGCTGTGTCGGCAGCTGCTGGTGTAGCACCTGCCACACAGCTCGCATACTTCAAAGTCTTGCAGGACACGGCTG
This sequence comes from Lithobates sylvaticus, assembly GCA_028564925.1. Classification (NCBI taxonomy): domain Eukaryota; kingdom Metazoa; phylum Chordata; class Amphibia; order Anura; family Ranidae; genus Lithobates; species Lithobates sylvaticus. The sequence continues at coordinate 604,186,275 of CM053027.1, read as the reverse complement.
CTAACGGGAACTGAGTTCCTGTTGTGGAAAAAGTACAGGAACTCCGTTCCCATGCGTTCCCGCAGGACTTGAGCCCTGCCTCTACAACTAGAATTGTTATCTAGTCGTATTCTATTGCAATGTATTTCCTACACAGATGCATTAATAGTACCTTTTTGTGTGCAGCGATTATGAACTGAGCCCATTTCTCCACATTCTTGGATGGGGTTATCTCTCGGTCTGGGATGTAGGAAGGGATAAGATTTAGCAGTCTCTCCATGATCAGCTCAGAACCGTAGTCCACAAAGTACTGCTGGGAGGCCAGCTCTGCCAGATCTTCTTCCTGCAATAAAAAGGAGAGATTTCGATTTTCATGAGGCGTGGAGATCGATCGATCGGCAGTCATTGTAGAGTGTAGAAAAGGAATTCTTTTCAAGGGTCACAAAACAGGAGATTAATTTTGAATTCAGCAAACATGGTTCCTAGTCGGGTAAAACATCATCAAATGGATATTTAGACCTTGAATCTCTCTGGATGTACACTATATGGCCAAAAAAATCTGTTGATGCCCCAAATTATTAAGTTCAAGTGTTTCCAGTGAGGGGTACTGTTAAGTACCTGAGATCCGCGCTATAGCCGAACGACGGCGACAGCGCGGATCTAATGTGCCGGGACGACGTCTATAGACGTCGTCCCGGCCAGGAGCTGCCTGCGCGCCCCCTGAAGGGCGCGAGCGGCGCGCTCTGTGATCCCGACCCCTTACCACGTGATCAGCTGTCAGCCAATGACAGCTGATCATGTGATAATAACAGAGCCGGTAATTGGCTTTTTGTCCTCCTCGCGCTGTCAAAAAAAGCCGATCACCGGTGGCAGTGAGAGGGACATCAGTCCCTCTCACTGCAATGTGCCCAATCCAGGGTTCCCACCTTTTCCCCTATTAAAGTGCCGCCTACCAGTGCCCACACTGCCATCTGTCAGTGCCCACAGTGCCATCTCTCAGTGCCCACAGTGCCAGTGCTGCACATCAGTGTTACCTGCCAGTGCTCATCTGTGTCACCTACCAGTGCCCATCAGTGTCACCTATCAGTGCCCATAGTGCCACCTATCAGTGCCACCCATCAGTGCCACCCATCAGTGCCCATCAGTGTCATCAATCAGTGCCCATCGGTGCCACCCATCCATGCCACCCATCCGTGCCACCCATCCGTGCCACCCATCCGTGCCCATCAGTGCCATCTTTGCTGTCCCCATCAGTACCAACTTATCTGTCCCCACCAGTGCAGCCTAGTCAGTGTCCATCAGTGCCACCAGTGCAGCCTATCAGTGCCCACCTGTGCCGCCTCATCAGCGCATATCAATGAAGCAGAAAAATTACCTGTTTGCAAAATTTTAAAACAAACTATTAAACATGATTTCTTTTTTATTTTTTAATTTTCCATTTTTTTTTGTTTGTTTAGCAAAAAATAAAAACCCCAGCTGTGATTAAATACCACCAAAAGAAATCTCTATTTGTGGGAAAAAAAATGGTAAAAATTTCATTTGGGTACAGTGTTGTATAACCGCGCAAAGTAATCAGGTGGTTAATGGTACAGCATACAAAAAACATTTTAGACAATTGTGGGCTTCCAGACTTGACCCAACCATTTGGTGAAGGACCTTTTCTGTTCCACCATGGGGGGGGATGAACTATTTTCATATTACTGGGTTTAGTAACACTTTAATGAAAAAAAAAAACTAACATTACATTTAAAAGTTTTAAGTGGTGTCAAGATGCTAAATACAATGAAGAAAATATATACAAAAACACTACAAAATGTATTATAACAGATAAAGAAGCCGAACAAGGTTAAGCTCACCTTGTCACATCTATACTCCCCGAATTTCACCCCTCTGACAATCTGCTGATAGATGAGGTTGGTGGCTACATTGTCCTCGGTAGGATCATGCCAGGGGGTAAATATCTCTTTCCTGAAAAAAAGTCTCCATGGGGCATTGCGCTCCTGTGCCCCCTGCTCCTTGGCGTACTGCTCACACTGAGACACAGCGTCCATCACATGATCATTCCCGCTGCCCAGAGAGGACACCTAAAGAACACATAACATACTGTAAGGACCTCTTCATCACATAATATTTGACAAATACATCAAATATATTCCTTACTGATTATTATGCTCCTAAGAAATGAAACCAAAGTGATTCAATATTAATGAGAATCATTGAATCTGTTACATAGTTAGTCAGGTTGAAAAAAGACACAAGTCCATCTAGTTCAATAATAAAAAAAAATTAAAACTTAATTATTATTATTAATAATTAATAATAATAATACACACACATATATATATATATATATATATATATACACACACACACACACACACACACATATATATAGTGTGTGTGTGTATATATATATATATATATATGTATATATATATATATATATATATATATATATATATATCATAAAATATGTGTGTGTGATATATATATATACACATAAATACACAGTATCTCACACAAAGTGAGTACACCCCTCACATTTCTGTAAATATTTCATTCTATCTTTTCATGTGACAACACTGAAGAAATTACACTTTGCTACAATGTAAAGTAGTGAGTGTACAGCTTTTATAACAGTGTAAATTTTCTGTCCCCCTCAAAATAACTCAAAATACAGCCATTAATGTCTAAACCGCTGGCAACAAAAGAGAGTACACCCCTAAGTGAAAATGTCCAAATTGGGCCCAATTAGCCATTTTCTCTCCCCAGTGTCACATGACTCGTTAGTGTTACAAGGTCTCAGGTGTAAATGGGAGCAGGTGTGTTAAATTTGGTGTTATCGCTTTCACTCTCTCATACTGGTCACTGGAAGTTCTACATGGCACCTCATGGCAAAGAACTCTCTGAGGATCTGAAAAAAATAATTGTTGCTCTACATAAAGATGGCCTAGGCTATAAGAAGATTGCCAAGACCCAGAAACTGAGCTGCAGCACGGTGGCCAAGACCGTACAGCGGTTTAACAGGACAGGTTCCACTCAGAACAGACCTCACCATGGGTGACCAAAGAAGTTGAGTGCACGTGCTCAGCATTAGATCCAGAGGTTGTCTTTGGGAAATAGAGGTATGAGTGCTGCCAGCATTGATGCAGAGGTTGAAGGGGTGGGGAGGTCAGGCTGTCAGTGCTCAGATCATACGCCACACACTGCATCAAATTGGTCTGTATGGTTGTTGTCGCAGAAGGAAGCCTCTTCTAAAGATAATGCACAAGAAAGCCCACAAACAGCTTGCTGAAGACAAGCAGACTAAGGACATGGATTACTGGAACCATGTCCTGTGGTCTGATGAGACCAAGATAAACTTATTTGGTTCAGATGGTGTCAAGCGTGTGTGGCGGCAACCAGGTGAGGAGTACAAAGACAAATGTGTCTTGCCTACAGTCAAGCATGGTGGTGGGAGTGTCATGATCTGGGGCTGCATGAGTGCTGCCGGCACTGGGGAGCTACAGATCATTGAGGGAACCATGAATGCCAACATGTACTGTGACATACTGAAGTAGAGCATGATCCCCTCTCTTCAGAGACTGGGCCGCAGGGCAGTATTCCAACATGATAACGACCCAAAACACACCTCCAAGACGACACCTGCTTTGCTAAAGAAGCTGAGGGTAAAGCTGATGGACTGACCAAGCATGTCTCCAGACCTAAACCCTATTGAGCATCTGTGGGGCATCCTCAAACGGAAGGTGGAGGAGCGCAAGGTCTCTAACATCCATCAGCTCTGTGATGTCATCATGGAGGAGTGGAAGAGGACTCCAGTGGCAACCTGTGAAGCTCTGGTGAACTCCATGCCCAAGAGGGTTAAGGCAGTGCTGGAAAATAATGGTGGCCCCACAAAATATTGACACTTTGGGCCCAATTTGGACATTTTCACTTAGGGGTGTACTCACTTTTGTTGCCAGCGGTTTAGACATTAATGGCTGTGTGTTGAGTTATTTTGAGGGGACAGCAAATTTACACTGTTATACAAACTGTACACTCACTACTTTACATTGTAGCAAAGTGTCATTTCTTCAGTGTTGTCACATAAGATATAATAATATATTTACAAAAATGTGAGGGTGTACTCACTTTTGTGAGATACTGTATATAAATCATACAATCCCATATACACAATCGATCCAGAGGAAGGCAAAAAAAAAAACAGCAAAGCATGATTCAATTTTCTACAGAAAAATTCCTTCCTGATCCCCTAAGAGGCAATTGGATATTCCCTGGATCGACTTTGCCCATCAATGTTAGTACCCAATTATATAATGTACAGATTCCAGGCCTTTCTTAATGCAATCTATTGAGCTGGCCAGAACCAACTCTGGAGGGAGTCTATTCCACATTTTCACAGCTCTTATGCCCCGTACACACGGTCGGATATTCCGATGGAAAAAGTCTGATCGGATTATGTTGTCGGAAAATCCGATCGTGTGTCGGCTCTAGCGGGCTTTTTCCGTCGAATTTCCGATGGAAAAAAATTTAGAGCAGGATCTAAAATTTTCCGACAACTAAATCCGATCAAACTTTTTTCCGATCGTGTGTAGAGAATTCCGACGCACAAAGTGCTACGCATGCTCAGAAGAAATTTGGAGATGAAAGCTATTGGCTACTGGCCTCTACGTAGTCCCGCCGTACGTTTTATACGTCACCTCGTTCAGAACGATCAGATTTTCCGACAACTTTGTCCGTGCATATGCAACACAAGTTTCGGCCAAAATCCGACGAGAAAATCCTAATGATTTTGTGGTCGGAATGTCTGACCGTGTGTACAAGGCATAACTGTGAAGAAACCTTTCCGTATTAGGAGATGAAATCTCTTTTCCTCTAGACGTGAAGAGTGCCCCCTTGTCCTTTGTGATGACCTTAAGGTGAAGACAGTAACTCAACACCAAGTTCACTATATGGACCACTTATGTATTTGTACATGTTGATCATATCCCCCCTTATTTTCCTCTTCTCTAGAGAGAATAATGAAAGTCTTCACTTATAAAATGGGAAAAGAGTTGATCAAGAAAAAAATAAAAAAGCTAAAAATTTGAAAAAAAAAAAAACGGCCAGGTAGGTGTTGGTTTTAATTAGGGTTTAATATCACTTTAATTAATTCATTAGTTTCAAATACTATAATTGTGTCAGACGAGTACAGTATCGAAGAGGCACACTGCAATCTAGAGGCTGCAGGGGTCTCTGCAAGCAAACCATTCCTTTCAAAATGAATCCTTCAGTTTGCATACCCGACATAATGATCAAGTGATTGGTGACCACTCTAAGCCCCCGTACACACGGTCGGAATTTCCGACGGAAAATGTCCTATCGGACCATGTTGTCGTAAAATCCGACCGTGTGTGTGCGCCATCGGACTTTTTCCGTCGGAAAAAATTTGAGATCCTGCTCTCAAATTTTCCAACAACAAAGTCTGATCGGACTTTTTCCAATCGTGTATAGCGAATTCCGACGGACAAAGTGCCACGCATGCTCAGATCAAATTACAAGACCAAAGCTATTGGCTACTAGCCTCTATGTAGTCCCGTCGTACGCAACGAACGCCACCACGTTCAGAATGATCGGATTTTCCGACAACTTTGTCCGACCGTGTGTATGCAACACCAGTGTCGGACAAAATCCGTCGGAAAAAATCAGACGGATTTTGTGGTCGGAATTTCCGACCGTGTGTATGGGGCATTAGGCCGGGTTCACATATGTGCGGTCGCGGTTTGCAGCCCGGGTCCGGTGCTTTTCTGTTTACCGGTTCAGATGCGATTCAGGTCCGAATTTTTGCCTGGATCGCAACTGAACCAAACCCAAAAAACGCACAGCACCATTTTGGAAACCTCACGGTGGCCGCCCTGGACATGTGTGAACCGGCTCCATTGAGAGCCCGTCACATTCACATGTCATGCGAATTGGAATGCAGTTAAAACCGCCTCCAATTTGCACATATGTGAACCTGGCCTTACTGATTCCCAATCACCAGCTGGGCACAGGGCTTTGCTTTGAGGAATGTTTCTATGCAGATTGCAGGTGGGAATGGGTTGAACGTCTCTATACCTTATCGAACAACGCTATATACAATGAGAAGCCAAAGCGGTCCTTCAGGCTGATTTTGTCAGCCAGCGCATTGCAGAGCTCCTTCGCTGTGGTGGCCGAGTCAGTGAGCAGCGTTTTTGTTGTCCCATCCATGAACGTCACCGGCAACATGATGGGCTTTTTGGACTTTGTAGCCTGAGAAAGAATAGGAAAGGAAATATGGCAGATTAGTGCAAACAATAAAAAAAACACTACAGGGAATATGCATGAAATATATGCCACGAGGAGCAACCAATCAGAATTCTTGATTCATTTTCGTCTTCAATGACATCAGAAGGTTGATTGTTACTATAAGAAACAATAAATGTTTTCATTCATTGGCCCCTAAGGAAACAATGGGGTTCATTTACTGATAAATAGGGTATGTGGCGCTACCTTACTAAAATAATAAATATAGAAAAAATGCCATAATAAGTGTACTAAAAAAATCTCGTAAAAATTTGTATATCCCGATGTATATAAATTGATCCTCATGTGCAAATATATTGTGCAAAAAATATTCCAACAATATGCATAAATAAGAAAAATCAGAAATATCCAAGAAAAAATTCCATCCAAAAGTATTGTGTCCAATACAGTGCAATTCCTCTATAAAGTGCCAATCAGTGAAGTATGAATAAAACAGTGGAATATGAATTAAAAGTGCAACATCAATACACAGTGCAACATCAATAAACTGTGCAAATATGCATTAAAAAAAAACACATAAATCCAAAATAAAAAAAAATAAAAAAAAAATATATATATATATATACACAAGTAAAAAAATATATATAAAGTGTGAGTGCCAAAAATAATGTATTGAAGATAGTGACACCCAATCCCAGTGACTCAGAATACAATAATGTAATAAAAGTCCACTATGATAGTCCTCAATGGTTAATCATCCAGGAGCTGTCTATAAACAGTTAAATATATTTCAGTGGTTAGCAGTGCTAGTCTGTGCATCAATCCATCCAGTGAACTCATGTCATTCAGGGTGCTCCCCACTGTTCTCCCCCAGCCTCTCACCTCCAACAGCGGCCTCCACAGGCCTAGTAGCGCTGTGTGTGTACTATCACTCGGGCAGGTCAGTCTCTCTGTATCCACTCCCGATTTCCAGATAGTAATTTAGTAGGGGGTGTTTCAGGAAGAAAATAGATGTGTAGTATAGCGAAAATTATTTTATTAAAAAAAAATAGTAACTTACATTTCAAATAATAGGGAACGATGAAGATACTGGACGATTCCGGTCTCGGCCGCGACCGAAAGCACAACACTGACACCTGGCTCCTTCCCTGACGTGTATCGTCACTGAACACGTGACTTTTTCAAAGGGGGTTCATTTACTAAAACCGGAGCGCACAAAATCTGGTGCAGTTCTGCATAGAAACCAATCAGCTTAATCACTTCAGCCCCGGACCAATTTGCAGCTAAAGGACCAGGCCCCTTTTTGCAATTCGGCACTGCGTCGCTTTAACTAACAATTGCGCGGTCATGCGACGTGGCTCCAAAACAAAATTGGCGTCCTTTTTTTCCCACAAATAGAGCTTTCTTTTGGTGGTATTTGATCGCCCCTGCGGTTTTGATTTTTTGCGCTATAAACAAAAATAGAGCGACAATTTTGAAAAAAATGCAATATTTTTTACTTTTTGCTATAATAAATATCCCCAAAAAATATATAAAAAAACATTTTTTTTCCTCAGTTTAGGCCGATACGTATTCTTCTACATATTTTTGGTAAAAAAAATCGCAATTAGCGATTATTGATTAGTTTGCGCAAAAGTTATAGCGTTTACAAAATAGGGGATAGTTTTATAGCATTTTTATTAATATTTTTTTTTTATTAGTAATGGCGGCGATCAGCGATTTTTATTGTGACTGCGACATTTTGGCGGACACATCGGACATTTTTGACACATTTTTGGGACATTTGTCATTTATACAGCAATCACTGCTATTTAAATAGCACTGATTCCTATGTAAATGACAGTTGTAGTTAGGGGGTTAACCACTAGGGGGCGGGGAGGAGTCAGTGTGACGTGTTGTGTTTTTTTTACAGTAGGGGGGCGTGGCTGTACGTCTGACGTCATTGATCGGCGTTCCCGATGACAGGGAACCGCCGATCACTGACAGTCAGTGTAGGAAGCGCGGGGAGAGGTTTGTTTACATAGACCTCTCCCCGTTCTTCAGCTCCGTAACCTGATCGCGGGATACCAGCGGCGATCGGGTCCGCTGGTCCCGCGGCCGGGGTCACGGAGCTCCCGACCGGGTCGCGAGCGCGCCGCTAGCGGCGCGCGCGCGACCCACGGGCAGGCACATGCACGATCACGTACAGGTACGTGATTCTGCCTGCCCGTGCCATTCTGCTGACGTATATATGCAGTGGCCGGTCGGGAAGCGGTTAATTGAACAAGGCTGAAGTTGGAAGCTGATTGGCTACAATGCACAGCTGAACCAGATTTTGCACTCTCCAGTTTTAGTAAATCAACCCATTGCATAGGAGAAAAAAGGTCCAATTTAGGCTTCAAACATAGACAAGGGTCATTATTTTCAGCCACAAGACTTTATTTAAAAAATAAATCGATTTGGACTGAAAATCCTTATTCTGGCTCTTTAGCTTTGAAAACAGACACTGATGTCTGATCTCTGTTTTTGAGTTCACTTAGACCACTTTCACACTGAGGCGCTTTTCAGGCGCTTTCACGCTAAAAACAGCGCCTAAAAAGCTCACAAAAACGTATTTCCATTAAAATCAATGAACGCTTTCACACTGGGGCAGTGTTCTAGCACGGCTGTGAAAAACTCCCCTCCCCATTGAAATGAATAGAAAGCTCTTCAAAAGCGCCTGAAAAGCTCTTCAAAAGTGCTCAGTATTTTTACTGGCAGTTTAGAAGCGCTTCAGTGTGAAAGTGGCCTTATAGTTTTGTTTAAAACCCAACCATAGCTATGAGGGATTAGTAAAAATGTCTCCTTAAGGCCCCTTTCACACTGAGGCGTTTTTCAGGCGATACAGCGCTAAAAATAGCGCCTGTATAGTGCCTGAAAAAATCCGGCCCCTTTCACACTGGAGCGGTGCGCTAGCAGGGCGGTCAAAAAAGTCCTGCTAGCAGCATCTTTGGAGCATGAAGGAGTGCTGTATTCACCGCTCCTATACTGCTCCTACCCATTGAAATCAATGGGACAGCGTGGTTATACCGCCGGCAAAGTGCCGCTGCAGCGGCGCTTTGCGGGCAGTTTTAACCCTTATTCGGCCATTAGCAGGGGTTAAAACCGCACCGCTAGCGGACGAAAACCGCTGCTAAAACGTTGGTAAAGCAGCGCTAAATATAGTGCTGCTTTACCGCCGACGCCGCTGCCGCCCCAGTGTGAAAGGGGCCTAACATGCACATCTGGGCAAAATAAGCTCTGCAATGCCTGCACATTTCCCCACATTCCTTTTCCATTAAGCCCTGGTTCACACCTATGCATTTTTTTTAGTGCATTTTCAGTTTTGCAGAAACACTCTACAGTCCATTTAACATGGTTTCCTATGGATGTACAGTGGAACCTCCAGATTGCGAGTAATGTGGTTAAGGAGCATTTCGCAATACGAGCACTGTATTTTTTAAAAACGTAACTCGGTATGCGAGTCTTGTCTCGCAAAAGGAGCATGATTCAGGTCAAAGCGTGTGCAGTACCGCGTTTGACCTGGGGGAGGGGCGCTGGAGCCGAGCGGCGCCGCTCGGCGCTGTTCGGAAATGCACGGAAAGGCCCGAGGACAGCTCGGCTGACCTCGGCAAACCTCGGGAACGGAGTCTTTCCGAGGTTTGCCGAGGTCAGCCAAGGTGTCCTTGGGCCTTTCTGGCCATTTCCAAGGCTCTCCGGCGCCCCCCCCCACTCTGGTCGCATGCAGTATTGCATGCTATTGAAGTCAATGCGGAACTAATTATTTTTGTTTCCATTGACTTCAATGGGGAAACTCGCTTTCATATGCGAGTACTTTGGATTAAGAGCATTCTGGAACGGATTATGCTTGTAATCCGAGGTTCCACTGTAGTTCACGTCTGTGCATTTTATGTAGAGGACCAGTGATTTTTTTTTTCTGGTTTTTGGTTGCATAGACTTCAATGGTTTAAATATGTGTATTAAAAAAAAAAAACACAAAATGCACCTGCAATATGCAAACTGCACAATTGTGAATCGGGCCTTAAGCCGTGTACACACGATCGGACTTTCCGATGGAAAATGTTCGATGACAGGCTGTTGGCGGTAAATCCGACCGGTTTGTACGCTCCATCGAAAAATTGTTGTCGGACTTTCCGCCAACAAATGTTGGATAGTAGGTTTTTTAAAATTTTCCGCGGACAAATGTCTGTTGTCGGATTTTCCGAGCGTGTGTACACAAGTCCGTCGGACAAAAGTCCAAAGTACAAACACGCATGCTCGAAAGCAAGGACGAGCCAGAAGCGGTCGGTCTTGTAAACTAGCGTTTGTAATGGAGAATTAACATTCGTGACGTGGCAAATTCTGAAATCTCGAAATGCAGCGCACAATTCTCTTCTTCTTTAATGGGATAATAATGAAGCTGCTTTGCTGGTGATACTGATGGAGTTATTGCAAACTAATTTTCAAAGGCTTTTTTTTTTTTTTTTTTGTGATATCAAGAATAATATTATTATGCTTTTTTTACAAGTTACCACAACACCATTATCCGTAGTTTTTAAGATCAAAGATACAACTAAATTGGTGTCCCTTGTTAATTTTACATTGTATTTTTTTTTGTAACTGCCGACTCCCAAACTGTCATTTGAAGTAAAACACATAGCCAAGTATTATTCTACACAATTTTTTTTATTGTGCATTAAAAAAACAAAAAAATTCAATTAGACATGATATCTGCCAATAGAACTTAACCAAAAAGTGCATTCTATGCATCCAAAAATATAGAAAATATACCAAATCAAATCATTATTATTCAACTAAAAAATAATGTCAAAGCAATAACTCCAAGGCCAATAATAAATAACACGTTATCTCCTCCGATTCCGACACATGGCTGGTTGATGAACGGCCGTTCAGAAACAAACTGAAAAGCACGAAATAAAAAGCGTGAACTGAAAAGCGCTAAATGAAAAACACGAAAAGAAAAGCGCAAATCAACACTCACCAAACTTCTACTAACATGAATTAGCAGAAGGAGCCCAAAGGGTGGCGCTAAAGAGCTGAAAAAACACGTAGTACGTCAGTATGTTCGTAATTGTTGGCCAAGAATTGTGTGGCCGTGTGTAAGCAAGACAAGTTTGGGCCGACGCCCTTCAGACAAAATTCCATGGTTTTGCTGGCCAACAATCCGATCGTGTGTACGAGGCTAAAGAGCTATCTCAGATTAAACCAATAATAGGCAGGCAGCCAATCACAGTCCATCTGTGAATAACGGGGATCCCTTACTAATCCGCACTATTATCGTTATGTTGGGGTAATTGGCTGGCTGCTCTGCTGTAAATGGGGAGACCCACCCCCACGGGGGCAGAAGGGGTAAAAGATGGGGGGCAATAAGGATCATCCCCCCCCACAAAAGGTGCCACCCCCAGCCCCCCTCCTGTGTCCTCCTAGCCAGGCAGGAAAAATACAGCCTCTGTACTTACACACGGGGCACTCTGTGTACTCCCGAGTGTGGTCATCAGGTTTCCTCGACTTGCTGTGTGTTGCTGCGTGTGGCAAGCTGGGATCCCGAGGTCACTGGCAGCCTTCCTCATCTCCTCCTCTCCTGCAATCAGCAGCCCATTGCCCGGGTCAGGGGAGACAAACAAGGAAACCTGATGCCTCGGTGTGTCTGCACTGAGCACAGCTCCGCTTGCATTCTCCCTGCCAGGTTCTTCCCTCTCCTGGTCAGGGGAGGAGGGCCGGTGATGTCAGAACCCAGTCCCATTGACGTCAGTGGAATCGTTCTATCTGCATCTCACATGTTCCGGCCCTACTTCCATAGACAACAATGGGGCTGGCTGGGGCTTTGGACCCAGCACACGGGGGACGCGGGGGGACTCATCTTTTTTGTAAATGTTGCGTCAGAGGCGACCGCACCGGCTGCCCCCCCAACACTACGCCACTGGCTTATACCTACCAACTCTCCCATTTCAGCAGCATAGACACTAATCATTCTGTACTCCAAGAAAAGAACTAGGAGGGCTAATAACACTCTTTAAAGTTGACCATACATTATTCTTTTTTTTATGTTCAACCAGCAGGTTGACTGAAAAAAAGAAAATGACCCGAATGTCCCATCTACATTTCCAATGTGGATGGGGGAATCACTTCCGCTGTGCTATTGTCTTCTAATGGTGGGTAGCCTTCTCCACTGTCAGAAAACTGATCAGAGTTGCCGGCTATACATATTTGGGAAAAACCTGATGTACTGGTTATACACAAGTCGATCCATAGATCAGCTTGTGTAAACCAGCCTGCCCATACATGACTCAAAATGTGTCCTGTCCCTGCTAAACTGGCTGAGTTTCGATCCATGTATGGTCACCTTAAAGTGGTTGCAAACCCTCATATATATATATATATATATACCCAGAGATGATACACAGAGATGAAAGAAATCCTTCTACATAAGTTGTACTTGTTTATCTGCAGTCTTCTCCTCTCCACATCCCTCTTCAAAAGGGAAGATCGCGTTAAAAATCTTTCATCGTTAGTCAGGAATGCCAAACACATATTGAGATCTGGAACCTTACCCCTGAACTGACTGGGCCCTATATACCAATACCACTCTGTACAGCGTTCAGACCTGTCCAGCCGCAGCCTGCTATAGGCTTTGACAGGCTGCCTGCAGTGGGGCTGGACTCTGCCCCTGCCCAGGTGAACTAAAGTGCCAGGAGGGACGCACTGCAACTAAACGCCCCAGTGTGCAAGAGGTATTAAGTGCACCTGAAGCTTGATGAATCAGGGTTTAGGCCTCGTGTGTCACTATGTCATGGTAAGAATGTTCTGTATTATTTGACCTTACCATAAGTTTTGTTTTTTACTGCAAAACTTTTACTGAGCTCGACGTAAGTTCGACTAGAACATCGGGTGTTCGCCGAACAACGAATATTATGGGGAGTTCGCGGGAAATTCGAGCATTGCGCAACGCCCCATAATGCACTGCGAGATCGCAGTGCATTGCTGTGTGATGATTGGCCAAAGCATGCACCTGACCTGAATGCTTTGGCCAATTACAGCGCCATCTGCTGAGAGAGCCATAATTGGCCAAAGGCAGGGTGCCTTTGGCCAATCATGGCTCAGGGGGACAAAGTCCACGCCCCATACTATATAAGGCTGCTTACAGAGCGACTGTGTATAGTGTGTGGGCGGAGATAGATTGAGCTAGTTTAGGCAGGCAAGTTAGTTAGTGGTAGTGTATTCAATATATATATATATATATATATATATATATATATATATTCTGCATTTAGAGTAGACTAGATAGATATTCAGTGTAGACTCTATATTCAGTCCATGCAGGCAGTGTAGTTTATATAACACGGTGTACTGAAGTTGTTAAGGGGAACCCTGTGCCAAAATGTAAAAAGAAAAAAAATGGCGTGGGGTCCCCCCCAAAATCCACACCAGGCCCTTCAGGTCTGGTATGGATTTTAGGGGGAACCCCCCCAAAGCACCTTGTCCCCATGTTGAAGGGCCTCATCCCCACAACCCTGCGGGCAGGGGGCTTATCGGAATCTGGAAGCCCCCATGTGAATGGGACAAAAAAGTGTCAAAAAAGTAAAAACGACAGGAAAGGTTTTTGACAATTCCTTTATTAATAAAAAAAAAAGTGTCCCGCGATGTCCATCCATCTTCAACCTTTTTGCAGTGACAACTGTCACCGGGTGACGTAACTGGGGGACCCTGCCCCCTTCTGATGTCACGTCACGTCACCGGGTGGCCCCGCCCTTGCCCATTTAACAGCTGTCAAAGAGAAAAGACAGCAGTTGGCGGGACGCCTCCCATGGAGGCAGAGTTTTTTTCATTTTTTTTTCCTCTGGGCCGTTGGACGCTGTGATTGACAATGGATGGACATCGCGGGACACTTTTTTTTTTTAATAAAGGAATTGTCAAAAACTGTCTCCTGACGTTTTAACTTTTTTGACACCTTTTTGGTGAATGTACCCGATACCCATTCACATAGGGGGGGCGGGATCTGGGGGCCCCCTTGTTAAAGGGGGCTTCCAGATTCCGATAAGCCCCCTGCCCACAGACCCCCACAACCACCGGGCAAGGGTTGTGGGAAAGAGGCCCTTGTCCCCATCAACATGGGGACAAGGTGCTTTGGGGGGGACCCCAAAACACCCTACCCATGTTGAGGGCATGTGGCCTGGTACGATTCAGGAGTGGGGGGCGCTCTCTCATGCCCCCCCTTTCCTGCTGCTTGCTCGGATAGGGGTCTGGTATGGATTTTTGGGGGGACCCCCCGCGCCATTTTTTTAAATATTTTCGGCGTGCAGTTCCCCTTAATATCCATACCAGACCCGAATGGCCTGTAAATGGCCTGGGGGGGGAACTATTTTTTTAATGATTTTTTATCTATATTGCCAGGATCCGACAATACATTACTGCTGCGAGCAATTTTAAATTACATTTTTTCACTTAAAAATTTTATTTTGCTGCGGTACTGTTATACACATGGGAAAGATGCGCTACTTTACAGGCAGACTAAGGGGACCCCCCAGCCATGATATTTAAAGGAATATTTAATTTTTATTGTTTCACTTTCACTATAACATTTTTAAAATCACTAACTATCAATAACAGTGCAAAAAACTTTTTTTACATTGTTACATGTCTCCTAGGGCAGGACCTGGGTCCCCAAAACACTTTTTATGGCAATAACATGCATATAAGCCTTTATAAGCCTATCGTGTCGCATAGACATTAATGGTGTTCGCACAACTTTTTTGTCTGTTCGCATGTTCTGGTGCGAACCGAACCAGGGGGAAGGGGGGGGGTGTGTTCGGCTCATCCCTAATGTGGACCTTATATCTGGATTAC
Source organism: Lithobates sylvaticus (assembly GCA_028564925.1). NCBI lineage: Eukaryota > Metazoa > Chordata > Amphibia > Anura > Ranidae > Lithobates > Lithobates sylvaticus. Next base: position 604,171,170 of record CM053027.1, on the reverse strand, counting down.
TTTGCTTATGTACACGTGTGGTATGTTGTACCCTTTCTATGTATGTTTTTTTTTTACAAGGAAAAATAAAATTACCTTTAAAAAAAAAAAAGTTCTGTATTGCCCTATCACCACCTATCTAAATCAAACCATTGTTTTGATTGGCAGCTAGAGGAGTATCACAGATAGTTCATACTGCTAACATACATATTTACATAGTAGGTAAGGTGGAATAAAGACAATAGTCCATCCAGTTCAATCTGTGTAGGTGTATGTGTGGATAATCATTTCCCATATCCCTGTATGTTGTGTTCTTTAAGATACATGTTCAAGAGTCTTTTAAAAATATCCATACTCCCAGCAGCCACCACCAATTGTGGGAGGGAGATCCACATCCTTATTGCCCTGACAGTGAAAAAACCCCTACACAGTTTAAAGGGGTTGTAATCCCTTTTGTTTATTCACCTTAACGCATCCTATGCATTAAGGTAAAAAAAACACCTGGCAGTGACCAGCCCCCCAGTTTTACTTACCTGAGCCCCGTATTTCCCACAGTCCCCGCTGTCCCTCTCTGCACGGGGTCCCGGCTCGTGATTGGAAAGATTGATAGCAGCGCAGCCATTGGCTCCCGCTGCTGTCAATCACATCCAATGACGCAGAAGGCGGGCCGAGTCCTACATTCAAAGTCTATGGATGCCGAATGCTGGACTCGGGAGCGCACCCGCAAGGTAACCCCCCCCCAGGAGAGCGCTTCTCCTAGGGGGTTATGTGGGGAGGAGTCGCGTGAGCTGCCAAGGGACCCCAGAAGTCGAGGTTTGGGGCCACTCTGTGCAAAACAAACTGCACAGTGGAGGTAAGTATGACATGTTTGTTATTTTTATTTTTTTAATCAAAGCTTTACAATCACTTTAAGGTTAAACCGATTCTCCTCCAATCTCATTGTGTGGCCCTGTGTCCTCTAATGCCCCGTACACACGGTCGGATTTTCCGACGGAAAATGTCCTATCGGACCATGTTGTCGGAAATTCCGACCGTGTGTAGGCACCATCTGACTTTTTCCGTCGGAATTTCCGATGGAAAAAGTTTGAGATCCTGCTCTCAGACAACAAAGTCCTATCGGACTTTTTCCGATCATGTGTAGCGAATTCCGATGGACAAGGTGCCACGCATGCTCAGATCACATTACAAGACCAAAGCTATTGGCTACTAGCCTCTACGTAGTCCCGTCGTACGCAACGTGTGTACGGGGCATTACACTTCCTGAGACTGAATAGTTTTCTACCTACACTGGAATCACCATTGTGGTATTTGTAAATCGCTATCATATCTCCTCTCAAGCGTCTCTTGTCCAGAGAGAATAAATTTAGTGCTTGTAGTTGTTCTTCATAATTAAGGTCCTCCAATCCCCTTATTCATTTTGCTGCCCTTCTCTGGACTCTCTCCAGCACATCCCTTCTGAGGACTGGTGACCAGAACTGGACGGAGTACTCCAGATGTGGCCTAACCAGAGCTTTATAAAGTGGCAACATACTGAGACCCAAAGTCATTTATTGTAGGAATGAAATCCCTGAGATTCTTTTGTAGGCAGAGGATTGTGGTAACTCACCTGAAGTTCTAGCCAGCTGGGTGGCTGTGTTCTGGTGCCATTACCAAACGTCCTCCGCAGTCGCTCCTCACAGTACGGGGCATATCCCGGGGGACCTCCGCTAATGAAGTTTCTCAAGTACTAGAAAACACAAGAAGACAGAAATTAAAGTCCTATTGCAGGTACAATGGCAAATATTTTAATTATATATATATATATATATATATATATATATATATATATATATTTATTTATTAACATTGAACTGTGAATTTAACTGTTTGAGCAGAATTCAACTTTAATGCAGACCTAGGGATCAGGAATACCTTTTTATGTTGGAAGTTACCTTTCACAGAGAGATCACAATACCCCTCAAGATCCCCCATCCAGCTTTGTTCAGAGTCACTATCTACTTCCTGGACTTATTATAAAGTTGCTGTATTTTATTGTGACATGTCAGGAATAAATTTATGCAGACTTGTAAAATGACTAAAAGGTCCACATTAGGTAAAACCTCATTGGCATCTACCAGTGCCTAGTTTATCCTACTATTTTTACCCGTCATCTGTTGTGACAGGTGTACTTTATATCAATTAGATATGTGCAATTTGTTTAGTTCCAAATTAGTTTTTTAACAAATCTTCCTAAATTCGTTCATTTGGAAATATCCGAATTAACGAAAACCCGTTTATAAAAATTTTGGGAATAATTAGAAAATTTGTAAATTTCAAATTTACGAATTTTCGAAATCTAGCAGTGCCTAGTTTATCCTACTATTTATACCTGTCATCTGTTGTGACAGGTGTACTTTATATTAATTAGATATGTGCAATTTGTGCAAACCTGTTTAACAAATTTTCCGGAATAATTTGAAAATTTGTAAATTTGAAAATTCGTAAATTTCTGAATTTTGAAATTTCGAATTTTGAAATTTCCGAATTTTGACATTTCCGAATTTACAAATGTATGAATTTTCAAATTTTTACGAATTTTCAAATTTACAAATTTACGAATTTTCGAAAATTCGTAAATTCGTAAATTTGAAAATTCGTAAATTTAAAAATTCGTAAATTTGAAAATTCGTAAAAAATTAGAAAATTCGTAAAAAATTAGAAAATTCGTAAATTTGAACATTTTAAAATGTTCAAATTTACGAATTTGAAAATTTGAAAATTCGTAAATTTGAACATTTTAAAATGTTCAAATTTACGAATTTTCAAATTTTCAAATTCTTAAATTTGAACATTTTAAAATTCGTAAATTTGAAAATTCGTAAATTTGAAAATTCGTAAATTTGAAAATTCGTAAATTAGAAAATTCGTAAATTCATAAATTTGAAAATAAAAAATAAAAACTAACTAATAATAACTAATTATGAAATTATAAATATTGGAATTTCCTTTCACATTTGGCTGTTCGTGAACGTAATGAATGCAAATTTATCTGCAGTTACAAAATGATCCGAAATAACGAATGCAGTATCTAAACGAATGAAACGTAACAAATTAATACTAATAAATAACAATAATATTAAAAACTTTTTATTATTATTATTTATTAATAATTTGTTCTGGCATTCGTTATTTCGGATAATTCGTAACTGCAGATAAATTTGTATTTGTTATGTTCACTAACAGCCAAATTTGAAAGGAAATTCCAATACCTATAATTTATTAGTTAGTTACTATTAGTTAGTTAGTTATTATTTCAAATTTTCTGATTTTCTTTCTTAAATTTCGGATTTTTTAATTTTCGGCTTTTGGAATTTACGAATTTTGGAATTTACGAATTGCAATCATAAAACGAATGACTCGAAAAACGAAAAAATAAACAAAAACGAATGAAACAAAAACGAACCAATTTTTTCGGCAGTGCACATGTCTAATATCAATCTAATTGCTTGTGAATATAGGTATAATCATGCATAATTTATTTTGAAACATTTACAAAGTCCCCCAATTATATGATTACAAACCTTCTGTTTAAATTGCAATCGCATAAAGGCTAAAAGTAGGAAATTTGAAGACAAAAATAATTTTTAGAAAACCTTATTTTATTTTCCTACTTACTTCTGATCTTCTATACACCCTTCTGAATGAATGAATGATTTGTATAGCGCTGCAATTGCGAACTGAATTGCCTCAAGGTTTCAAATTCGGACCAAACTGAATGCTGTCAGTGCAGAGCTTGTCAATCACTCAAGCAAACCACCCACACATCTTTTCTACACTTCAGCGGAAATCCAGTCCCCCAAACATTTTTTTTTTTTTCCAAAATTGTACATGAATATTACTAACATGTCATATTTTTGGCGTTTTTACTTTCTTTAGAAATAGTTTGTTACTCACAGATCTCGGAAGCAGGCAGGTTTCATTTTAGCTGTGGGCATCCTGCAGGCCCAGATTGGCCATAGGGCAAACCGGGCACTTGCCCGGTGGGCCGCTGCCATCAGGGCCACCAGGCTGCAAGTCCTTCCGGGGCCCAAGGCTGGAGCTTGCGCCGCTTCATCCAGCCTCTCCGCGACCGCCCGCCTGCCAGTTAAGCTCAGCCATTGGCGCCGGAGGGAGGAGCTAGATGAGGCGCCTTCGGCCTCTCCGCGGCCGCCCGTATAGGTCAGCCGCCGGTGCCGGGGGGAGGAGCCAGAGCAGACACCTTGAAGCCAGTCTTCTGTCGAGAAGTGCCGGATAACAGAAAACGTGAGTTCAGCCCCCCCCCCCCCTGTAACCTGGATAGGAGGAGCAGTGGGGGCGGCTGCATATAGAACAATCATTTTCTCCATCTTCCTCCTGCAGTATCGGAATGCCTGCGAGAGGTAGAGAAGAAGCAGGCATTCCGAGACTGCATAAGGAAGATAGAGAAAATGATTGTTCTATATGCAGCCACCCCCCATCGCTCCTCCTATCCTCCTCCCTGGATGCGCCAATTGCCAATTGAGAGCATTATAATGGATACTCTCAGGGCATCACAGCCCCTATGTGCAGCAGAGTCCAGAGGGGTGGCCAGGATATTTGTAATTAGTTCACCTTTTTCATTTTTTATGAAAAGGTGGATTTTAAGGCCCCATTCACAGCTCAGTGTTTGGTAGCTTGAAGCTCCAAAACGCTTTAGGAGAAAAAAAAAAAATCTATTATTTTCTATGGAGTTGGTTCACATCTTCAATAGAAGTCGTCTGAAGCCAAACACCTGAAACGCAAAAAAGTTCTGGGGTTTTTATTTTTGTACCTCGAATCGGACAGATTGGTGTGTTTTTGAAGCATTTTATGTTCCATAGAAATGCATGGAAACGCTTGATTCATTGCGTTTTTGAGTGTTTTTCTGCTCAAATGCAATAGTCAAATAAAAATAATTAATAATAATAATTAATAAATAAATAGAATACATACATAAATAATAATCATAAATACATAATAAATAAAAAAAAACCTAACCTCAACCCCTAACCCTTACTCCTAACCTGAACCCCAACATTAACCCCTAACCCTAATCCTAACCCCAACCCAAATATTTACCCCTAATTCCTAACCCCAACCCTAATATTAACCCCTAACCCCAACATTAACCCCTAACCCTAATCCTAACCCCAACCCAAATATTTACCCCAAATTACTAACCCTAACCCTAATATTAACCCCTAACCCCAACATTAACCCCTAACCCTAATCCTAACCCCAACCGAAATATTTACCCCTAATTACTAACCCCAACCCTAATATTAACCCCTAACCCCAACATTAACCCCTAACCCTAACCCCAACCGAAATATTTACCCCTAATTACTAACCCCAACTTTAATATTAACCCCTAACCCCAACATTAACCCCTAACCCTAATCCTAACCCCAACCCTAATATTTACCCCTAACTCCTAACCCCAACCCTAATATTAACCCCTAACCCCAACATTAACCCCTAACCCTAATCCTAACCCCAACCCAAATATTTACCCCTAATTACTAACCCCAACCCTAATATTTACCCCTAACCCCAACATTAACCCTAATCCTAACCCCAACCCTAATATTTACCCCTAACTCCTAACCCCAACCCTAATATTAACCCCTAACCCCAACCCAAATAATTACCCCTAATTACTAACCCCAACCCTAATATTAACCTCTAACCCCAACATTAACCCATAACCCTAATCCTAACCCCAACCCAAATATTTACCCCTAATTACTAACCCCAACCCTAATATTAACCCCCAAACCCAACATTAACCCCTAACCCTAATCCTAACCCCAACCCTAATATTTACCCCTAACTCCTAACCCCAACCCTAATATTAACCCCTAACTCCAACATTAACCCCTAACCCTAATCCTAACCCCAACCCAAATATTTACCCCTAATTACTAACCCCAACCCTAATATTAACCCCTAACCCCAACATTAACCCCTAACCCTAATCCTAACCCCAACCCAAATATTTACCCCTAAGTACTAACCCCAACCCTAATATTAACCCCTAACCCCAACATTAACCCCTAACCCTAATCCTAACCCCAACCCTAATATTTACCCCTAACTCCTAACCCAACCCTAATATTAACCCCTAACCCCAACATTAACCCCTAGCCCTAATCCTAACACCAACCCCTAACCCCCAACCATAACCTCTAGCCTAAAAAATGAAATAAATAATAATAATGAGTAAATAAATCGACCCCAACCATAACCTCTAACCCCTTCCGAAAAATTAAAAATAAAAAGCAAATAATAAAAGGGGATGAGAAGCTGAAAATCATAGCAACAAAATGATGAAGCAGATGATATTTTTCTCTATTGGCCAATGAAAAATGCCAAAGCTCAAAAGCACTTTTAAATTGCTGTACAAAAACGCTGGAAAAAAACGCCAGAAAAAATTCTCAAAAACGCATCGCTCAAGTGTGAATGCAGCCTAAGAAAATCAGTAATTCCGCTGAGGCAGTAAAAGACACATTCCTTGCAAACACACCAAATAAACAGCAGCAAATGTGTGTAACTCACCTTGACGAATTTCTCGGAGGGCGCAAAGCATCCTACACAGAGAGACATGAGGATCCAGCCGCGGGCATGGCTGCTTTTCGAAGGGTTCTGGGTAAGCTGTTTGCATATTTGGCAGTAGATTTCATCCCTGCAAAATCGAAAAATGCAAGATCAGTTCAGCATACATTGAGTGCTATGTACTATATAAAGCACTAGAACGCTATGTTGACCACCTTCTGGAAAATGACAGTTGCCTGGCTGCCATCCTGATCCTTTCATATTCCATTTTTTTTAAAAGCATGACTACCCCCTAGTTATAGGTCAGTGATTTAGAAAAATACTAAAAAGGACAACTATGGGCTCGGGATCACCCCCTGTTTTTGACACCTTTTATTTAATTTTTTTTTAATGTTTATAAATCTAGGTGTCTTCTGTCTGGTGTCATCACATGTCTTCTTCACCTTTTCTTCTTCCGATGGTGGGCAGATTCTGGATGTTGCAGGGGGGCAACCATGAAGTGGTGCCACTCTCTGCAGCATTGTCCTGTAAAGGCAGGGTGGGGGGCGGGCCTATGACAATCTGGGCTCCCAGGAAGCAGGTTGGTTGTCACTGGGACAAAATGTGCTATTAATATGTTTTTTTTCTATGTTCCCATTGCAGAGATTTTCTGTCACTGCCTGTCCTGATGGATGGGTGTAACAATACACAGTGTCTCCGGGGGGCCAAGCACTTATTAATGTTGGCACAGACACCAATATCAGTAGTGTACAGATGGTGGGCAGTTATATAATTAAAGCGGAGTTCCACCCAAAAGTGGAACTTCCGCTCATTTGTCTCCTCTCCCTCTCCGGTGCCACAATTGGCACCTTTCGTTGGGGAGGGGGGACAAGAGACCTGTCTTCGACAGGTATCCTGTTCCCACTCCCGGGAATCCGGGCCGCGGCCCGTGACATCACCGCGGGGCTCCCTCCTCCTCTCCCTGTCGCGGGCCACTAGGAGAGAGGAGCGGGGCCTCACGAATGCGCAGTAGGGTTCCCAGCGTGAAGCTTTAAGGCTACACTGCTGGGTACCCTTACCCGCAATGGCGGCGGCAGCACCCGACAGCTGATGGAAACATAAGCTGCAGTGCCGACATCACTGGACTCCAGGACAGGTAAGTGTCCCATTATTAAAAGCCAGCAGCTGCAGTATGTGTAGCTGCTGGCTTTTAATTTTTTTTTTTTTTGTGGGCAGAACCCCGCTTTAATGAATTGATTGCACACACAGCCACTGATGACACCAGGGTTGGGCAGCTATTTATTGTCAGGGAAATGAAAGAGTCATCTAGGAAGACGGGGGAGGAAATGGAATGAAGAACTCAAAATATGACAAAATTAGAGGGTGTGGGTGAGAAGGGGCAGAGTCTAAGTTTCAATTAAAAGTCACTATAGTTTTTTTTTGCATACACCCATATGCTATAATGGTTTTTATGTGAGCACTGATGGATACCCCGTACCCGAAATCCATCCATGCACAGCCGTTCAGACACTATATTGTCAAAAATATTGGGACGCCTGCCTTTACACACACATGACCTGTAATGGCATCCCAGTCTTAAGCCCCATACACACGGTCGGATTTTCCGATGGATTCTGTCCTATCGGACAATGTTGTCGGAAATTCCGACCGTGTGTAGGCACCATCGGACATTTTCCATCGGATTTTCCGACGGACAAAGTTCTATCTCCTGGCTCTCAAATTTTCCGACAACAAAGTCCGATCACACCAATTCCGATCGTGTGTAGCCTAGTCCGACGGACAAAGTGCCACGCATGCTCAGATCACATTACAAGTACAAAGCTATTGGCTACTAGCCTCTACGTAGTCCTGTCATAGGCAACGAACGTCACCACGTTCAGAATGATCGGATTTTCCGACAACTTTGTCCGACCGTGTGTATGCAACACCAGTGTCGGACTAAATCCGTCTGAAAAAATCCGATGGATTTTGTGGTTGGATTTTCCGACCGTGTGTATGGGGCTTTAGTCCGTAGGGTTCAATATTGAGTTGGCCCCGCCCTTTGCAGCTATAACAGCTTCAACTCTTCTGGGAAGGCCGTCCACAAGGTTTAGGAATGTGTCTATGGGAATGTTTGACCATTCTTCCAGAAGTGCATCTGTGAGGTCAGGGACCGATGTGGACGAGAAGGCCTGGCTCCCAGTCTCCACCCAAATTCGTCCCAAAGGTGTTCTATCCGATTGAGGTCAGGACTCCGCTTTAATTATATAACTGGCCACCATCTGTACACTACTGATATCAGTGTCTGTGCCAACATTAATAATGTCAAGTTCCTCCACCCCAAACTCACTCATCCATGTCTTTATGGACCTTGCTTTGTGCACTGGTCCAAATCATTTGGTCCACACATTATTGTGTGGGGTTATTATTCAGGGGTTGGGCTTGGCCCCTTAGTTCAGGCCAGTCAAGTTCCTCCTCCCCAAACTCGCTCATCCATGTCTATATGGACCTTGCTTTGTGCACTGGTGATCAGTCATGTTGGAACAGGAAGGGGCCATCCCTAAACTGTTCCCACAAAGTTGGAAGCATGAAATTGTCCAAAATGCCTTGGTATGCTGACGCCTCAAGAGTTCCCTTCACTGGAACTAAGGGGCCAACCCAACCCCTGAAAAACAACCCCACACCATAATCCCCCCTCCACCTAATGATTTGGACCAGTGCACAAAGCAAGGTCCATAAAGACATGGATGAGAGAGTTTGGGGTGGAGGAACCTGACATTATTAATGTTGGCACAGACACTGATATCAGTAGTGTACAGATGGTGGCCAGTTATATAATTAAAGTGGAGTCCTGACCTCAACCCAATAGAGCAACTTTGGGATGAATTAGAGCGGAGACTGTGAGTCAGGCCTTCTTGTCCAACATCAGTGCCTGACCTCACAAATGCGCTTCTGGAAGAATGGTCAAACATTCCCATAGACACACTCCTAAACCTTGTGGACGGCCTTCCCAGAAGAGTTGAAGCTGTTATAGCTGCAAAGGATGGGCCAACTCAATATTGAACCCTACGGACTAAGACTGGGATGCCATTAAAGTTCATGTGCGTGTAAAGGCAGGTGTACCAATACTTTTGCTAATATAGTGTATATATTGGCGGCTTTATACAACTGGGCTTTCCAGGTGGAGGAAATACGACAGAATTTGTGCTTCCCAGGCCCCTGTGTGAAAGAGGCCTAAATGTTTGCAGTGCAACTAATTGTCACCTAACTTTCTGCACAGAAATAAGGAGAGATTTGTGAAAATTTAGAATTGTTACCAACACCCCAATCTTGCCTGTTCTGAAACGGGCACATTTTTGCTAGTAGTAATAAAAATAACAAAAACAACACCAACCGAAGTGCTGGTCTCAGGATCCCATTGCCAATAATAAAATGGAGTTTTTCCAGGTTTGAAGTGGGACGATCTTCCAGCATGCTGTTCCCCTGCAGGGTGGACTCTCCATCGTGGAGTCTTTTTGTTACCTGAACCAGAGGAAGCAAAGGGTTAAAGAAAGAAAGAAAGGGTAATCTAGGTCACATTACCAATACTATAGGCTCTTATGAGAATATTAATTGGCTACTTGTGCTGCATCTAGCTTTCTCAGTCTGAGCTCTGCTGTACATGGACAGTAAGTGGCTGATACCAACCTCAAGTCAGGTACTTACAATGCTTGCATAAAAAAATAAAAAATAAAAAAAAACATTAATCACTTCAGCTCTGAAAGTGGTTAGGTCATTTTTTGCTATTCAGCACTGTGCTACTTTATTTAGTAATTGCGCAGTCATGCAACACTGTAGCCAAGTAAAATTGATATCATTTTTTTCACACACATAGAGCCTTCTTTTGGTGGTATTTGATCACCGCTGAGTCTTTTATTTTTTGTGATATAAACAAAAAAAAGACCAAAAATTTTGAAAAAAAAATAAACAAAAATAAAAAATTTTACTTTCTGCTATAAAATAAAAAAAAATAAAAATTTCTTCCTACAGTTTGGCCAAAATGTATTCTGCTACATGTCTTAAATAATAAAAAAAAATCCCAATAAGTGCATTTTGATTGATTTGTGTAAAAGTTATAGCACCTAAAAACTATGGTGTATATATACTGGAATTTTTTATAAATTTTTTTTATACTACTAATGGTGATGATCAGTGGATAATAATGGGACTGCGATGGTGCGGCGGGCAATCTGACGCTGGGGGGGAGGGGGTGCTGACTAACTACCATCACCAGTGACATTAATACACTGATCAGTGATAATACTATACACTGTCACTGTACTAATGACACTGGCTGGGAAGGGGTTAAAGAGGAACTGCAGTCTGCTCACATAATTTGTAATAAAATAATTTTTGCCATTCTGAAGTTTCCCTCCAATCACTTTGCATATTATTTTATATATATACTGTGATTCTGTACTTAACAAATATGCTGCAGAAATCTCCTTCCACTGAGTCTGGCTGCAGCCATTTTAACTGTGGGCAGCTGAAGCTGCTGCCTGTTCACTTCCTGGATTTACATAGACACACACCTCCAGCTCTGCAGCTCTCATTGGCTCTCGTATGACTCACCCCCCCCCCCCCCCCCCCCTTCCTGGCAAACTCTCAGGTGAGAGAGAGAGCTGTACATGATGTCATAAGCCTAGGCTAATGACCAGACAAGAAACAGGAAGTGGGCCGTATAAGGGATTTACTGGCAGAAAAAAAATGTTTTACTAACCAAAGTTAAAACAACAACAAGGGCAGAAGATTTAATAGATGGAAAAATGACTGAAGGTCAACTTTAACATCTAGGGAGCGATCAAAGGGTTAAATGTGTGCCTAAGGCTGGATTCACACCTAAGGCATTTTTAGTGCTTTTTGCATTTTGTAGATTTGCACTAAAGTCCATTTAACATGGTTTCCTATGGAACACTGTTCTGTAGTGCAACTCTGCAAAATGCAAAAAGCACTAAAAATGCATATGAATCCAGCCTTACAATATGTAATGTGTGTACAGTGTGCTGCTATTACTAATAGATATTTACGTTTCTTATCCCTGCTTCGCAGGGATGAGAAACAGAGAGATCGTTCCCTATGTACAGAGCTCTGTGTTGATTGTAGACAGCTGATCAGCAGGATCTGGCTGTGAATCATTGGCCAGGACTTGCTAAAATGCCCCCCCCCCCCCCCTGTGTACAATCACAGTGGGTGCTGGCTGGAAGGGTGCCCTTAACGCCCTAAATACTGGAGCGGGCAGCGATGTACGGGTAAGTCACTTTGCCTACAGCCTGTACGCAGAGGGGCGTCTGGAAGTGGTTAAAGAATACAGAATTGCACTAATCTGAATATTTTATATCTGCTTGGAGTTCATATTTTTTACTTGTGTAGACTGATAGAAGACTTAAAAAGTCTATTTGCATAAATCACAAGTCGCAGTCAGCGTTGTAACCTTTACTGCATTTGCTATGCACTTACTATATCTAAAAAAAGATAGATTTTTAGATTTTCATTCATTGTTGCTTTGTGATAACATCCTGGTGATAGCAGCAGCTAGATTTATTGCACACATTTTCTGCGTTCATTTGTACTTTTACATTCACACCCCACTAGGTGGCAGCGCACAACTACCACATACCCTATGCACTTACTATATATTTGGTTCCAGCTAAAAAAAACTGCTTTATAAATAAAATTTAAAAAAGTGACCGTACAAATGTATACAACGTACCTCCTCGGTTAACTTGGACTTTTTCTTCAGTGTTAGAGAGACCAGTTTATGGCGAACGCTGTTCTTCTTCAGGCTGTCAATGTGAGCGTTCTGCATGGGATGGCAAAAAGAACATTGCATTACATTCTCCACCTCCGTCTCCTGCTTTGCTGCGTTACACAACGGTTACACTTTACTGCTCCTTCTCACCAGGCAAGTCTATTAGTCGGCTAACTCAATAAAAACAATGCACTCCCCATGTGGCTGATATCTCATCCCAGTTAACCTTAGAGGATAGAAATAAAAGAGCAGCGGTTGCATACGTAAAGCCTTATTCCGGGAAATCTGAAAATGATTCCTTGCCGCCGTCATGTCCGATGCAAGGCCATTGACCCTGCAATGATCTTGATGAAGTCAGGACCTTAGACCGATGGAGCATGGAGTAGAAGGCGCTGCGGTGGTTGGTCTAGCAGTTAGGGGGATCGGAGGATTGGGTAGGTAGGTTGATTCCTAGGGACCTATCACCATGATGGGCAACCTCATTGGATAATAGAAGTGGGGAGGGGGCACTGCAGGGAAGCAGAACTGCCAAGATTCAGGAACTTTTCCTTATCAAAACAGCACAACATCCAGGTAGATCAAGAACACTAAAATGCTGCACTTTCTATGGATGGTAAAATAAATGTAGCATTGCATTTCATTTTTTAGAAAGATAAAACTCTTAGATTGTAGGCTCTTATGATCAGGACCCTCGGATCCCTCCTGTATAGAATTGTATTGTAACTGTACTGTCTGCCTTCATGTTGTAAAGCGCTGCGCAAACTGTTGGCACTATATAAATCCTGTATAATAATAATAATAATACATTGGTAAATTAGGAATATGCATCCCATTAGACAGGTGCGATTTGTTTCATCATCGAATCGAAATTCAGACAAAATTTTTGTTGCTTTGAGATTTGGATGTACCTGAATTTCCAAATCACGATAGTAACAAATTTCAACGAATCTGAAATAAATTATCGAATTCCAAATAAATACAGAAAGGTATAAAAGTGAAATAAGATGATGATTCCTAATTAGGCTGCTGAATAGAATAAAATAGGATTGAATATAATAAAACAGAATGGAACAGAAAATAAAAAGGATAGAATAGAATAAAACAGAATATAATAGAAAATAAAGAATAGAATATAAAAAAAAAACAATATAACAGAAAATAAAGGAATAGAATATACAAAAATAATAGAATAGACTAAAACAGAATAGAATATAAAGGAATAGTATAGAAAAAAAATTATAGAATATAATAGAAAATGAAGGAATATAATAGAACAGAAAATAAAATAGAAAATAAAGGAATAGAATAGAATAAAACAAAATATAATAGAAAATAAAGGAATAGAATATAATTAAAGAATAGAATAAAACAGAATATAATAGAAAACAAAGGAATAGAATATAAAAAAAAGAATAGAATAGAAGAGAAGAGAATATAATAGAAAATTAAGGAATAGAATAAAACAAAATAGAATAGAATAAAACAGAATATTATAAAAAACTAAGGAATGTAATATAAAAGAATAGTGTAGAATAAAATTGAAAAGAATTGAATAGAATCTAAAAAACAGAACATAAGGGAATAGAATACAACAAAATAGAAAATAAAGGAATATAATTAAATAGAATATAAAGGAATATAATAGAATAAAAAAGTAAAGGATAGAGTAGAATATAAAAGAATAGAATAGAACAGAATAGAGTAGCATAGAATCAAAAATAATAGAATAGAAAAAATATAACAGATTAGAATAGAAAATACGGAAATAGAATAGAATACAATATAATAGAAAATAAAGGAACAGAATTAAATAGAATAGAAAAGAATAGAATAGACTATAAAAGAATAGTGTAGAATAAAATAGAAACAAATAGAATAGAAAGAAATGAGAATAGAATAGAGGAGAATATAATTAGAATAGAATAGAGCGAATATATCCGTCTTCCGAAATTCAAACTTCAAATTTAAATTTTAAAATTCGATTTTTCAAATTTCAAATCGATTTGAATAAAATGAATATAAGAAACGATTCCGAATATATGAAACTAATATGATGAAATTAAATGATTAACTTAACAAATTAATCTGAAACTAGACGCAACAAATTTCTCTGTTGAGCACATCTCTACATCCCATTCTCAAGTCAATTGTTCCTCTTGCAGGCACAAATTAGGCTTCTTATCCCACACATAGAGGTCTAGATATAAAACATTTGTTGGCCGGATGTTACACACTTTCATGCATGCTGAACGAATTCTGTATCGTCAGCTCCATCTATTGGCCAAAGTGCGGTACAGTTTTGGCCACTAGATGGAGCCAACAATCATGGGGAATAATCTATTAGAGAAATTACAGCCAGAATTCATGCAGTACAAACAATTCTGTGTTTTACATTTGTCAAACAAATGTATTATAAATAGACCCCCCTGGTCTTTGTAGCTCTTTGGCCCACAATATACACACATCTACTCTCCATATTAGAGCTCTGCTGCCACTTAGAGAACTGACCATTCTCTGCTGGCTCTGGTGATAAACCCAGTTATGTAAGACTTCTTTACATATTGAATAAAGAATGCAATTCACATACACTAAGGCCCCTTTCACACTGGGGCGTTTTTCATGCGGTGCAGCGCTAAAAATAGCGCCTGTTCACCGCATGAAAAAATCCTGCCCCTTTAACTCCAGTGTGAAAGCCGGCAGGCTTTCACACTGGAGCGGTGCGCTAGCAGGATGACAAAAAAAGTCCTGCTAGCAGCATCTTTGGAGCGGGATAGGAGCGGTGTGTTCACCGCTCCTATACCGCTCCTTCCCATTGAAAAGAATGGGAGACCGCAGTAAAACCGCGGCAATACCGCCGCAAAGCGCCGCTACGGCGGCGCTCTGCGGGGGGGGGTGTTTAACCCTTTTTCGGCTGCTCGCGGGGGGTAAAACCGCACCGCGAGAGGCCGAAAACCGCGGTGAAAACGACGGTAAAGCAGCGCTAAATATAGAGCTGCTTTACCGTCACCGCGGCTCACCGCCCCAGTGTGAAAGGGGCCTAAGGAAGTTCACCATCTCTATTTGTCCTGATTACCGATGTCACTGGGTACTGAAGGGGATGGGAAATCCAAAATGTTATGGGGTGTCACAGGAACGGAGTGAAAGTCTTCCAATGGGGACACCTGTTCTAGTGATGGCTGTTAGACATGTGCAATTCGTTTAGTTCCAAATTAGTTTTTCAACGCATTTTGACAAATTCGTTAATTCCAAAATGTCAGAATTTTTCAATTTCAGAATTTCGAATTTCCAAATTTCAGAATTTGGAAATTCGGAAATCCTAAAATTTGGAAATTCAGAAATTGAAAAATTTGGAAATTTGGGAATTTAGAAAATTTGGAAATTCGGAATTTTGGGAAATTTGAAAATTCTAAGAATTGGAAAGTTGAATATCCCAAAATAAGAATGTCTAATAGCTGTCTAAGAAGGATTTCCTCTAAATTCTGAGAGATTTTCTATCTTTCCGTTGTGTTCCAGGATAGGAAGTGAAGTCAAATATCTCTGGTGTTCTTATAGGGCGGTAGTGGGGGTGCTAAAACTTTGAGCGAACACCAAAACTAGCCTTGAGTCCAGGTGACACTTACCTCCCCCTCTCCTTGTAGTGCCTGGAGCTCCCTCTTATAGGTCTTCTTCCCCAGCGTCTCGTAGATCTTTGTCATGACGGGGATCTTCTCGCTGCCGTCGCTCATGGCCGTGTGGTATTTTGGCTCCGGAAGGTCGCCCATAAAGCGAAGAATAGTAATCCAAACAGCAAGAGCAGCCTGAGAAATGAATTCATAAAAATCAGAAACTGAATTAAGAATATATTATGTAAAAAAATAAATAAAAAAAGCTCTAACTACCATTTTCAAATGCTGGTTAGACTCTCTGTCAGATTTTTATTACCGTATATACTCGAGTATAAGCCGAGATTTTCTGCCCTTTTTTTTGGGCTGAAAGTGCCCCCCTCGGCTTATACTCGAATCGCCACCGTCTGCCTACCTGATCAGCTTGTCATGCAGACAGACGTCGCGGCCATTCCAGTGTTTAAAAGCAGCGCCTCCTCGTCTGTAATAGGCGAAACACTCAATTTCCCAGCAGTCAGTGTTCCGCCTATCACGGACATCCTCGTCCGTGGTATGAGGATGAGCGGATGTTTGTTATAGGCGGAACACTGACTGCTGGGAAATTGAGTGTTCCGCCTATCATAGACGAGTAGGAGGAAGCGTGGCTTTTGAATACTGGAATGGCCACCGTATGTTTTTATTACATGCTGATCAGTGCAAAATGGCACAGAGGCATGCAGAAGGACACAGAGGCTGCAGATGGGCACAGAGGCATGCAGAAGGACACAGAGGCTGCAGAAGGGCACAGAGGCATGCAGAAGGACACAGAGGCATGCAGAAGGACACAGAGGCATGCAGAAGGACACAGAGGCATGCAGAAGGACACAGAGGCATGCAGAAGGACACAGAGGCTGCAGAAGGGCACAGAGGCATGCAGAAGGGCACAGAGGCATGCAGAAGGGCACAGAGGCATGCAGAAGGACACAGAGGCTGCAAAAGGACACAGAGGCATGCAGAAGGGCACAGAGGCAGGCAGAAGGGCACAGATGCATGCAGAAGGACACAGAGGCATGCAGAAGGACACAGAGGCTGCAGAAGGGCACAGAGGCATGCAGAAGGGCACAGAGGCATGCAGAAGGACACAGAGGCTGCAGAAGGACACAGAGGCATGCAGAAGGACACATAGGCATGCAGATGGGCACAGAGGCTGCAGAAGGACACAGAGGCTGCAGAAGGACACAGAGGCTGCAGAAGGACACAGAGGCAGCAGATCGGAACACAGAGGCATGCACAGGACACAGATAGGCTGCAATGGACACAGGGAGGTACACAGGACACAGGGAGGTTGCAATGGACACAGAGAGGTACACAGGACACAGGGAGGTAGGCAGATCTGCACAGGTAGGCATGCACAGGACACAGGGAGGTATGCAGCTGCAGATGGGCATTGTTGACCCTCTTTTCCACCTACAGTAGCTGCTGCATTTCTCACCCTCGGCTTATACACGAGTCAATACGTTTTCCCAGTTTTTTTGTGGTAATCTAGGGGCCTCAGCTTATATTCGGGTCGACCTATACTCGAGTATATATGGTACTTATTGTATTTATTTAATATATTTTTTATTTTTTTATTCATTTTACTAGATGTGTCCCTATGTTAGGGATCAGCTCTCTTTCTGTCCAGGTATCGGATGTCAGACAGAAGGCGAAGTGAAGGGAAATCTACATAACCGGAGTGACAAACAGAGATAAAAACCTGACAGTTTGTAAAGTGGAAACTCAAGAACAAAATGTAATGGTGGTGGCTGCAGTAGTTTTTTGCATGTCCTTTTTTCTTTATTTAAAGTAGACATGTGCAATTTGTTTAGTTCTGAATTCTTTTTTTAACAAATTTTGACAAAATTGCTAATTCCGAAATTTCCGAAATTCAGAATTTTTTAATTTTTGAATTTCCAAATTTTTGACTTTTCGGAAATTCGAAATTTCGGAAATTCAAAATTTCGGAAATTTGAAAATTTGAAAATCTGAAAATCTGAAAATCTGAAAATTCAAAAGAATGAAAATCCGAAAATTTGAAAACCCGAACATCTGAAATAATAACTATTAAATTATAGGTATTGGAATTTCCTTTCAAATTTGGCTGTTAGTGAACGTAACGAGTATGAATTTATCCAAAGTTACGAATTACCTGAAATAACAAATGCCGCATCTAAACTAATGGAACTTAACAATCTAATAATAATAAATAACAATAATAAAACCTTTTTATTATTATCATTTATTATTAATTTGTTCCATTCCATTTGTGTAGATGCAGCATTCGTTATTTCGGATAATTCGTAACTACAGATAAATTTGTATTCGCTACATTCACAAACAGACAAATTTGAAAGGAAATTCCAACACCTATAATTTAATAGTTAGTTATTATTAGTTAGTTATTATTTCGAATTTTACTGATTTTCGAATTTCAGGAATTTCGAATTATCGGATTTTCAGATTTTTTTGTCAGTGCACATGTCTAATTTAAAGTGGTTGTAAACCTCAGACATGAAATATGAACAAAGCACATCCCCCTAGAGTGTGTGCTTGAAATCAGGTATAGGTATGTGAATTTGTGCACCCGGGCCGTCCTGCTGCAGTAAAATGGATCCTGTTCCCTTAAAGCATGCATAACAGCACAGTGCTTGTGCTGTGTAACTTGGCCCCCTGTATCACCTAAAACACCTGGCTGATCCTGCCTGGCTATGCCCCCCCCCTGTAAATTGACCATGGTATAGCATGGCTGCTGAGCCCTGACACCGTGGTCAGTTTACGTGCCTCTGTCATTCGCAGCCCTGCTCTGTCCTCCTCCTCCCTCCCCTCCCTGCCTGTCAGCTCCATCTACTCCACGACCCCCACTCCCCCTCCTGCTGCAATCAAATCTATACTGTAAGCATGCCCCCCCCCCTCTGTTATATAATGCAATGTGCCCCTGTGCTGTATAAAAAAAAGATGCAGATTTCTACTTTATTTTAGAGCGTCTCCCGGCGCTCACGTGACTCCTCAGATCTCTCTCCTCCCTGGCTGACGTCAGCGGGAGTGCTCGGCCCCACCCGCTAGAGCTGTCAGCCGGGCAGAGGAGAGAGCCGAGGAGCCACGGTTTATTACCAGTTTATCTGCTGTATTCTCTTTTCCTCATCGGCTTTGTGATGGCAGTTCAGAGTGGGCTTTAGCTCGCTGTCGGCTGAATCTGGATCATAGGAGTGCAAAATGAAGTGCACTCTCCCGTGACCTACAGGAGAAGTATGGACAAAAGAGCTTTGGCCATACTTCTCCTTTAATAAAACTACAATTACATATGTGCGTGTAATACATATTTATCATTTAAGCAGGCTGTAGTATGGGTCTGTCATAAATTAGTCTACAATGTTGCCAGTTTTGCTTTGAGAGACATGTGAGGTCCTCTTACCAGTTGGTCTCCTTCATCTTCATGGTAGAGAAGAGGCTGCTTCAGGGGTCTCCGGATGTAGGTGTTGGTGGTCGTCCCCTGGAAATACGTTGCTGAAAACTTTGCATACTTATACTCTGAGAGGTCCTCTTCCTCCTCTTCAGGAAGAGGCAAAGAATCATCTAGATCAGCTTCCTCCATGTCTCCCTGAGCTCTCTCCAGATCCTGAAAGAAGAAATATTGGTCAAAGGACACTTTCAATTAAATAGTAGCACGGTTCAAATTCCGAAGTATGGGATTTGTGCATTCTCTGTGTTTAGGTGGGGTTTCCTATCACATTCCAGTACCATACTATTAGGTTAAAGTGTATCTAAACTAGACATGTGCACTGCCAAAAAAATTTTTTGTTTTCGTTTCATTCGTTTTATTTTTTTTTTTTAGTAAATTTGAAAATTCTAAATTTCAGAATTCATAAATTTGAAAATGCGTAAATTCGAATATTCGGAATTCGTAAATTAAAAAATTCGGAATCCGAAAATTCGGAAATTCAAAAGAATGAAAATCCAAAAATTTGAAATAATAACTAACTAATAATAACTAACTATTCAATTATAGGTATTGGAATTTCCTTTCAAATTTGTCTGTTAGTGAACGTAACGAATACAAATTTATCTGAAGTTACAAATTATCCAAAATAACGAATGCCGCATCTAAACAAATGGAAGGAAACCAAATAAATAATAATACGTTTTTATTATTAATATCATTATTATTATTATTCATTATTATTAATTAATTACGTTCCATTCGTTTAGATACGGCATTCGTTATTACGGATAATTCGTAACTTCGGATAAATTTGTATTCGTTACATTCGTTACACTCACTAACAGCCAAATAAAAACCTGACGGGGAACCAAAATAACGAAATAACTAACTGGCTAACCAGCGTCACCAGTGACAGTTAAATTGATAATTCGTAACTTCGGATAAATTTGTATTCGTTACATTCGTTACACTCACTAACAGCCAAATTTGAAAGGAAATTCCAATACCTATAATTTGATAGTTATATATAGTAATAGGTAAGTTATTATTAGTTAGTTATTATTTCAGATTTTCAAATTTTCGGATTTTCATTCTTATTTTCGTTCTTTTGAATTTTGGATTTCCGAATTTCCCAATTTTCGAATTTCCCAATTTCGAAATTTTCAAATTTTGAATCTTCGATTTTTTGAATTTCAAATTTCCGAAGTTTCGATTTTTCAGAATTTCTAAAATGTTTCATTTCCAATTATTTGGAAAAAATCATAAATTTCCAAATTAACGAATTTGTATAAATTCGTTAAAAAAACGAATTTGGAACTAAACGAATTGCACGTGTCTAATCCAAAACCAGGAATATATTTCAGATTACCACTCCTAAAATGCGGTGGCTGCATTTGTTTTCCTTTATCAGGCTCCTTTTACCGTTTTTTCCATCTGATGATCTTGTCAGTAACACACTTCCTGCTCCTAGCTTTCTGTACTTTACCTATGGAGGAGCATTATTGTCACCCAAGGACAGGAAGTGTGTTAAAACTACAGAGCACCTCCTCTTCTCTTTATCCTCATAGTATAGAAAGTGAGGGGTTTTCATATATCACAAAGGTGAACTGGGCAGGGCTGATAACACTGTTTGAGATTTCACTGGAGCGTAGGCACAGAAAGTTGCAACTTACTGGATTTTTGGCAGGATCAACCGTTACTTTTTCACTTATTAGATATCGGAAAATGTTTTTTTAAAGATCGCCTACCGCAGATATACAGTGCGGCTCTATTGCGCAAAACTACGTACCTGGAACACGGATCTCTGTGTTGCTCCAGTCAGTCCATCCCCCACAGTTAGCAAGCACCCCCTAGGGACACACCTAACCCTTTGATCGCCCATGGTGTTAACCCCTTCCCTGCTAAACAGAAACATGATTCTCTGCTTTCCTTTAAGCACCCCCCTCAGTTAGAAAGCACTTGTAGGGAACACATTTAACCCTTTGATCACTCCTGATGTTAACCCCTTCCCTGCCAATGTCAATAGTACAGTGGCAGTGCATATATTTCTACACATAATATATACGCTTATTGGGATTTTTTTTTTTTACCAAAAACATGTAACTTAAAGTGGAGTGCCAACAAAAAAAAAAAATTAAAAGTCAGCAGCTACAAATACTGCAGCTGCTGACTTTTAATAATCGGACACTTACCTGTCCCAGGGTCCAGCGACGCGGCGCCGTCATTCTTAATGTGGGAACCCGGCTGTGGCTTCACAGCCGGGCACCCACTGCGCATGCGCGAGCGGTGCCGTGATTCGACGCTCACTCATCTGGGACACATGACAGGTCCCAGATGACTGTGCGGCGCCTACAGGAAGTGACGTTTAGCCCGGGCAATGAAGGTGGCAGACTACGAGGGACCCCCTAGCAACAGGCATTTAGAGGTAAAACATTATTTTTTTCCAATTATTTTTTTTATGATTTTTAAGCCACATTTTTTTTTTGGCCGCAACCCCACTTTAATACATATTGGCCTAAATGTATTTGATTTTTTACATTTTTCTTATTGGATATGTTTTATAGCAGAAAGTTAAAAATATTGTTTCTTTCAAAATTGTCGCTCTTTTTTTTTTTTTTTTTTTTTTTAGCGCAAAAAAAATAAAAACCGCAGAGGTGATCAAATACCACCAAAAGAAAGCTCTATTTGTGGGGGGAAAAAAAATGGACAAAACTATTTTACTTGGGTACAACGTTGCACGACCACACAATTTTCAGTTAACGTAACGCAAAAAAATGGCCTGGTCATTAAGGGTGTAAAACCTTCCGGGGCTGAAGTGGTTAAAGATATATCCAACAGACCAAAAACAAGGCAACATCAGCAAAAAATGATTGATTTTGATATCTCTGGGGGCAGTGCTGTTGGTAGGTTGGCTTGATGCTGTTTTACCAACGTAAAGCTAATTGAGATACCAGAAAAATTGCCAAGTATATGGGAAGCATAAGCCTCATACATGATAAGCATAAGCTCAGCCCTGAACCAGTCATCTACGCCACCAGTGATGGTGAACCTTGGCACCCCAGATGTTTTGAAACTACATTTCCCATGATGCCCAACTACTCTGCAGAGTGCATTAGCATCATGGGAAATGTAGTTCCAAAACATCTGGGGTGCCAAGGTTCGCCACCACTGCCCTATACTCTCTAGAAGCCACACCTATTACCCAGAACGGCCTTTCTCAACCCTTTTACCCTGGAGGAATCCTAAAATTATTCTTCAAATGTCACACAACTCCTGCTAAAAATTATTATATCTATAGCTCGTGGTGTATTAACATTGATTAGTAAGTTGTGTAAAGTTTTAGAAAGAACGAAAGGTACCTAGAGAATTTTACATCCAGATCATTTCGCAACATGTCCCTGTTATAAAAGACAATAATAATCTTAATATAAAATTATTAATTAAAAGGCCCTTAACCTCCCTGGCGGTATGATTCTGTCCGGAATTTTGTGCGGAAAGCGGTACAATTATTTTGCATGGAAATTTGGCGTTTTTATATTGTAGGCCTGCAATTCTTATGAATAACTCACTTAAATCTGTCCGAACCAGAGTCTAGTAGACATCCCGGGTATGATAAAGTTTGAAACACAAAATAATAAATTATAATATAATAAAAATATATATAAAAATGATTCAATAATGTAATCAAATCAAAAACACTGAAATTTGCTCAGTTGCAGAATAGTCGCTGTCATTAAATTTATTGTTTGATGATAAATTGTGATTTTAATTTATTATCGCTGTTTTCTAGCTGGTCTAAAACCACTTTTGACATAAAGGGACACTTTTTGGTTGCTATGGACAATCTCCAGTTTCCAGGCAGAAAAAAAATCTTTTTATTATATAAAATGACATGCAGGGCACTGGGCAGACCACTAGGGACAAAGGGGATGTGTATTTTTTGTATACAGTACTGTAATCTGTAAGATTACAGTACTGTATGTGTGTTGTGTTTTTAAACTTTTTTAAATTTGGCGCCAATCTCCGCTCCCGTGCGTCGGAACGTCGCAGGGAACGGAGACCGGCACTGTGTGAATCGAGCGAGCGGACGGCTCGCTCACACAGCGGGGAGACATCGCAGGATCCAGGGGAAAAGGTAAGTAACTTCCCCCCTGCATCCTGCAACGCAAGCCCGAGTCTGGCTCGGGGTTACCGCTCCTAGCAGAAAAAACTGAACCCGAGCCAGACTCGGGATTACCGCTAGGGAGGTTAAAGTGATTCTATAGCCTAAACATTGCACTCGCTCTAATGATCGCGGCGATACCTCACATGTGTAGTTTGAACACCGTTTACATATGTGGGCGCAACTTACGTATGCATTCGCTTCTGCAAACTTGCTCGGAGGGACAGGGCGCTTTAAAATTTCTTTTCTTTTCTTATTTCTTTTACTTTTTATTTTTACACTGTCCCTTTTAAAAAAAAAATTTTTTTTGATCACTTATTCCTATTACAATTTCTTCATCATTTTAGGCCAAGATGTATTCTGCTACATATTTTTGGTAAAGAAAATCCCAATAAGCGTATACCGATTTGGTTTGTGCAAAAGTTAGAGCATTTGCAAATGATGGGATATTTTTTATTATATCGTCGATCAGCGACTTATAGCAGGACTGCGATATTGCAGTGAACATTCGGACACTAAGGGGTTTATTTACTAAAGCTAGAGAGGGCAAAATTTGTCACAATTCTGCAGAGAAACCAATCAGCTTCCAGGTTTTATTGCTAAAGTTTAATTAAACAAGCTGAGGTTAGAAGCCGATTGGTTACTCTGCAGTATTGTGACAAATTGTGCCCTCTCTAGCTTTAGTAAATAAATCCCTAACTGACCCTTTTGACACTTTTTGGGGACCAGTGACACTAATACAGTGATCAGTGATAAAAATATGCTCTGTCTCTGTACAAATGACACTGGCTGGGAACGGGTTAACCTAAGGGGCGATCAAAGGGTTAACTGTGTGCCTAATCAGTGTTTTACTACACTGTGTAGGTGCTTTTACTAGAGGAAGAGATGACAATTGTTCCCTGTTTTGCAGAGACACAGATTCCGTCCTTTCCCTCCTGTCAGAATGGCGATCTGCATTCCTTACATAGGCAGACCGCCGTTCTGCATTTCTGCATCTCTGTCTGATGATCGGCAGGTGCCGGCGGACATTGAGTCCCTGGTAACCCCCCCCCCCCCCCGATAAATTTCTCACAGCGCAAATGTGCCAGCGGCAGCACATATGCGTGCCCCCTACCTGGAAGAGTTGGACCACAGGGCAACGTGTGTTGGATCACAGGGCAACGTGTGTATATCACGTGTGTGTAATATATATATATATATATATATATATATATATATATATATATATATATATATATATATATATATATATACACATACACACACACACACACACACACACACACACACACACACGTGATCTGGCGCAGAGGTACTGCCCTGTAGAAAATAAAAATGGCGGACCTTAATTGGGTAAAAGTAATTCAATACTGTGAAATTTGTAGTGTCCCTTTATACCAACCATTCTCAACCAGCGTTCCGTGGGACACCCAGAGGTTGTTAAGGGTTCCTTGAACTGTAGCTGGTTGACTTTCTATTTGCATAGTTCCAGGACCATCAACAGTTGTCAAAGCCAACAGAATGACACCAATTGGCTGTCTGTAAGCAGTGCATTATTCCCACTGACCACCAATGTAAGGGGCCATTGACTCACAAGTAATTGGTTTTAGCAAGGGTTCCTTTGAGGCCTGGAAATTTATTTAGGGGTTCCTATTGGTTTAAAAAGGTTAAGAATGGTTGCTTTTTTATACTAGTAGCCGTGTCCTCTTACATTGGCAGTCAATGAAGACTTTATTTATCCCTTACATTGTATGTCAATGAAAATAACTCCCTTACATAAGTGGTCACTGTAGATGGGAGATTAATCTGTCATTGCTCAAAGAACCACTAGCAACCTCTGGTGGAGAAACCAATCATGTACACCTATACTCTTATAAATCCACACCTATCACTTAGAAAAGCCTTTCTCAAAGCTTTTACCTTGGAGGAACCCTTACAATAATTTCAGGTCGTAAGCCCCATACACACGGTCGGAAAATCCGACCACCAAATCCGTCGGATTTGGTCCGACGGATTTAGTCCGACACTGGTGTTGCATACACATGGTCGGACAAAGTTGTCAGAAAATCCGATCATTCTGAACGTGGTGACGTTTGTTGCCTACGACGGGACTACGTAGAGGCTAGTAGCCAATAGCTTTGGTCTTGTAATGTGATCTGAGCATGCGTGGCACTTTGTCCGTCGGAATTCGCTACACACGATCAGAATTGGTATGATCGGACTTTGTTGTCGGAATATTTATAGAGCAGGAGATAGAACTTTGTCCGTCGGACAATCCGATGGAAACTGTCCGATGGTGCCTACACACGGTCGGAATTTCCGACAACATTGTCCGATAGGACAGAATCCATCGGAAAATCCGACCGTGTGTATGGGGCTTTAGAGAACGCCTGCTTAAAATTATGTCTATAGCTCATAGTACATTAGCATGATCAGGAAGCTGTAGACAGTTTTAGAAAGGATGGCGAATTGGGGGTACCTAGAGTATTTTACGCCCAGAGCAGATCGTTTTTCAACACACCCCTGCTGTATAAGACAATAATAATTAAAATATAAAATGATTCAATATAATGGTCTTAAGTGAAAGTCAAAACTGTGAGAACTGTAGTGTCCCTTTACACTCATGGTCAGTGGAGCTGTGTCCCCTTAGATTGACAGTCAGTAAAAATGTTACCTCCTACATTGTATGCCAATAAAAATAACTCTCTTACAATGGTGGTCATGGTAGGTAGGAGATGAATCTGCCATTCCCTCAATGAACCCCTAGCAAACTCCATAGGAGCCATAGAATTCCGCAGAACCCTGGTGGAGAAAGCCTAACTTAGAAGCTTCACTCCCTTCAACATCAGGAAGTCTTGAAATGAAGCCATTTGGAATGAAATAGGTATTTGTGTTCAGGACCCGTTACCTCAAATCCCGTGGGTGCCTGCCCCTCATGTCCTGGAAGAGATGTCGTTGTTCCAAGGAATCCAAACATTTTGTCCACCATGTCGGAGTCATTCACAGGTTCGTTTCTGGCCTTCTCCATCTTGTCTAGCAACTCCTTCTTCCTTCGGGCCTCCTCTTTCTCCCTCACCTCTCTCTCGGCATCCTCCCGGGCCAACTGGGCAAGACGTACCTATTAGTGAGTACAAAGTAAAACATTGTGAGAAGAAGAAAATCATTTCATTATGACTCTACAATCTCCATGTCCTCTGAGGCTACCTGATCACTTTTGTATTTTATTGTGGTGCGTTATAAAAATCAGGTTTGAGCCATCTTTGGTGTGATTTTTCTCCCTTAGAGGTGAATGGTCAAGTTAGATGCAACTGCATATCAGGAGGGGAATGGGACTTTCAGGATGTTATGAATTTATGAAGAAATATATTTACTATTCAATGACAGAAATGTATAATGTCAAAAAGACACGTGAACTGTGAAGTCACCATAATTGACCTTTCGAAAACCTCTAAGACACAGGAAACTCATGTATTCTAAATTACTATAACCATTCTATTCAAGGGGTTTTTACAAGCCTGTATTGAAGCAAAAAAAAAAAAAAGAACAGGAACAATGGTAGCCTGTGTCACCAAACACAAGGTGTGTACTTATTTTTGTTGATTAGTTTGAGAAGTCCAAATTTATGAGGTGTCATCACTTGGAGGTGGTCCTGACTGGGAAGAATCCTTTGTGCGGAAGTAAAGGCTGTTTGGACAATTTACAACCATCACTACAAAAATTCTAAAGCCAACACCTTGCCCAACAAAGCCTATTATGTGAAGTCCTAAGAATTGTGTACATAGCTAAGCTATCAAAACATGAATCGGACTGTTCAAAGTCCATTTCAAAACATGATTTTAAAAATAGAGGCAAACCGATCTATGTTAAAAATATATATATATATATATATATATTCAGAAGACAGTGAATATAAATCATTCAGAATATCTGTGAGATGCGTAGGTCACAAAAGAAAACTATGAGTTAGTATCTGATGAGTTGATGAAATCGGTTATAAAGAAAACATAATAAATATAGGGTGATTATAAATAGAATTGTTTAGGAACAAATTAGTATTAAGATATATATATGATTATGCTATGAATATATTAGAATTGAATCATGTTTAGAGAAACAAATATTGATTGGATACCCAAATTATACAGGTATCCAGATAGATAAAAACTGTATGTGATGTTGATTAATATATATATACATATAACTTGTGTCTTTTTTAAATGGACTAAATGTTTACAGATATACAATGATATGCATATATATCACCATTTTTATGCAAAGTGATTGATCAATAATTATGCTAAGCGTATTTGATAGTATGGGGTTAGTAGAATTCCCAAATATTAAAGATATAGATATTTCCCCTAAAGTAAAATATACAGTATAAAATAAAATATATTACTTTACAGAGCAGCCCCAAAACACATGTGAGACCCCTGGTGGTTGAAGGCGCAATTACATTTACAACAGTTAGGCCAATAGGAAACAGACACATATCTTTTGGGCTGAACATCTTACATGTTTTATAATCTTATTGTGTGAGAGTATATTTAAGAAGCGAGATAGATAGAAAAGGAGGACAGCTCAGGGGAACCTGAGAGCTCAGGGACCCACCCTGGGGAAGGGACACTGGGAGAGAAACATCTTCCCAGATAGACTGACAGCCATGCCTGGAAATATACTTTAACCTCCAAGGAGATTCCTGAACCCGGTAGCTATCTTAAATCCAGACTAATAGCCATTTTGGAATGGGTAAATATGCCGTGTTGATTTTATCTTGTATGTTCTCTTAACCATTGATGTATTGAATATTCTAGTATTGATAATCATTCTCCAGAATCAATAATCGCCTTTTCATAGATTTTTCTCTAATATTTTAAATTTTTATTATATATTACTTTTTGCATAGTTGCTTTTTATTGACAAACAAATGTCTAATTTGTTTCGCATTGTTCAACATTACTTACCTGCAGCATAGTAACGGCTGGGTGTGTGAAATACAGACATTATGTTAAATTGTCAAGTATAAGGTTATTGATTCTACTGAAGAAGTTATCATGGTGATATTGTGTCCAAGGTACTACGCCCATTTTAAGGGTATTTCCATTAATTGTCAAATGTTCAAATAATGCAATCTGTATTTTAATTTCATGTAAATATTTGTTTTCTGTCAACCAATAAATGTGACTATTAAGTATGATCACTCGTCTCCGTGAACCAGTTTCGCATATATAGACTGTGTCATATCGATTGATTTTGTATCTTAAAAATATCTTCGTTAAAAATTACTTAATAAAAATGTGCGGGAAACTTTCCTTAAAAAAAGCACAACATATTAAATGGAGGCACTGCGTGAGATAACGTCGATATTTTGTACAGGATCAGTCATAGTTACGGTGGTGACAGAAATAATATTTTGCATGAAATTATTAATTATTAATTTTTAAAAAAATATATTTTTGCCAAGAAAAATGTCTGGTCAAAGTGAATTTTATGTTGATGGGGATTATCAAGAGTCAGTCCTTAGTGGTAATATGAGTACTCAGACAAATTTGATACAAGTACAGGAAATGTTGGATATGTTTTCAAAAATTAACATGACAAATCATGCCAAAAAAAGTTTGTCTAACGAGACTAGTCTAGAAGCAGGCATTGAAGACCTTATAAACCACGCCCGTCAGTTAATAAAAGACGTGTGGAACGTGGAAGGTCAAAGCGATGAACTCACAGACAGCTCCTCTGAGACAAAGGAAATAGAAAGGCCTGATCCCATGCATTTTGAATTAAGCGATAACCTGATGTATCTTTATAGTGAGTTTAAAAGTCAATATACCCAACAGGAGAGTGATATCGTAGAACCCCAGTCCCATTTAATAGAAGGGGAATATGAGCCCACTAAAAAGCTAAAGGAAATTAATGACAAGGCAGATTGTTATGATGAGTCTACAGTGACAATGATGAAATATGAAATAAAACAGATGCAAAATAATGCAATAACAATGCTGGAAGAATGTCACCAATTAAATAAAGAATGTAAACAATTAAGAGAGAAGGAGAGTTTTCTGCAGGAAAACGAGTCTCCTGACGGAAGTTGCAGAGTAATAGGCAGTGGAAATTTAGAAAGTTGCCGAGTAATAGGCAGTGGAAATTTAAAAAGTTGCAGAGTAATATGCAGTGGCAATTTAAAAGAAGAAACAAATCAGCTTAGGTCAGGACAGGAATCCCTAATTAAGCAACAAGAAGAATTAAAAGAACAAGGGAAGTTTATGCCCCAGAATAATGCTCAGATGCTTAACCCTGAAAGTATAGAATCTGATAATATTCCAAAATTTGACTCTCAACCTAAAGTTTGGGAGTTACATAATGAAGAAGAATTAGAAAAAGTAACCATATTCTACCCCAAGCCATCTGTAGAGCAAAGGGGGGTAAAAATTGAACCACCACATAAAAATAGGTCTAATCAGTTTTCTTTGGGATCAGAGAAAACTACAGGCACCCCTAAACAGGACGCCTCAGAAATAATAGAATTTTTAAAAGATGCTGTCCCAGTGTTTAAGGAAGAGGGATCCGTGTGCATTATTGACCACATTGAGGCCTATGAAAATGCTTTATCAGCTTTAGGCCTAAATGATGACCAATCTAGGATTAATTTCTTACCGTGGGTATTTGAAACCAAACACCGTCCATTTTGCGAAGATTTAAAAAGTCTGTTGGGTACTGCCTGGCAAGAAATTAAAAACGGCTGTCATCTAGGATTTGTCCCGCACAAAAATGTTAACGCGGCTAACGCGGATATACACGATATCACATGTACCAATAATCAAGGCCCCACCGAATTTATGGATGTGCTCAAAAGTGATGTCCACTTAGCAGAAAAGGAGCCAGGTTATGATAAACCTGGGTTTGAACCCATGTTCTTCGAGGCCCCGCCTACCCACGTAAAAGTAAATTTAGCGAAAGATTACAAAGGGGGGTGTTCACTGGAGTCTTTGGAAAAAGAGAGTAACAATTTGTACTCTATCCAACAGACTGGTGAAAACAATGGAAGGCCTGAAGGCCCTATGATGAAATTTGTGGATGAATTTTATGTATCTCCTCAATCATTACAGTCCAAAACCAAGAACAAGAGATACGCTGATATAGTCAGAGGAGAGATGCTACCGAGTTTCCCCAGTGGGAGACCAATGTCCCCACCCATCAGAAGGGGGGAGCAGAGAGTACCCTTTAGAGGGGGAGTTCAAAGACCACCTCAGGAGTCTCATCCAAAGGATCCAGACCCGAGATTTAGGAGAAACTATAGGGTATATCTCCAACGGGTCAGATTTAAACCTAAGGGTAGACACCCTCACCTTTACCGGTGTAATTGGCTTCGGGGGCCTACACGGGTAAATAGGGAGAAACTACAGGGTAGGACACCTCAAAATCCCCAGAACAATAGGGAACAACTAAGGCCCAGACAACTATCCTAAAATCAAGACAATGTTTCTGATGGTGATATGTCTGATCAAACTGAGCCAGTAGTCCCCAGAAAGTACAGAAACCGGGTCCCACAACCCAATTCTGATCAGTTTATAAGCAATACAGAAACCAAAATAGACAAAATTACGGATATGTTATACGGTTTGAATAAGTACTGAATGCATGTACTCAAGCGCTACTATGAATTTAAAATCGGAGATGCAACCGATATTTAAGATAACCAAATGATGTAGCTGCAACCCATATAATAGTGTTCCCACACGTAAAATAAGTTAAAGACAAGTACACATTTTTGTGTAATAGGTGCGCTTAAATCAACCTTAAAAACTCAATAGATTGTTTAAAATAAGTTATCTAGGAGACCTCTGCGCAAAACGTGAATAATATGTGATATATGAATACGTGATAAAATAAATAAAACAGTGTTAAGTGTATTAAAACTTCCTTCAAAAGGTGAATTTGCTGAGGTATAGATGGCTGCAGTGCGCATAAACCTCATACAATATATGGTTTGATAATCCGTGCAAACCAAAGGTTGGTCAAATGAGGAACAGATATATAGGATCTAAAATGTTGAACTTTCTATAGTACACCGGCAAATGGTGTGGACCAGTTAGTTACTTTAGTTCAGTGTGTTGTGCCAATTTGTGAAATAAATAAATAGACTGACTTAATTAATTGAATAGATTAAAAACCACGAGTGTATCAATGGTTTCATTGCTAAAATGAACATGAATAGAAATTCTTCAAGGGGCAAATCCTGTGGCCAGCCAAGGGCCACAGAGCCTTTTAAGCGCCTATGTTAAAATAAATCAGAGGAATGCACTGAATAAAGATATAGGAAGCAGAGGTTCTAACACTATGTTTCTCCCAGGTCACAGTAATGAGGATCCTGAAATCCCTTCCAGGGGATTG
Organism: Lithobates sylvaticus; assembly: GCA_028564925.1. Taxonomy (NCBI): domain Eukaryota; kingdom Metazoa; phylum Chordata; class Amphibia; order Anura; family Ranidae; genus Lithobates; species Lithobates sylvaticus. The sequence goes on along the minus strand of CM053027.1, from coordinate 604,139,242 downwards.
TGGTTGTTAGATATTAATTATTCTCCTATTTTTCAGTGGTCACTTCATTCCTCTGACATAAACAGGTCGCTCCAAACAGCCTAATTTCAAGAAGTCGACGAAGACGGTAATTCCAGAGGAAGACCGAATCCTAAAGACATTAATATCAGGAGGCCTAAATGGTTTGATATTTTGGTAAAAGATGAGGAGTCACCCGCATAAGGTAGTTTGATTGCCTCAAATGAGTTATATTGACACCCCAAAGGGGGGAGAATTTATTTGTTTTATTCCTCACAAGTAGAAGGTTGACTATAATGCCAAATATCTTATTACTGACAGTGAGTTGTCACTTACATGTCAAACTGAAATGCTTTTATTGTTACTCCAGAACCAATTAAGCTAAAAAAAAAAAAAAAATGGTTCTGAAGAACATAAGTCAGTCATAAATGTCTGGTATCCACAGCTATTAATAAATGTCCTCATGATAATGAGCCCTGGAGCTTGGTCTCCCATAGCAAATGTGTCATACATTGTCTTTATATCCAAAGTGTTTAGTTAAAGGACTGATAACACAATGGGAAAGAGGGGGGCTCTGAGGAAGCCCAGGATACCTGCTTGACATGGATATCTCAAACATAAATCGTATAAAAAGAAAAAGGACATATATGTTTTTCTCATGGAATCTATTTTCCTTTACAGAACCAATATGTCCATGAGCCGGTCAACAGAACCGAGAGTCCAACATGTGTGAAACATCCAGAGAAGGAACCGTATGTGGAATCCAGGGACATCATTGATGGCCAGTCTACAGGGACAAAACCCACCAGGACAGCCAAGAACCAAAAGGTGCCCGGAGTGATCCATTTCCCGCCAAAGAACGGATGACGGCCCTGAGATGCACACATCGATCACAAACCCAGTTTTGTTTTACAAAAAATTACACCCATCTGCAGTTGTCTATACCTTTTAAATATATCCACAATCCGGATCCATTTTCACAACTCGACTTACAAGGCCCAAACGAAGCCATATTTCTTCAACAAGTTGCATTGGGAAAATCTGTCAGATGACTTCCGGCAACCGACAAATTTCCAAGGGGGGCTTTGTTATGAATTTATGAAGAAATATATTTACTATTCAATGACAGAAATGTATAATGTCAAAAAGACACGTGAACTGTGAAGTCACCATAATTGACCTTTCGAAAACCTCTAAGACACAGGAAACTCATGTATTCTAAATTACTATAACCATTCTATTCAAGGGTTTTTTACAAGCCTGTATTGAAGCAAAAAAAAAAGAACAGGAACAATGGTAGCCTGTGTCACCAAACACAAGGTGTGTACTTATTTTTGTTGATTAGTTTGAGAAGTCCAAATTTATGAGGTGTCATCACTTGGAGGTGGTCCTGACTGGGAAGAATCCTTTGTGCGGAAGTAAAGGCTGTTTGGACAATTTACAACCATCACTACAAAAATTCTAAAGCCAACACCTTGCCCAACAAAGCCTATTATGTGAAGTCCTAAGAATTGTGTACATAGCTAAGCTATCAAAACATGAATCGGACTGTTCAAAGTCCATTTCAAAACATGATTTTAAAAATAGAGGCAAACCGACCTATGTTAAAAATATATATATATATATATATATATTCAGAAGACAGTGAATATAAATCATTCAGAATATCTGTGAGATGCGTAGGTCACAAAAGAAAACTATGAGTTAGTATCTGATGAGTTGATGAAATCGGTTATAAAGAAAACATAATAAATATAGGGTGATTATAAATAGAATTGTTTAGGAACAAATTAGTATTAAGATATATATATGATTATGCTATGAATATATTAGAATTGAATCATGTTTAGAGAAACAAATATTGATTGGATACCCAAATTATACAGGTATCCAGATAGATAAAAACTGTATGTGATGTTGATTAATATATATATACATATAACTTGTGTCTTTTTTAAATGGACTAAATGTTTACAGATATACAATGATATGCATATATATCACCATTTTTATGCAAAGTGATTGATCAATAATTATGCTAAGCGTATTTGATAGTATGGGGTTAGTAGAATTCCCAAATATTAAAGATATAGATATTTCCCCTAAAGTAAAATATACAGTATAAAATAAAATATATTACTTTACAGAGCAGCCCCAAAACACATGTGAGACCCCTGGTGGTTGAAGGCGCAATTACATTTACAACAGTTAGGCCAATAGGAAACAGACACATATCTTTTGGGCTGAACATCTTACATGTTTTATAATCTTATTGTGTGAGAGTATATTTAAGAAGCGAGATAGATAGAAAAGGAGGACAGCTCAGGGGAACCTGAGAGCTCAGGGACCCACCCTGGGGAAGGGACACTGGGAGAGAAACATCTTCCCAGATAGACTGACAGCCATGCCTGGAAATATACTTTAACCTCCAAGGAGATTCCTGAACCCGGTAGCTATCTTAAATCCAGACTAATAGCCATTTTGGAATGGGTAAATATGCCGTGTTGATTTTATCTTGTATGTTCTCTTAACCATTGATGTATTGAATATTCTAGTATTGATAATCATTCTCCAGAATCAATAATCGCCTTTTCATAGATTTTTCTCTAATATTTTAAATTTTTATTATATATTACTTTTTGCATAGTTGCTTTTTATTGACAAACAAATGTCTAATTTGTTTCGCATTGTTCAACATTACTTACCTGCAGCATAGTAACGGCTGGGTGTGTGAAATACAGACATTATGTTAAATTGTCAAGTATAAGGTTATTGATTCTACTGAAGAAGTTATCATGGTGATATTGTGTCCAAGGTACTACGCCCATTTTAAGGGTATTTCCATTAATTGTCAAATGTTCAAATAATGCAATCTGTATTTTAATTTCATGTAAATATTTGTTTTCTGTCAACCAATAAATGTGACTATTAAGTATGATCACTCGTCTCCGTGAACCAGTTTCGCATATATAGACTGTGTCATATCGATTGATTTTGTATCTTAAAAATATCTTCGTTAAAAATTACTTAATAAAAATGTGCGGGAAACTTTCCTTAAAAAAAGCACAACAAGGATCTTGCCAAAACTTAAACAAATTTGATGATTTGAAGCATGAACAAAATGTCTTCATCCCCATGGTGTAGAACAGGGGTGGCAAACTCAATTTCATTGTGGACGCATCAGCATTATGGTTGCCCTAAAAGGTCCGGTTGTATCTGGGGTGTGCTACGTACAGAGTGCAGGGTTTAGGGTGCATTACATACAGATTTCAGAGTTCAAGAATGTGCTACGTACAGAGTGCAGGGTTTAGGGTGCGTTGCATACAGATTTCAGAGTTCAAGAATGTGCTATGTACAGAGTGCAGGGTTTAGGGGGGCAGCGGCCCATCCATTTGAGGTGCACGAGCCCCCCCCCCTCCGTCCATGCATCCGGCCCCCTGATCTACATACAGGGTGCTGGACTCAATGATTCCAATGGTGGGGTGGATGTTTTTTTAAGCACGTGATTAGAGCCAGATGGCTCTAATAGGCTTCAAAAAAGGGTGAATATTCGCTATTGCCACACTGATCCTCCTCCTGGTCAATCAGGAAGCGGTTCTTGAGACCCATCACCCGATTGGCTAAAAGGACAGGAGATCCTATTGGACGGCTGGGAGGAGGAAGAAGCTGCCAAAGCCAAGGAGGAGAGGACACAGGAGCCGCTACCCCAACCCCCCTTGCCGCCAAAGCCCAGGAGGAGAGGACACAGGAGCCGCTGCCCCCAACCCCCCTGCTGCTGAAACCAAGGAGGAGAAGCCACAGGAGCCGCTGCCCGTAACCCCCGCTGCCGCCGAAGCCAAGGAGGAGAGGACACAGGAGCCGCTGCCCACAAACCGCCTGCTGCCCGCCGCCAAAGCCGAGGAGGAGAGGACACAGGAGCCGCCGCATGCTGCCCGTCGCCGAAGAGGAGAGGACACAGGAGCCGCTGCCCACAACCCCCCTGCCGCTAAAGCCGAGGAGGCGAGGACACAGGAGCCGCTGCCCGCAACCCCCCTGCCACCAAAGCCAAGGAGGAGAAGACACAGGAGCCGCCGCCTGCTGCAAGGGCGCTAAGGAGGGGAGGGGACACAGGAGCCGCTGCCCGCAACTCCCACCGCCGCTGAAGCCGAGGAGGAGAGGACACAGGAGCCGCTGCCCGCAACCCCCCTGCCACCAAAGCCGAGGAGGTGAGGACACAGGAGCCGCTGCCCGCAACCCACCTGCTGCCTGCCACCGAAGCTGAGGAGGAGAGGACACAGGAGCCGCCACCTGCTGCCAGCAGCTGAGGAGGAGAGGACACAGGAGCCACTACCCGCAACCCCCCTTGCCACCAAAGCCGAGGAGGAGAGGACACAGGAGCCGCTGCCCGCAACCCCCCTGCCGCTGAAACCGAGGAGGAGAGGACACAGGAGCCGCTGCTCGTAACCCCTGCTGCCGCCGAAGCCAAAGGACACAGGAGCCGCTGCCCATAAACCGCCTGCTGCCCGCTGCCGAAGCCGAGGAGGAGAGGACACAGGAACCGCTGCCTGCTGCCCATCACTGAGGAGGAGAGGACACAGGAGCCGCTGCCCACTAACCCCCCTGCCGCTGAAGCCGAGGAGGCGAGGACACAGGAGCCACTGCCCGCAACCCCCCCTGCCGCCGAAGCCAAGGATGAGAGGACACAGGAGCCGCAACCCGCCGTCGAAGCTGAGGAGGAAAGGACACAGGAGCCGCCTGCTGCCCGGCGCTAAGGAGGGGAGGGGACACAGGAGCCGCTGCCCACAAGCCCCACCGCCACTGAAGCCGAGGAGGAGAGGACACAGGAGCCGCTGCCCGCAACCCCCCTGCCGCCAAAGCCGAGGATGAGAGGACACAGAAGCCGATGCCCGCAACCCACCTGCTGCCCGCCGCCAAAGCTGAGCAGGAGAGGACACAGGAGCCGCCACCTGCTGCCCGCTGCCGAGTAGGAGAGGACACAGAAGCCGCTGCCCGCAACCCCCCCTGCCACCAAAGCCGAGGTGGAGAGGACACAGGAGCCGCTGCCCGCAACCCACCTGCTGCCCGCCGCCGAAGCTGAGCAGGAGAGGACACAGGAGCCGTCACCTGCTGCCCGCCGCCGAGGAGGAGAGGACACAGGAGCCGCTGCCCGCAACCCGCCACTTGTAGGAGCCAGCAACCCACCCACCACCTAGATGGGGTAAGTGCCGGAGAGGGGGGTACCACCAACCAACCAACTGGGGGGGGTGGTTGTTTGCCACCGCCCCCAAAAAAAGCCACCAGCCGCCACTGGTTTAGGTGTGTGTTACATACAGAGTTCAAGAATGTGCTACGTACAGAGTGTAGGTTTCAGGAGTGTGTTACATACATTGTAGCTGTGTTCACTTTCAATAAATGGTCATGTGCAGATTAAATAAATAAACAGGTATTTGCTTTTCACATGATTGGATAATTTAAATCAATCTTCATTAAATTTATTGAGTGAAAAATGTTAGTTCCTTTAGTAAATCAGCCTCTCCAATTGATCTGCATTTTTTTTTTTTTTTCATAAAATATATGCTTATTTAATCTATATTAACCCTAACCTAATCAGCACTAATTATCTTCTTCTTTCCCTTGGCATTTTTTTTTCTGCTGATTTTTTTTTTGTTCTATTTTTTTTTACTGTGAATATTTAGTTTTTTTGCTTTTCATAAATTTTCTTTATTTCTTTTCCAGTGTCGCATAATGAAAAAATGGGCATATTATAACACCAAACACTACTAGCGAAAGGGAGGCTTTTTTTTTTCTTTTTTAAACAATGTACGTATTAATTTCTTATCCTAACTAATGACAATGTTTTTGCCAGATATAGAGAATATGGTGGAAATAGAAAAAATTTGAAAATCTATAGTATATAGAATTAAGCCATATTGTAACTAAATGTTATTAAACATTACCTTTCCTTTTTCAGTCTGCAGCTCTGTAATTTTCTGCAATGTGCAATGCAATATGGCTACCTGGAGGTGTTCTGTACACAGAATATGTACAGAACACCCCCCAGAAACATAATTTACTGCTTGTGTAATTGGCTCACTGATTTTCCCAGAAGTCTGCACTAAGATAAAAGTCAGATTTTTGGCATCCCCTGCAACAAAAAAATTATTTTTGGTAACATACTCCCAATAGTAAATAACATCTAAAAGGGATGCAGACCCTGCCACTTTCCTTATTCAAGCCCTAATTCTGCAGAAGCTGGTTAATAATTATGAAACCACTCCCATTAGGCTAACTAAGCACAGAGGAACAAACTGTGATTTCTTCAGAATAATAAAAAAGTAGGAATCTGCAACAAAGTTTGTTAAAATCCTTTGCTATGCACATAGATCACCCAGAGGGGGATGTTTTTTTTTTCTCAACAAAAGTCGAGTTACGCTTTAAGTTTAAAGCTGAGTGTAGACATCTGCGGTTCTTTTAGTTCCGAATCAAAATTCAGACGAATTTTTCGTTATTCAGAAATTCGGATGTATACAAATTTCCGATTTACAACAGTAACGAATTTAAAGGAATTCGAAGTAACAAAACAAAATTTCGTACGAAATTCGAATTTGAATCGTTTTCAAATCTAATTTAAATAGACTTTAAATCTAATTCGAATTTCCAAAGAGAATAAAATAGAATAGAAAATAAGGGAATAATAGAATAGAAAATGATTTATTAGAAAAGAATAGAATAGAGTAAAACAGAGCAGAATAGAAAATAAAAGAATAGAAATTAAAGGGATAGAATAGAAAAGAATAGAATAGGAAGTGAAAGAATAGAGTACAACAGAATAAAATTCAATAGAAAAAAAAAAATAGAGTAAAAAATGAATAAAATAAAATCAAATAAAACTATCTTCTGAAATTCTAATTTTAAATAGAATAAATTTGAATAGAATAGAGTAGGATAGAGAAAAAAATTTAAGAATTGAAAAAAAAATTGAATAAAATAGAATATAACCTTCTTCCGAAATTATAATTTGAATAGAATAGAATAGAAAATAAAAGAATAGAACAGAACTCAAAAAACAATAGAATAGAAAGAATATAACCATTTCCCCAAATTTAAATAGAATAAATTTGAATTTGAAGAGAATAAATTTGAATTTGAAGAGAATAGATTACAATAGAATAGAAAATAATAGAAAGAATATAACCTTCTTCCGAAATTCAAACTTGAATAGAATAGAAAATAAAAGACAAAGAACAAAATTCAAAAAACAATAGAATAGAAAGAATATAACCATTTCCCCAAATTTGAATAGAATAAATTTGAATTTGAAGAGAATAAATTTGAATTTGAAGAGAATAGATTACAATAGAATAGAAAATAATAGAAAGAATATAACCTTCTTCCGAAATTCAAACTTGAATAGAATAGAAAATAAAAGAATAGAACAGAATTCAAAAAACAATAGAATAGAAAGAATATAACCATTTCCCCAAATTTTGATAGAATAAATTTGAATAGAATAGATTACAACAGAATAGAAAATAATAGAAAGAATATAACCATTTCCCAAAATTCGAATAGAAAAAATTAGAATTTGAATAGAATAGAAAAAAAGCAATAGAATTTAATATAATAGAATAAATACAACCATTTTACGAAATTCGAATTGAATAAAAACAAATCGAATAGAAAAGAATAGCATATATGAGAAAAAAGTAGTAGTAGAGTAGAATAAAAAGAATATAACAATATAACCATTTTCTGAAATTCTAATTTCAAATAGAATAAATTTGAATTAGAATATAATGGAAAAGAACAGAATATAATAGAAAAGAATAGAAAAGAATAAAATAGAAAGAAAATATCCATCTTCCAAAATTCGAATAGAATAAATTCAAGTTTCGAATGGAACTCAAATTCGAATTGATTTGAGTTTTCTAAATTCGAATTAAAAACAATTTTTGTTGTTCTGCGCATGTCTAGTTGAGTGTGCCAGGTTTGTGTCCTCCATTTTGTTTAGGTAAAATAAAGAATTATACGAAAGCTAAAGAGACTTTACTTGATGTTTCCTTTCAGCTTCTTGTTTGGCTTTTTTGGCGCTCATCTCCTTCTTAAGACGTTCTTCTTCAACAAGTCGAATTTTCTCTGCTTCAAGGCGCCGGTGGTACTAAAGAGAGAAGGAAGGTGAACACTTACAGAATAGTGTTCTTGGAAAGGCAGAGCACTGCTATACGGACAGTCACCATACCTCTCCTTTAAGGCGCCTGTATAGCCGCCTAGCGATCATGCCTCTGGCGTGCGCCTGAATTGTGTAGACCGCCCAGAGCCGATGCCTGAAAGCCTTTCGGACCAGGTAACCTCGACATCGGGCCTGGAAGTAGCTGATACGCTTGCGGGCAATATGGTACTGCTGGTGAAGTTTCCGGGAGCGGTAGAGGGCCTGGAGCCGCAGGAAGCCAATCCTCATCTAGAAAACAAGAGCAAAGGTGGTCACCAAGGTTCAAGATCCGTCCCGGTGAGCAATGGCCATTTCTTCATGGTGCCAGTCCTCGTTATCGACAATTAGAACCATTTTTTTTACTTTGTACCTTTCAAGTTGATGAATAAGCCCCCCTATGATTACTGGAGTATTTTTATTTATTTTTTTATAATCGTGACTTACCACAGCGTAATTTCTCCTGCAGTTATGTCCTCTCCAATATCTCTGGATCAACAAAGCAGATTTTCTTACTTTTAGGAAATTGGACCTAAAAAAATTAAAGTCAATTGGTTATCAACTCATATATTGATTAAAAGATTGATTCAGACCATAATAACGGAGTAACGCAGTTCCTGGCCAATTAAAGTAATCCGGTGCTTTATCCATGCAGTCCGCTTCCTCTTTGCTCTCCTATTGGTCTGTTCTTTTGCCTAGAGCAGTTTACTTTCCTTCAGACTTAAGGGGGTCCAGACTGTGGCCATTAGGAGTAGAAATTGTCCTGGCGTCAGTGAGGGTAAACAGTGCATCTTTGGTTTTAGGGAGAGGAAAAGTGCCCAATTGTTGATGTCAATGGGAGAAATAGTGCCCCAATGGTGTCAGTAGCAGGAATTATGCCTCATTGTTAGTGTCAGTGGGAAGAATAGTGTTTTGTATCCGTGGGAGGAAATGTGCCCTAAGGGCTGGATAAAGGCAAGCAAAGGGCCACATTTGGCCCCCAGGCTGCAGTTTGGACACCACTGGCCTAGGGCAGTGCTCTCCAAACTTCAGCCCTTTGCTTGCTTTTATCAGGCCCTTGGGGAACTATTTCACTCACTGACACCAACGATGGGGCACAATTCCTACCAATGACACCATCAATTACCTCAAAGATGGGACACAATTCCTCCAAATGACACCAAGGACGGAAAACACAGTTCCTCCCAGTGACACCAATGATGGCGCTCAATGACTCCATTGATGGGGCATGATTCCCCCCATGACACCAACGGCACAATTACTCCCAATGACATCAATGATGGGGAACAGTTCCTCCCAATGACAACAGCAATGGAGCCCAATGACAACAATGATGGGGCACACTTGTTCTCAATAACACCAATGATGGGGCACAATTCCTTCCAATGACACCAACAAAGGGGCATAATTCTTCTTAATTACACCAATGATGGAGCACAGTTCCTCTCAATGACACCAATGATGGTGCCCAATGACACCAATAATGGAGCGCAATTTCTCTCAAGGACACCAATGATGGAGCACAATTCCTCCCGATGACACCAACAATGGGGCATAATTCTTATCTTATTAATTACACCAATGATGGGGCACAGTTCCTCCCAATGACACCAATGATGGTGCACAATGACACCAATGATGGGGCACAATGCCTCCCAATGACACCAATAATGGGACACATTTCCTCCCAGTGACTTCAATAACGGGGCACAATGACTCCTATGATGGGGCACAATTCCTCCCAATGACACCAACGATGAGGCACAGTTTTCCCCAATGACACCAACAATGAGGCCCAATTCTTCCCAATGTAATAAATGATAGGGCACAATTCCTCTCACTGACACCAAAGATAAGGAATTTTTTCCTTCCACATTTTCTACTCCCGATGGCCACAATCTAGCCCCACTAAAGTCTGAAGGAAAGTAACCTGTTCCGTTGTTTAGAATGTGTGAAGACCCCTCGCCTAGAGCAAAGAAAACTATCTGGTACATCTAAATATGAGGGAGCATGTGACTTAGGCTGGGTATATACTAGTAGAAATTCAAATGAAAACTCATGAAAATTCTTAGGAAAATTTGTACGAAAATTCTCAGAGCATTCAAATGTTATTCAAAAGTAGTTCAAGATTTTAATTATTTTTGGTATTCGATTTTTTGGAATTAACATAATCGGACCTGGGCTCCTAATTGGTGAAGGAAGGCTGGAAGCCATGTGCCCCTGTCCTGCTCCCCCCTTCCCTCTCTCATCCATTCCTTCACTTTACTTTACCTCCTCGCCTTTTCTTCAACCTTAGCATTGCTTGTCTCCCACAATACACATCTCAATGATACTGAACTATGCATCACTTGCACGGCAAGCTTACCTTTATTAAAAACCGCCTATTATAACCACTTCCCGATCGCCCCCATAGATATACTGCTGCAGGGTGGCCATTCTGTGCAGAATCACATATATATATACACGTGATGGTGCACTTCCGTATAGAGGGGCGCATGCGCAGTCCACTTCTTCTGTGATCACAGCAGAAGCCGATCTGCGGGTCTCAGGCAATGGATGTCCGCTGGCACCCGTCGATTGTCGGGCAGAGATACAGAGCGGAGCTCTGCCTATGTAAACAATTCAGAGCTCTGTTCTGACAGGGGGGGAAGTGATGGATTTTGCAGGGCATAAAATCCATCACTTCCCTTAGTAAATGCAGCACACAGTTTACACAAAAACACTGGCTAGGAACACATCTGTTGAATATGCGCAACATGTAGAGCTGAGATTTGGCTTCAAATGTTCATAATAGAGGCACAGCTGCATGGTGGTCATGGTTAATTAAACTCTTACGGCTCTGCTTCCCAATTCATTGTTTCAAGTGTTACCCCTTTAATTAAACATGTAGAGCTGAGCTATATTATGACACACCACATTGCTTTACAGCCCTTATGATATATTAGGGGGGGGGGGGACAAGGCGTGGGCAGGATGGGCAGCTGCCCTGAGAAAACAGTATCATGAAAGGTGGGGGGGGGGGGGGGCACAACATATTTCCCCCAAAAAAATGCTGCCTACCAGTGCCCATCAATGCTGCCTACCAGTGCCCATCAATGCATGCTTGCTTGCTTCCATTCATTCAGGAGTCGGGACACAGACACATTCCTCCGCCACTGCTGCACTTCGGACACTATGTGCAATTGGAGCGGCGGCTGCCTGTTGATGCTGAGAAGAGAGTAGGAACACCAGTGGACGGGCGCCCTAGGCAGCAGTGCGCCCTAGGCGGCTGCCTAGTTGGCCTAGTGGTAGCACTGGCCCTGGCAATGAGACACAAAGGACTCAAACAACTCGAGGTTCCCGTTCCATATAATCAAAATATCATCGATATAACGCCCAAGGAACGCTATATATCTGGGATATGGTATCATATTGGGATCTTTCAAGAGAAACATATGTCAGTTTATTTGATGTAAGTTGATGAATACTAAACAGATAAAATCTCCTTGCATGGATGGAACAGCTTTACAACATACAAACCACTGTGGCAGTACCTTGATGAGCGGTGAGGTGTGGACCAGCTATATTGAGCGCTGCGGTGGTAAACTGTGCTCCTCGTGTGCCAAACCTACTCCGCTGTAATGGGGAAAGGACGTGTGCAGATCCGGGAGGACGGTCAAGCCGCTAGATGCTGAGAAGAGAGTAGGAACACCAGTGGCGGGCGCCCTAGGCAGCAGTGCGCCCTAGGCGGCTGCCTAGTTGGCCTAGTGGTAGCACTGGCCCTGGCAATGAGACACAAAGGACTCAAACAACTCGGGCACACAATATAATGTACACATGTGATAGATCCCACCGAATTGGTGTTTCTGAACCTAGAACATATGTTGTTTTTACCAAAAAAAAATATTTAATCAGGAGTTTAGGCCGATATGTATACTTCTACATATTTTTGTAAAAAAAAAATGGGGAATGGAGGGGCAAAGATATGTGCCGGGATGGGGTTTTTTTTTTTTAGCAAACGGGGGGGGGGGCGCAGTTTGGCATGTTCGCCCGGGGCTCTTGATGACCTTGTCCCGGCACTGCTAATGATAAATACAAATCTGGGACTCGCCTGTCTTTGAAGCCCCGAACCACTTTCTGGATGAGGATAACCTTGTCTGTGATGGCCTTGTCTCTTTCAATTTCCAGCAGCATGTCATGGTGGTCCTGGAATAAAAAAAATAAAAATAAAAACATGGTTGAAGTGTATATAAAACCTAACAAGGATCTTATTTGCTCCATTCCTGTCTGTTAAATATACTTTTGAAAGCTGTGTGTTATATCTGTTACATGATGGGAAAAGAAATATATAGATTTATATATGTTGTTCCTGCCAAAAACCTTGTGAGCTGATTTCTGGACCCCCTGTCACTGCTGCACATCTATCAGGTATTTTGTTTCCAGTTCTCTATGTGGACTACAGAACATCTTCCTCTATGTTGAGATGAGGACGGGGAGTGTTCTGTATTCCTAAAACATTTCCTGACTTAGAGTGACAACACTTCTAAAACTAAAGCAACACCAAATTTAGGATTAGTTAACTGCAATAAATTACATTTATGTTCTTGAGATTAGATACGCTTTAAACTAGCGGTCTGCAAACTGTGGCCCTTTGCTTGTGTAGCGGTCACACTTCAACAAGTGTGCGCTATAGGGTGGAAATTTAGTTTTTCCCTCAGAACAGTAATGGGGTTAATTGTACAGGTTTGCTTTGGCATCAGTTTGGCTGGGCTGTACTAGGGTTCTGCCTGGTCATAGGTGCAGTGAATCACCCATGACAGGCCTAGAACCAGGCCTGGTTGGACGTGTTAGGTACCAATCTTTCCCAGAGCCAATCAGTGGGCGCGTCTGGCCCTGCTGTGTAGTCTGGGAAGGGTACTTAAGGTGCTGAAGTCACGTGTTCGGGGGGTTCGGCCGCAGTCCTGCTTCCTGGTTCTGGACCGGGGTAGCCCCGCGAGGGGTCCCGGGCCTAGGAGCGTTTGCCGTCCCGCAAACATGGTCAGTTTGACTAGCCCCATATACCCGCATGGTCTGGGGTGGGGATCCGTCTGTTCCCGAGTCTCGGAGTCAGTTAGCCCGAGGCCCAGTAACTGAAGGAGGATTTGAGGCGTCCCGGTGGGCTCTCAGTATTGGAGGGACACCACAGCTCATACAAGTGACCAGGGGAGGACTCTTTGGAGGAGGGCCAACAAGCTGGCATCTCAGTAAGAGCCTGGAAGCTGAGTTGTATGGACACTAAAGAATCCACACTTCCACAGTACTGCCAAGGAGACAGAGAAAGTTCCAGGTACTGTGAGAAAGGTTCCTATTCACCTTCGGTTGCAAGTTCATTCTGTGTCAGAGACTTTTGCAAGTTTCCGGATCACATTGTTGGCTGCTATACCTCTGGCTAGAGGTTTATTCCGGCATCGAAGCGCCCAGCTGCGAGTGGCTACTCTCTGGGTTGATTAGAGACATTCAGTGGATGTCAGCAGTTCAAGGTGCCTGAGTTTCTTCACCCTTGCCCTCTATTCCTATCTGAGACTGTGTAATGTTGGATGTTACCACTGTAAGAATAAAAACCTTCAAATGGACTTTTTAATGTGTCAGCATCCAAAGTTGTTGGGTACTAACCCTGGGAACCCCTGGACATTCACCGACAAGCCGAGAGGAGGTAACTGGTAAGCCCAAAAGTCAAGGCCGCCCCTCAAGGGGTTATGGCCGTTACACTTGCATTTATCCGGCCCTTGGAGAACTATTCCTCCTACAGTTATGAGGTACTATTCCTCCTAATGACTTCAACAATGGGGCACCATTCTTTCCACCAACACCAACAATGGGGCATAACTCCTCCCACTGACACCAAAAATGGGGCATAACTCCTCCCACTGACACCAACAATGGGGCATAACTCCTCCACTGACACCAACAAGGGGGCATAACTCCTCCACTGACACCAACAAGGGGGCATAACTCCTCCACTGACACCAACAATGGGGCATAACTCCTCCACTGACACCAACAATGGGGCATAACTCCTCCCACTGACAACAACAATGGGGCATAACTCCTCCCACTGACACCCAAAGATCAAACATTATTATTCCAACTGATCTTAGTGATGGAATATTAATCCTGTCACTGATACCAGCAATAGGGCACGATTTCCCCCTGACACAAATGACATGGAACGATTCCTTCCACTGACACTAATAATGGGGTACAATTAAATATTATTTTTTTTTACTCCCACTGACCATCAACCCAGAGGCATTATTTACTCCCACTGACACTTGGGGCATTTTCTAGTCCCCCTGACGTCAGTCCAGTCCCCCTATAGTCTAAAGCAGGGGTCTCCAAACTTTCTAAGCAAAGGGCCAGTTTACAGAGGGGTCGGTCTGTGGCCAATGGAAGTGGAAATTGTCCTGACACCAGTGGGAGTAAACAATGGGGTATATTTACTAAAGCTGGAGAGTGCAAAATCAGTCTCACTTCTGCAGAGAAACCAATCAGCTTCTAACCTCAGCTTGTTCAATTAAGCTTTGGCAATAAAACCTGGAATCAAATTGGTTTCTATGCAGAAGTGAGACTGATTTTGCACTCTCCAGCTTTAGTGAATAACATTCTATGCATCTTTGGTATTAGGGGGAGGAATAGCACCCCATCAGTGGGGTCAGGTGGAGGAATAGTGTCCCATCATTGTGTCAGTGGGAGAAATGGTGTCCCATCATTGGTGTCAGTGGGAGAAATAGTGTCCCATCATTGGTGTCAGTGGGAGAAATAGTGCTCCATTATTGGTATCAGTGGGAGGAACGGTGCTCCATCATTGTGTCAGTGGGACGAAAAGTGACCCATCATTGGTATCAGTGGGAGGAATGGTGTCCCATCATTGGTGTCAGTGGGAGTAATAGTGCCCCATCATTGGTATCAGTGGGAGTAATAGTGCCCCCCATTGGTATCAGTGGGAGGAATAGATCCCCATTGTTGGTGTCAGTTTAAAACATCCTTGTTTTCAATGGGAGAAATAATGCCCCTTTGTTGATGTCGGTAGCAGGAATTATGCCCCACTGTTGGTGTCAGTGTGAGAAATAATGTCTTGTATCAGTGGGAGGAAAAGCACCACAAGGGCTAAATAAAGGCGAGCAAAGGGCCTCATCTGGCCCCCAGGCCGCAGTTTTGAGACCACTGGTCTAAAGGATGGTAAACGGGCTCTTTGTTTGGAACTGCTTCAAATCATCATCCTGCGAATCATAGATGGTGACGTATGACCACAGATTGGGAAAATATGACTCCCCCCAGCATGCCATTCTCTTGCTGAGTGGGGACACAAAAATGGACAATGTGCACTTGAAGGAGGCCGCTCATTATTGTCTGGCAAACCTGTGGCATAATACTCCTTTATTATGTAGCAAGCTCTCCGGCCTCCTTTAGTCTAATGAGAATCTCCTTTAGTCTAATGAGAGTCAAGAGCTGCTGACATCCTTCTGTATAGAGGGGGTTATAAGGCATAGTGGGTGCAATGCAAGATAGATTCATGGTCGCCAGATGCTTCTTGAATGCAAAGTGCACATTTCCTCCCACTGACACCAATAGTGATGCACAATTACTTCCATTGATACCAATGATGGGCCACTATTCCTCACATTGACACCAACGATGGGCACTATTTCTCCCACTGACACCAATGATGGGCCACTATTCCTCACATTGACGCCAACAATAGGGCACCATTTCTCCCACTGACACCAACGATGGGGTAGGATTCCTTTCATTGACACCAACGATGGGACACTATTCCTCCACTGACACCAA
Source organism: Lithobates sylvaticus (assembly GCA_028564925.1). Lineage (NCBI taxonomy): Eukaryota > Metazoa > Chordata > Amphibia > Anura > Ranidae > Lithobates > Lithobates sylvaticus. Next base: position 604,123,252 of record CM053027.1, on the reverse strand, counting down.
AAATCGGGAATTGTTTACGCCCACTGGATGCCAGGACATTTTATAGTCCCATTAGCTTGCCTAAAGTCTGAAGGACAGTAAACTGGCCCTTTTGTTTAGAAAGTCTGGAGACCCCTGCACTAGAATAAAAGGAGCTGTGGGTTGGTATGAGCCAACACCAGGAACATTCAGTTCATTGAGAGGTAAAGCCACCACTGAAAAGTCACCACCCTCCTTGGCTTTCATTGCCTAGCTCCAAGGCTCTTTGCATTAAGCCGTACCCACCAAAGATCCAAACTTTTCCTACCACTGTCAGGGGGCAGATCAGGAACGCTAAGCCTTTGCTAATTCCTTGGTGTCCATAGCAGAATGAAACAGCTTACATGTCAAGGAAGACGTTTTAGCAATCGGAATAGAAGAAGAATTCCCGTGAGAAGAGTTCCCATTAAAAGAACTGTCCGGCGTGAGCAATAGCGCGAATGACGGCACACGTGCACACGCCGTGACAGCACTTGGCACCAAGAAACGCTATTTAAGGGAGACAGACACCTTGCCCCCTTGCTTTCCAGTCTACAGCGTTTCCTGAGACCCTTGCTACTTTCTGATCTGCTTACCTGATTCCTGTCTACCCCTGCCTGCTGCCAGTCTCTGATCCCGGCTTGTCCTGACGACTCTTCTGCCTCTTCCTTGGTCTGATTGCTGCCCGCCTGTTACCAACCCGGCCTGCACCTTGACTACTCTTCTGCTTCTGTTTGGTACCTGATCTGCCCGCCAGTGTTGACCCAGCCTGCCTGACCTTGCTTATGTCCTGCTGAACTATAGAACACCTCCCCACAGTCTGCTATATCCAGTTGCTCCTGTACTACAAAACACCTCCTTGCAGTCTGCTGTATCCTGTTCCTGCTGTGCTACAGAACACCTCCCTGCTGTTCGCTGTGTTCCAGTTACCGGTTGCAGCCTGCTATCTCCTGCCAGCATCTCTGCAGCTACATTGGAGGTCCGGACTAGCCCCTGCATCAGCCACCACTTGTGCCCCTTTGCCCTCCTGAGCCCCTGTCTGCTCTACCAAGGGTTCTCGAGCCAGAGGTATACGAGAAGCAGCTCCCTGCATTCTGGGCTCTACCACCAGGTACGTGACATTACAGCAAAAAACTCATCCCTTATCGGGTGCGGCCTGGGACAAAAACCCTACCTGGCCTAAGATAACACTGCCACCAACTAACATTGCTGTATGTCAGACATTTTCATACAGGTGCCCCCACCGACTCCAGGATAAGCCAATACTGTGTAAACACATTTGAGATCTGTGTATTCTTCCTTGAACCTAGGTGTGGGTTTTTCTTTATTTCTTCTGTGCAGTAATCCAGTGTAAAACGTTAGCTCCCCTGTCATTACAGAATGCACCGACAAGAGGGTAGCAATCTCTAGCCGTAATTATAAAGCAACCCATTCTATAAATATTTATCTGATCTCTATACTGTTCTTGGAGTGGGAATAATTTGATAGCCTGTTATGTCCGGGCCCCTCCTGTTTATTCACAGCCCATGGAATGTCCAGCCAGCTGTTCTCTCCATTTCCCGTTTGGGAAACCTCCATTTCCTGCAGGAGTTTCCTCCAGGACTGACAGATGCCGCATCTGATAAAAGACATTGGAGAGGCCCCCGGAGCACAATAGGATGTCATATAAGGGCTTTCTGTCAGCTTTTCTGGGCAGCTGGGATATAGGAAAGTGATGCCAACGTGTTTCTTGCACGGGCCAGTTTAACAGACACGCGAGCTGGAGTCAACTGGTTACGTTTAGGGACCATTTACACTTTTGCCAGTAAGACCTTACTGCTTAACCACTTAAAGCGGGATTCCACCCTAAAGTGGAACTTCCGCTCATCGGACCCCCCCCCCCCTCCGGTGTCACATTTGGCACCTTTCAGGGGGAGGGGGGTGCAGATACCTGTCTTAGACAGGTATTTACACCCACTTCCGGGCATAAACTCCCACTGGAGTTTATGCTACTTCCTGTCCCGGCGCGCTGTCTGCCGGGACACACACGGGTCCAAGCAGACAGCGCGGACGATTCTCATTGCGCTGCGCGACTCGCGCATGCGTAGTAGGGAACCGGGAAGTGAAGCCGCGACACTACACTTCCTGATTCCCTCACCAAGAATGGCTCCGGCAGCAGCAGAGAGCCGAGCGATTGATCGGCCTCTGCTGCCGACATCGCTGGAACCTGTGACAGGTAAGTGTCCATTTATTAAAAGTCAGCAGCTGCAGTATTTGTATCTGCTGGCTTTTAAAAAAAATATTTCAGGTACCGTCCCGCTTTAAGACCAGCCTCGTTTTGAGATTTGTTGTTTACAAGTTAAAAACATTTTTTTTGCTAGAAAATTACTTGGAACCCCCAAACACTATAATTTTTTTTTCTAACACCCTAGATAATATAATGGTGGTCGTGGCAATACTTTCTGTCACACCGTATTCGCGCAGCGGTCTTAAAAGCGCACTTTTTTTGGAAAAAATACACTTTTTTGAATTAAAAAACAAGACAACAGTAAAGTTAGCCTAATTTTTTTTTATATTGTGAAAGATAATGTTACGCCGAGTAAATTGATACCCAACATGTCACGCTTCAAAATTGCGCCCGCTCGTGGAATGGCGACAAACTTTTACCCTTAAAAATCTCCATTAGGAGAAGTTTAACAAATTCTACAGGTTGCATTTTTTGAGTTACAGAGGAGGTCTAGGCTAGAATTATTTCTCTCGCTCTACCGATCACAGCGATACCTCACATGTGTGGTTTGAACACCGTTTTCATAAGCGGGTACTACTCACGTATGCGTTCACTTCTGTACCCGAGCACTGCGGGACGGGGCGCGTTTAAATAAAAAATATTTTTTTTTTCTTATTTATTATACCCTTTATTTTTATTTTTTTTACACTGTTCTTTTTAAAAAAAAATTGTACCACTTTAATTCCTATTACAAGGAATGTAAACACCCCTTGTAATAGAAAAAAAGCATGACAGGTCCTCTTAAATATCAAAAAATGTCAAAAAGACCTCAGATCTCATATTTACACTAAAATGCAATAAAAAAAAATAAAAATAAAATAAAATGTTGTAATTTAAAAAAAAATAATAAAAAAAGTGAAGTGACGTTTTGACGTTGCTTCCGCCAAGGAATTGTATGAAGACGGGTGGGGGCCATCTTCCCCTCACTCGTCTCCAAACCCAGCAAGGGGAAACATCCGGTCGCCTCTCGCCGCTGCCGACGGCTCCGGTAAGCGGCGGAGGGCACCGGAGCACAGCAGGAGGGGGGCTCCTCTCCCGCCGCCAATAAAAGCGATCTCGTGGCGAATCCGCCGCAGAGACCACTATTATTGTAAACTGGACCGCCGGCCAAAAAAAGAGGATCCTGGGGTTATGGCAGCTAGCTGCAGCCATAACAACGATATTCCTCTTCAAACTTAGGACATATATCAGTGTGCGGAGGTCCAGAAGTGGTTTTGAACTATTGTGAAAAAGGCCTTGTATGATGTCTATCACCGGGGTCAAATGGTGATCCTAACTCTGCCTTTAGGTCCCCGTTACACCTCTGCAGTGCGTTACCAAATCGACATCAAATGCAAGGTTCATTTTCAGTCCAGCCATCTGTGCATTGCTGTAATGCGGGCGCTTTACTGCAAATGATTGCATCACTCAGTAAATTTTGATCATGATGCATTGCCGTGCCATTATTTTAAACAGTTTGAATGGGCTGCAACAAACCTGTGTTGAGGTGTGTATGCAAGGTGTGCAAGCGCTGCTTTACCATCGTTTTAGCCGCGGTATGCGGCCGCTAGCGGGGTGGTTTTAACCCCCGCTAGCGGCCGAAAAAGCGTTAAAATCTCCCGCAAAGCGCTGCTGCGGCGGCACTTTGCCGGCGGCATCCCCGCGGTGTCCCATTGATTTCAATGGGTAGGAGCGGTATAGGAGTGGTGAATACACGGCTCCTTCACCGCTCAAAATTTGCTGCTAGCAGGACTTTTTTTACCGTCCTGCTAGCGCACCGCTCCAGTGTGAAAGCCGGAGTGAAAGGACCCGCTTTTTTCAGGAGCTACACAGGCGCTATTTTTAGCGATGTAGCTCCTGAAAAACGCCCCAGTGTGAAAGCACCCATACTGAAATAAAAGAAGAATGCATGCGGGCACCAGAAGGAAGATTGGCCACCAGATTGCTAACAATTATTCAAGACAAAGTAACAGGCTCTGTAGAAAGAATAAGTCTCCAGCTCCTGACTATTACCTTCACCCACGCTACTCCATCAAAGTTGCATGTCCAAACCCTGTGCAAGCTCTGTGCTGGAGCTTACACAGCCTCGAATAATTCACTTCTTTCCTCATGTGACATTGTTCAGGCCTGGTGATTGGCCATTCCAACCTGAGCGTTGCATCCTGGGAGAAGGGGAGGAGACCACATGCTCCCCCCATACCTCGAAGTGCTTGTTGATGGCTCAAGCCAAGCAATGGAGTAGCAGGACAGGGAATGCACTGTAGATGAGCATCAGTGGGTTGTTTTTTTTTTTTTTCTTCAAGAGATCCTGTCATTTTGATTTGAATTGGCAAAGTGACAAAGAGTGATCTGTCAGCCCAGGGTCACTTTGTATGCAATATATCTATTAAAGAAGTGGACTGTATGTTCAATTGCTGCCTGATGGCTGCTGAAAGTAGAAGGCCATGACCAAGGACTGTGCAATAAATATTGTTCAGTATCTGGACAGTATATAAGCAGCTTGGTAAGCTACTATTGGTTGAACTGCATGGTCTTTTTTGAACCAGACTATGTAACTATGTAACCTGCTCCCCCTCTGCACGCAGTGGTTTCTCCATCCAGATCAAAAGTCCTGTGTTGACACATGAGCTGCTAGAAGAAACCAAAGCAGATAGTGGGGGGAGCAGGTATTCCACACTACTGGAATAATTAAATACTTGTAGAGGTCAGTAAACAGTGAAGATAGCGAGTCTCAACAAATGGACCGCTGGAAAGGTAAGTAAATACCATATACAAGGTGACCCTATGCTGACAGGATCACTTTGCAAAGCAATTAGCCATTCTTTATCATTGGTCTGGCTATAGATTTGTTGTGAGTGGTTATTGCACTTTATTAGACATGTGCACTGACAAAAAATGTGTTTGTTTTCGTTTCATTGTTTTTTTTTTTTTTTTTTTCGGAAATTTGAAAATTTGGATTTTCAAATTTCCAAAAATTTGCATTTCCGAATTTCCGAATTCCCAATTTCCGAATCTCCAATTTACAAAATTTCGAATTTTCCAATTTTTCCAATTTCAGGATTTTCAAATTTCCGAAATTCGGAAATTTAAAAATTCGAAAATTCGGAAATTAACAAATTTGACAAAATTTATTAAAAAAATAATTCTTAACTAAACGAATTGCACGTCTACACTTTATATCTCACCAATACTCCCTGCATTGCCATGTGAAATAAGTCTGTTTAATGCCCCGTACACACGGTCGGAAATTCCGACTACAAAATCCGCCTGATTTTTTCCGACGGATTTTGTCCGACACTGGTGTTGCATACACACGGTCGGACAAAGTTGTCTGAAAATCCGATCATTCTGAACGTGGTGACGTTCGTTGCGTACGACGGAACTACGTAGAGGCTAGTAGCCAATAGCTTTGGTCTTGTAATTTGATCTGAGCATGCGTGGCACTTTGTCCGTCGGAATTCGCTACACACGATCGGAAAAAGTCCGATCGGACTTTGTTGTCGGAAAATTTGAGAGCAGGATCTCAAATATTTTCCGACGTAAATTCCGACGGAAAAAGTCCGATGGAGCCCACACACAGTCGGATTTTCCGACAACATGGTCCGATAGGACATTTTCCGTCGGAAATTCCTACCGTGTGTACGGGGAATTAGAATCAACGTTTTCACTGTTTAAATACCTTTAAGAAGATCTTTGTTTTACCAATCTGCCAATCGTCATCCTTGCCCAAAACACATTCGGCGATGCGCTGACATGTTCCACGCAAGTCTCCCTGAAAATGGAAGCAAAATATCACCAATAAGCTCAGAACATTCAAGGGAAATCCTCACTGTCATCTCGTATCCTTTGTTATAACATACTGTGCATAAGGCTCAATTTACAATGCGAACACACCAGGGTAAGTATCCTTATTTTCCAAAAAGTGACAAATATTTTCAGTCCGATGACATTTGGAAATTACAGCTACATAGCAGAAAATAGAATACCTTAAAGAGGTTGTAAACCCTAGCAAACAAAAAAAACCTGCAAGACAAAGGCATAATGAGCTAGTATGCATAGCTCTGGCCGGCGACATCGCTCCTGGAGTTACTTCCTGGTATAGCGGGCTCCGGCGCTGTGATTGGCCGGAGCCGCGATGATGTCACTCCCACGCATGCGCGCGGGAGCCGCCGGTAACGGCACAGTCTAACTGAAGCAATGGCACGTACGGCTTAACTTGACCACTCTCTGAACTCCGCCTGTGCTGACCTCGGCTTGTCCCCTGACCTCCGCTTCTGTCTGTCCCATTGGCTCCTGCTTTACTGATCTTTTCCAGACCCGGCTTGTTGCCTGACCACGCTCCTGCCTGTACCCTGTACCCGATCCATCCTGTCAGTATATGACCCATCCTGCCTGACTCTGCTACTCTGCCTGCTGTCACCAGTACCCGCCTACCACTCTGCTGTTCCGGCTGACCTGCAGTCTGCTACCAGCAACCGTCTCAGGTGCCCGCTGTCGCCAGTACCAGTCTGCCTCTGTCCCAGTCTGCTGCCTACCAGCTTGCCTGCTTACTGTTGCCTTCTGACGACTTTACCTGCCTGGTGTGGACACCTGCCCTACTGCTAGCAAGACTTACAGGCACTCGTGCCACTTTGTACTCCTGTGCCACTTGTCTTTACTATCAGGAGCTCCGAATCAGAGGAGGTCTTCCTCATCTTATTAGGCTCTGCTACCAGGTACGTGATGGTGGTCTTCTGTATTTACAGTGGAACCTCGGATTATGCGTATAATCCGTTCCAGGAGAATGCTGGTAATCCAAAGCACTCGCATATCAAAGCGAGTTTCCCCATAGAAGTCAATGGAAACAAAGGTAATTTGTTCCGCATTGACTTCTATTGCATGTAATACCGCATGTGGCCAGAGAAATACTCGGGGATAGCTTAGCTGAACTCGGAAACACTGGGAAAGGCTCGGAAACACTCAGTAACGTAGTATTTCTGAGTTTTTCTGAGTATTTCCGAGTGATTCAGAGTATTTCCGAGTGATTCTGAGCATTTTTTCTGAACGGCTCCGAACCGTTCCGAGTGTCCACGGGCCCCCCCCCCCACACACATCTCTGGCAAAATGCGGTACTGCACACCACATTAGCTTGAATTCTGCTTGTTTTACGAGACAACACTGGCAAACCGAGTCAGGATTTTTTTTTAAAAGTTGCTCGTCTTTCAAAACGCTCGTTAACCAAGGTTCCACTGTACTGTATATGGTTATGAACTACACAATGAATCCTATTGAACTTGATTATAATGGACGAGATGCTGCTTCTGCCTTATATACAGCACCTGTTTGTAGGCCGGCTTAACTCCCGGCATTAACACTCGATATCGGTCCACGAATTCCACGAAGGTGTAGCGTATGGGGTACCCAGCCCGCCGGATTCGGATGGTCTCCATCATTCCCGAGTACCGAAGCTGGCGGACACACAGCTCTCTGTCAAACAGCTGGAGGAAAAGAAGAATCGTTACACAAAGCGATCCTAAACCTGAGCTCCAAACAGCTAAATACACAGATAAACCAGATATATGTTATTTGTATTTCTGTTCATCCAGTTCTAAGATTTACACAGCCCTGCCAGACTGAAGAGCCACGGGAATGACAGCACTCAGGCCCCATTCACACCTCTCCATTTTGTAGCTTGAAGCTCCAAAACGCCCAGGGAGAAAAAAAAAATCTATTATTCTCTATGGAGATCGTTCACATCTCCACTCCAAGTCACCTGCAGCTAGAGCTGCATGAATAAATCTGTGAAAAATCGCGATCTCGATTCAACTGCCCCCCCCCCCCCCCACGATCTTAATCCAGCATTTCCATGATTAATGTAACAAGTGCAGAGCCGTTCTCTGCTCACAGCTGTCAAGGAAAAAAGAGCAGCTGACAAGGTTTATCACAAGATTGCTCAGCGCTGAGAGATAAAAAGAAACAAAATATAATTTGGTTCTTTTAGAGATCAAAGGGATGAACTTCAGTCTGCAAATGAGGGAAGTTTAAAGACTAAGCCTATTTCTGACACTTGTTGCTTACAAGTTAAAAATCTGTATTTTTTTACTAGAAAATTACTTAAAACCCCCAAACATTTTATATTTATATATATATATATATATATATATATATATATATATATATATATATATATATAATTTTTTTTACCAGAGACCCTAGAGAATAAAATGGCGGTTGTTGCAATATTTTATGTCACACGGTATGTGCGCAGCTGTCTTTCAAATGCAATTTTTTGGGGAAAAATACACTTCAATAAATAAAAACAATAAATAAACAGTAAAGTTAGCCCAATTTTTTTGTATCATGTGAAAGATACAGAGAGAATTGTGATCTTTATTCTAAGCAAAAAAAAATCGTGATTCTCATTTTATTCAGAATCTACCTGAAGCTCAAAAAAGTTTTGGTGCTACTTTTGGAGCTCGATTCGGGCAGATTAATCTGCTTCTGAAGCGTTTTCTTTTCCATAGAGATGCATTGAAGCGCGTTTTGTTGCACGTGTTTGAGCGTTTTTCTGCTCAAATGCAATAATTTAAAAAATAATAATACATGAATAAGTAAATATCTGGAAATTAAAAGTAAATAATAATAATTGGACAATAAATAAATATATACAGTAAATAAAATATAATAAAAAATAAATAACATAAATGTATTAATTAAACACTAACCAAATAAATAAATAAAATAAACGAACCCCTAACCATAATTAAATAAATAAAATAAATATAACCCATAACCCTAACACTAATGACTAAGCGCACGTGAAGTGTGCGAACCGCGTCTACCCAGCACTCTGATGCCTGTAATTTTTGGGATGTCCAAATAAAGAGGATTTTGATATACAGTGGTGTGCGGCCATTTCTTCTTATTTCATTGTATGCGGAGGCGAGCCGAGGCGAGCACTTGTTGGATCATTAGGCTTCCTTATTTCACCTGGAGAGGCAGGTATTCTTTTTTCCACACCCTAACATGAACAACTAACCCTAACCCCTAAACCTAATCCCTAACCTTAACCCCTAACACGAACAATACAACGAACAAAAATGAATAAATAATACATTTAATATTATCTAATATTATTAAAAAATTTTTATACATAAATAATAATAATGCATTAACCCCCAACTATAAACCTAACCCATAACCCTAACCTCTAGCCCTAAGCTCACTCTAACCATATACCCAACCCCAACCCCGAAAAAATAAATAAAGAATAAATAATGTAATTAATACTATAATTTTTTTTATACATATAATAATAATAATAAATGAACCCCTAAATCTAACCCCAATCCATAACCCTAACCTCACTCTAACCATAACCATAAACACAATCCCTAACCTGAACAAAAAAAAAATGAATAAATAATACATTTAATATTATCTATTTTTATTTATTAAAATTTGTATACATAAATAATAAAAACAAATGAACCCCTAGCCTCTAACCCTAACCTCACCCTAACCTAACCCTAACCTGAACCCCTAGCCTCTAACCCTAACCTCACTCACTAACCCAAACCCAAGCCCTAACCCAAACAAAAAATGATTAAATAATGCATTTAATATTATATATATATATATATTAGCAACATATACACACACACACACACATATATATATATATATACATACATATAGACACACACACACATATATATATATACATACATAAATAATAAAAATAAATAAATAAATAGACCCCGAACTCTAACCCTAATCCATAACCCTAACCTCTCTAACCATAAACCCAACCCCTAACCTGAACACAAAAATTAAAACAAAAATAATTACAATACAATACATTTAATATTATCTATTTTTATTTATCTACATTGTTATACATTAATAATAATAATAATAATAATAATAATAATAAAAGAACCCCTAGCCTAGCCTTACTCTAACAATTACTATAAACCCAACCCCTAACCCAATAAAAAAAAAAAGATTAAATAATGCATTTAATATTATCTATTATTATTAATTTGTTTATACATAACTAATAATAATAATAATAATAAATAATAATAAATGCACCCCTAACTCCAACCCTAGTCTATAACCCTAACCTCACTCTAACTATAACCATAATCCAAACATAAAAATAACAAAACAAATTACATTTACAGTAAGGCTACTTTCACACTGGAGCGGTGGGGGCGCTGGCGGTAAAGCGGCGCTATATTTAGCGCCGCTTTACCGGCGTTTTAGCGGCGCATTGCGGCCGCTCGCGGGGTGTTTTTTACCCCCCGCGAGCGGCCGAAAAAGGGTCAATACCGCCCGCAAACCGCCGCTATTGCGGCGTTTTGCGGGCGGGTTCGGCGCGCTCCCCCATTGTTTTCAATGGGACCGGGCGCTATAGGAGCGGTAAATATACCGCTCCTATAGCGAGCCAAAGATGCGGCTTGCAGGACATTTTTGAGCGTCCTGCAAGCGCACCGCTTCAGTGTGAAAGCCCTCGGGCTTTCACACTGAAGGAACAGCAACAGCTGTTTCGGGTCGGTTTGCAGGCGCTATTCTTAGCGCAATAGCGCTTGCAAACCGCCCCAGTGTGAAAGGGGCCTAATATTATTCATTTTTATTTATTTACATTTTTGTACAAAAATAATAATAATAATAATAATAATAACTGAACCCCTAACCTCTAACCCTAACCTCACTCTAACCATAACCATAAACCCAACCCCTAACCCAAACATAAAAATAAAAACAAAAGTTAATAATTGAAAAAAATTAAATAAAGAAAAGCTGATGAAAAAAGCTGAAAAACATAGCCAATAAAAGAAATTAAAAAAAAACGTCTGTTTCAACATTTGTTGCTATTAAAAAAAACAAAAACGCCAAACTTCAAAAACGCTTAAAATTGCCCAAAAAGAGCTAAATAAAAAAAAAAAGGTGACACTCAGATGTGAATGCAACCTCACAGTTAACACCTACAAAGGTGTCTTCTCCACCCTCAGCCTGCTTATTGGTCAGTATTGGCTGAGGAGAAGCAGCAGACTGATCAGGTCATCACTCTGCTCACTCTTCTTTCTCCTGATAACATTTTCCCGGTCAGTACAATTCTGGCTGGAGGTCATCCGGTATCATCTCGCCCCTTTCTGCCCCACCTGACTGTTCCTGGCCCGCCCTTTGATTCCAGCCCTTTCAAATCATAGATTCCCAACATGACATGGGGGTGTTACTTAGGGCGGGTCACAAGCATATCTCCCCTAAGAGCCAACCCACTGCTCCCATCAGGGCTCATGGGAGGAGAACTGAGGCCGGGTGCTGTGATGTTTTCAGGAAGCCATGTATACCACCCTGCCAGCCCCTCCCACCAGCCATGATCTCCCTGCATTGCATAGAGCAGCACAGAGACCCCTAGATGACATCTCTTAGCATGTTTCTAGGTGGGGCGAGGTCCAATCATGAAAGGCACAATACAAGCAGATCACACTTACAGCAGAACTTCAATCTGCCTCCTTCAGTGGCTCCAGTTAGCCCAAAAATTTGGAATGTTGTTCAGCCAGGATTATGATGGAGGCACCCCTGCCAGACAGCACAGCCAGCACTATGACATCACACTTCTCTGTTTCAATTATGCAAAATTCATTGTTCAAGCATCTACTCCAAGCTGATTGGATAAGAAGATCCTTGGAAGATCCATGAGAACGCTCATGGTGCCCGGCTCCGTACAATAGTGCCCTGATTGGCTTACAATGCTGACCCGCCTCCTCACACGCCGCTGTGCGGGGGATCGTGAACCAAGGATGTACAGTGACTTGAAAAAGTATTCATACCCCTGGAAATTTTCCACACTTTGTCACGTTATAACTAACAACGGAAATGTATTTTATTGGGATTTTATGTGATAGACCAAAACAAAGTGGCACATAATTGTAAAGTGGAAGGAAAATGATAAATAGTTTATAATTTTTTTTTACAAATAAATATATGAAGAGTGTGGGGTGTACATTTGTATGGCGCCCCCCTGAGTCAATACTTTGTAGAACCTCCTTTCACCGCAATTACAGCTGCAAGTCTTTTTGGGGATGTCTCTACCAGCTTTGCACATCTAGAGTGACATTTTTAGCCCATTCTTTTTTGCAAAATAGCTCAAGCTCTGTCAGATTGAATGGAGAGAGTCTGTGAACAGCAATTTTCAACTCTTGCCACAAATTCTCAATTTGATTTGGGTCTGGACTGTGACTGGGCCATTCTAACACATGAATATGCTTTGATCTAAACCATTCCATTGTAGCTCTGGCTGTATGTTTAGGGTGGTTGTCCTGCTGGAAGGTGAACCTCCGCCCCGGTCTCAAGTCTTTTTTTCAGACTCTAACAGGTTTTCTTCTAAGATTGCCCTGTATTTGGCTCCATCCATCTTCCCATCAACTCTGACCAGCTCCCTGTCCCTGCTGAAGAAATGATGCCACCGCCATGTTTCACAGTGGGGATGGTGTGTTCAGGGTGATGTGCAGTGTTAGTTTTCCCCCACACGCAGCGTTTTTCTTTTAGGCCAAAAAGTCCAATTTTGGTCTCATCTGACCAGAGCACCTTCTTCCACATGTTTGCTGTGTCCCCCACATGGCTTCTCGCAAACTACAAACGGGACTTCTTATGTCTTTCTTTCACCAATGTCTTTCTTCTTGTCACTCTTCCATAAAGGTCAGATTTGTGGAGAGCACGACTAATAGTTGTCCTGTGGACAGATTCTCCCACCTGAGCTGTGGATCTCTGCAGCTCCTCCAGAGTTCCCATGGGCCTCTTGGCTCTTCTCTGATGAATGATCTCCTTGCCCGGCCTGTCAGTTTAGGTGGACGGCCATGTCTTGGTAGGTTTGCAGTTGTCCCATACTCTTTCCATTTTCGGATGATGTATTGAACAGAGCTCTGTGAGATGTTCAAAGCTTGGGATGTAGTTTTATACCCTAACCCTGCTTTAAACTTCTCGACAACTTTATCCCTGACCTGTCTGGTGTGTTCCTTGGCCTTCATGATGCTGTTTGTTCACAAATGTTCTCTAACAAGATGGCTTCACAGAACAGATATATTTATATTGAGATTAAATTACACACAGGTGGACTCTATTTACTAATTAGGTGACTTCTAAAGGCAATTGGTTCCACTAGATTCTAGTTAGGGGCAGTGGCGTCAGTAGGGTTGGTGTCACCCGGTGCGGAAAAAAAATGGTGTCACCCCCCCCCCCCCCCCACCAACTATAGTCCTCCCTCAGTACAGACCCCCCTCCACTAACTACAGACCCCCCTCCGGCAGTATAGATCCCCCTCCCTCAGTACAGACCCCCCCACTAAGTACAGACCGCCGTCCATCAATATAGACCCCCCTCCCTCAGTATAAACCTCCCCCTTCAGTGCAGACCCCTCCATCAGTACAGACACCCCCACCTCAGTGCAGACCCCCCCAGCATTACAGACACCCCCCTCAGTGCAGACCCCCCTCAGTACAGACACCCCCCTCAGTGCAGACCCCCCAGTGCAGACCCCCCCCCCAGCAGTACAGACACCCCCCCCTCAGTGCAGACCCCCCAGCATTACAGACACCCCCCTCAGTGCAGACCCCCCTCAGTACAGACACCCCCCTCAGTGCAGACCCCCCAGTGCAGACCCCCCCAGCAGTACAGACACCCCCCCCCTCAGTGCAGACCCCCCTCAGTGCAGACCCCCCCAGTGCAGACCCCCCCCCCAGCAGTACAGATACCCCCCCTCAGTGCAGACCCCCCTCAGCAGTACAGATACCCCCCCTCAGTGCAGACCCCCCTCAGTTATAGACCCCCCTCAGTTATAGACCCCCCAGCAGTGCAGACCCCCCCAGTACAGAACCCCCTCAGTACAGACACCCCCTTAGTGCAGACCCCCCCTCAGTACAGACACCCCCCTGGGTGAAGACCCCCCCCCCAGTGCAGATCCCCCATAGTACAGACACCCCCCCTGAGTGCAGACACCCCCAGTGCAGACCCCCCCAGTACAGACACCCCCAACAGTACAGACACCCCCCATTTTACAGACACCCCCCCCCCCCCAGTGCAGAAACACCCCCAGTGCAGACCCCCCTCAGTACAGACACCCAGAGAGTAGGGGGGTGGCTTCGTTCCGCTCCGCTAAGGGACACAGCCGCGGAGACGGTGAGGCACAGGGCAGCGGGCGGTGTTAGCGGTGCTGCTACCCACGGGTGTTACCCCTTTGGCGGGTGTCACCCAGGTGCGGCCCGCACCTCCCGCACCTGCCTAGCAACGCCACTGGTTAGGGGTATCAGAGTAAAGGGGCTGAATACAAATGCACACCACACTTTTCACATATTTATTTGTAAAAAAATGTTGAAAACCATTTATCATTTTCCTTCCATTTTACAATTATGTGCCACTTTGTGTTGGTCTATCACATAAAATCCCAATAAAATACATTTACACTTTAGGTTGTAACATGACAGAATGTGGAACATTTCAATGGGTATGAATACTTTTTCAAGGCACTGTAAATGCTATTCCGAGATCCAGACAGCTCTACCATTACAAAGCTTTTTGTTTAGACTGGAGTTTATGAATTTTTAGTAAGAAGGATATGAGTTTTGGCGGAGGCGCCGTAGCGGATAGGAGATAATTGTGCTGAACGAACGTTCCTAATCACTGTTTATTTACAGATCGTGCCACATTATATCCCTCTAGGATAATAAAGGAGGTTGTTATTTTTAGCCGTTCCGTAAATGTAAAATTAACACCTTATTAAAATAACTTCTGTGTGAACGGCAACAATGATTCCAACAATGATGACAATTCCTGCTTTCTAGTAAATGGTAAGTTTCTTGAAGAGACCTTCAAGAAACTTGTCCTACCAGCAAACTCCATCATTTATAATTTACCATAAACTACATACACGTCTTCTTTTCAGTGAGCGGGTCCTACATTAAAAGAATAAATCCAGTTCAGACTTTATTTTTAATTTATTTGGGGGGGGTTAGAACTTTTCCTGTGGAGCATTGAACCCCAGGATAGGTTCAAATCAGGTTGAGAGTCCAACCTTTCCACCAACCATGGTATTCCACCTTTCCACCATCCATGGTATTCTTTTCAGTGGGCGGCTCATACATTCCAGATAACTCTAGTTCAGACTTTATTTTTTGTTTTTTTGTTGGGGGGGGGTTAGAAAATTTCCTGTGGAGCATTGAACCCCAGGATAGGTTCAAATCAGGTTGAGAGTCCAACCTTTAGAGGAAGCTTTCCACCAACCATGGTATTCTTGAGGTCCACTGAAACAGTCTGGAGATTATTTAAAGGATGGGACCACTACAAAGCTTGAATGAGTCCTGTTAAACCTCCCCCCAACCCCCCCCCCCCTTTATCAATGACCTTCCAACAATGATGACAATTCCTGCTTTCTAGTAATTGGCAAGTTTCTTGAAGAGACCTTCAAGAAACTTGTCCTACCAGCAAACTCCATCATCTACAATTTACCATAAACTACATACACGTCTTCTTTTCAGTGGGTGGGTCCTACATTCCAGATAACTCCAGTTCAGACTTTTTTTTTTTTTTTTTTGGGGGGGGGGGGGGGGGGTTTAGAACATTTCCTGTGGAGCATTGAACCCCAGGATAGGTTCAAATCAGGTTGAGAGTCCAACCTTTCCACCAACCATGGTATTCTTGACGTCCACCGAAACAGTCTGGAGATTATTTAAAGGGTAACAAAGCTTGAATGAGTCCTGTTACATTTATTTTTCATTGCAAGTAGGTCAACATCCAAAGTGTTTTGGGGGTTCAAAAATAACATAAAATTATGTCATATGAAGGTCTCAAAATACAAATTTAATCCAAAAATGAAATAAAAAAGAAGAATTACGTACCTCAATTGTATTTTAATCATTTATTATTATGTATTTTAGTATTATTATCATTTTTATGTATTATTTTTGTAAAATAAATAAATAAAAAAAAGCAAAACAATTATTTAATAACAATAAAAAAAAACTTAGTAAAAATAGAAATATATAAAAAAAATACAAATTAAGGTATGCATGTCTCCTTTTATTTAGTATTTTTATTCATTATTATCTTTAGGAATTATTTTTATTAAAAAAATAAAAAACAATAAATAATAACTATTATAATAACTATAAATAGCGCTCCCAAAACGCCCACTGCCCATAAAATGCTTTAAAAAAAACGCAGTAAAACTGGACTTTTTTCCTTTTTTTAAGGTCACCTTAAAAAAAAACACCCTGCTAGCGCCCAAAAAGCACCGCAAAAACAAGCGGAGCTTTTGCAGTGTGAAAGGGGTCCTAATCCAATTGAGAATCTGTAGCAAGACTTGAAAATTGCTCTCCATCCAATCTGACAGAGCTTGAGCTTGAGCTATTTTGCAAAGAATAAATGGGCAAAAATGTCCCTCTCTAGATGTGCAAAGCTGGTAGAGACATCCCCAAAAAGACTTGCAGCTGTAATTGCGGTGAAAGGTGGTTCTAAGTATTGACTCAGGGGGGCGCCATACAAATGTACCCCCCACTTTTCACATATTTATTTGTAAAAAATGTTGAAAACCATTTATCATTTTCCTTCTACTTCACAATTATGTGCCACTTTGTGTTGGTCTATCACATAAAATCCCAATAAAATACATTAACGTCTTTGGTTGTAACATGACAAAATGTGGGAAGTGTCCAGGGGTATGAATACTTTTTCAAGGCATTGTATATAGAATAACAGCCTGAAGAATGGATCTACAACATCTGTAAAGCTTGCATCTTTAAAAACTTAAGTAAAGGGGTTGTAAACCTTCGTGTTTTTTCACCATCCTATGCATTAAGGTGAAAAAACACCTGGCAGTGACCCCCCCCCCCCCCCAGCACCCCCCCGTTTTCCTTACCTGAGCCCCTTATCTCTTCGGCGGGGATGCCTGTCCCTCTCTCAACTGAGTCCCGGCTCTTGATTGGATAGATTGATAGCAGCGCAGCCAATGGCTCCTGCTGCTCTCAATCAAATCCAATGACGCGGGGGGCGGGGCAGAGTCCGGCATTCATGTCTATGGACGCAAATGCTGGACTCGGGAGCATAACCTCCCCCCCCCCCCCCCAGGGAGAGCGCTTCTCCTAGGGGGTTATCTGATGCAGGGAGGAGCCGCGAGAGCCGCCGGGAACCCCAGAAGACGAGGATCAGGGTCACTCTGTGCAAAACGAGCTGCACATGCAAGTATGACATGTTTGTTATTTAAAAAAAATAAAAAACGATCCTTTACAATCACTTTAGCCAGTAAAAGGTATTACTTAACCACTTGCAGACCGCCGTACGCCGATATACACAATGGCAGCAGTGGGCAAATGGGCGTAGCTGTACGTCCCCTTTAATTGGCGGGGCTAGCCGCGTACAGCGCGACCGTTCCCGCGGATCCCGTGGATTTGATGTCCGCCCGGGGCCCGTGATCGTGTCACAGAGCCTCAGATCGGGGAGATGCCTATGTAAACAAGGCATTTCCCTGTTCTGCCTAGTGACATGACAGAGATCACTGCTCTCTCATCGGGAGCAGTGATCGCTGTCACGTGAGTTGAAGCCCCCTCCCCCCCACCGTTAGAATCACTCCCTAGGACACACTTAACCCCTTGATCGCCCCCTCGTGTTTAACCCCTTCCCTGCCAGTGTCATCTACACAGTAATCAGTGCATTTTTATAGCTCTGATTGCTGTATAAATGACAATGGTCCCCAAATAGTGTCAAAAGTGTCCGATGTGTCCGCCATAATGCCGCAGTCACGATAAAAATCGCAGATCGCCGCCATTACTAATAAAAAAAATGAATAACAAAAATGCCATAAATCTATCCCTTATTTTGTAGACGCTATAACTTTTGCGCAAAACAATCAATAAACGCTTATTACGATTTTTTTTTTTTTATACCATAAATATGTAGAAGAATACGTATCGGCATAAAATGAGGAAAAACTTTTTTTTATATATTTTTGGGGGATATTTATTATAGCAAAAAGTAAACAATATTGCTTATTTTTTCAAAATTGTCGGTCTTTTTTTTGTTTATAGCGCAAAAAATAAAAACCGCAGGGGCGATCAAATACCACCGAAAGAAAGCTCTATTTGTGGGGAAAAAAGGAGGTCAATTTTGTTTTGGTGTAATGTCGCACGACCGCGCAATTGTCAGTTAAAGCGACGCAGTGCCAAATCGCAAAAAGTGCTCAGGTAAGAAAGGGGGTAAAATCTTCCGGGGCTGAAGCGGTTAAGTTAGCCAGTAAAATGTATTACATAAACTCCAAACTTTCTGCATAACATTCTGAAAAAGTTTAGGTTGCCCGGAAATCGCTATAGACATCAAAAGAGAGTTTGATAGAGTTTCAGTCCGAAGCTAAACATTAAAGACCCCATAAAGTGACCCCTGAAGACCCCCCCCCCCCCCCCCCGGTGAAGGCACAACTCACCATGGGCTTCTTGAACTCGTTGGGCTTTATACATCGTACGAAGAAAGGCTGACACACGCTCAGGGTTCTCATCAGCAGCTCCAACGATCGCTTGAACTGGCTGCTCAGGGTGGGCGAGCGCTTCCTGGTCTCGGCCCCCTGAAAGGAAAAGAATAACACATATATTGGAATTAGAAGCAAACAAATTGGGAGTTCAGGAAATGAAAGATGATAAGAGTGAGAGAGCCTCTTCCTCCGTCCCGTGTCACTGAGAGGGGATGGAGGGAGGCCGAGGCTCTACGCCAATGACTTAACCCCTTCCTGACTGCTGGCACAGCCCCCGGGGAGGGCAGGCGTTTAGAATTAGTGCACTTCATGTTTAATCTGTATTATATTTTGCCTTCCCTGATCCCCCTTCATCAACGTGCTAATGAAGGTATTACATAAAACTTTTCACTTTATTACATGCTGTGTTTTAAATCCAGTGATCTCATCACTGTGTCTCTGTGCTTCTCTGTGCAATGCAGGGAGAACATGGCTGGTGGGAGGGGCCAAAGCAGGGCTGTACATGAAAGCTTCCTGAAAATATCCCAGCACCGTCCTCAGTACTCCTCTAAAGAGTCCTCAGTACTCCTAGAAAGAGTCCTCAGTACTCCTCTAAAGAGTCCTCAGTACTCCTAGAAAGAGTCCTCAGTACTCCTCGAAAGAGTCCTCAGTACTCCTCGAAAGAGTCCTCAGTACTCCTCGAAAGAGTCCTCAGTACTCCTCGAAAGAGTCCTCAGTACTCCTCGAAAGAGTCCTCAGTACTCCTCTAAAGAGTCCTCAGTACTCCTAGAAAGAGTCCTCAGTACTCCTAGAAAGAGTCCTCAGTACTCCTCGAAAGAGTCCTCAGTACTCCTAGAAAGAGTCCTCAGTACTCCTAGAAAGAGTCCTCAGTACTCCTCGAGAGTCCTCAGTACTCCTAAAGTCCTCAGTACTCCTAGAAAGAGTCCTCAGTACTCCTAGAAAGAGTCCTCAGTACTCCTAGAAAGAGTCCTCAGTACTCCTAGAAAGAGTCCTCAGTACTCCTAGAAAGAGTCCTCAGTACTCCTAGAAAGAGTCCTCAGTACTCCTAGAAAGAGTCCTCAGTACTCCTAGAAAGAGTCCTCAGTACTCCTAGAAAGAGTCCTCAGTACTCCTCGAGAGTCCTCAGTACTCCTAAAGTCCTCAGTACTTCTCTAAAGAGTCCTCAGTACTCATCTAAAGAGTCCTCAGTACTCATCTAAAGAGTCCTCAGTACTCATCTAAAGAGTCCTCAGTACTCCTAAAGAGTCCTCAGTACTCCTAAAGAGTCCTCAGTACTCCTCTAAAGAGTCCTCAGTACTCCTCTAAAGAGTCCTCAGTACTCCTCGAGAGTCCTCAGTACTCCTAAAGAGTCCTCAGTACTCCTAAAGAGTCCTCAGTACTCCTCTAAAGAGTCCTCAGTACTCATCTAAAGAGTCCTCAGTACTCATCTAAAGAGTCCTCAGTACTCATCTAAAGAGTCCTCAGTACTCATCTAAAGAGTCCTCAGTACTCATCTAAAGAGTCCTCAGTACTCCTAAAGAGTCCTCAGTACTCCTAAAGAGTCCTCAGTACTCATCTAAAGAGTCCTCAGTACTCCTAAAGAGTCCTCAGTACTCCTCTAAAGAGTCCTCAGTACTCCTCTAAAGAGTCCTCAGTACTCCTCTAAAGAGTCCTCAGTACTCCTCTAAAGAGTCCTCAGTACTCCTCTAAAGAGTCCTCAGTACTCATCTAAAGAGTCCTCAGTACTCATCTAAAGAGTCCTCAGTACTCCTAAAGAGTCCTCAGTACTCCTAAAGAGTCCTCAGTACTCATCTAAAGAGTCCTCAGTACTCCTAAAGAGTCCTCAGTACTCCTAAAGAGTCCTCAGTACTCCTCTAAAGAGTCCTCAGTACTCCTCTAAAGAGTCCTCAGTACTCCTCTAAAGAGTCCTCAGTACTCCTCTAAAGAGTCCTCAGTACTCCTCGAGAGTCCTCAGTACTTCTCTAAAGAGTCCTCTGTACTCCTCTATTCACTTCAGCCCCGGACCAATTTGCAGCCAAAGGACCAGGCCCCTTTTTTGGGGATTCGGCACTGCGTCGCTTTAACTGTCAATTGCGCGGTCGTGCGACGTGGCTCCCAAACAAAATTGGCGTCCTTTTTTTCCCACAAATAGAGCTTTCTTTTGGTGGTATTTGATCGCCCCTGCGGGTTTTATTTTTTGCGCTATAAACAAAAATAGAGCGACGATTTTGAAAAGAAAATGCAATATTTTTTTACTTTTTGCTATAATAAATATCCCCAAAAAATATATAAAAAATATTTATTTTTCCTCAGTTTAGGCCGATACGTATTCTTCTACATATTTTTGGTAAAAAAAAATCGCAATTAGCGAATATTGATTGGTTTGCGCAAAAGTTATAGCGTTTACATAACTAATATTTTTTTTTTATTAGTAATGGCGGCGATCAGCGATTTTTATTGTGCGACATTATGGCGGACACATCGGACATTTTTGACACATTTTTGGGACCATTGTCATTTATACAGCAATCAGTGCTATTTAAATGCACTGATTCCTGTGTAAATGACACTGGCAGTGAAGGAGTTAACCACTAGGGGCAGGGAGGGGTTAAGTGTGTGTGTTTTTTTTAACTGAAGGGGGGCGTGGCTTGGCGTCTGACGTCACTGATCATCTTTCCCGATGACAGGGAACAGCCGATCAGTGACAGTTGCACTAGGAAGCGCGGGGAGAGGTTTGTTTACACAGACCTCTCCTCATTGTTCAGCTCTGTGACCGGATCGCGGGACACCAGCGGCTGGGCTCTTAAAGAGACACGTACAGGTACGTGCTTGTGCCCAGCCGTGCCATTCTGCCGATGTATATCAGCGCGAGGTGGTCCTTAAGCGGTTAAAGAGTCCTCAGTACTCCTCTGAAGAGTCCTCAGTACTCCTCTGAAGAGTCCTCAGTACTCCTCTGAAGAGTCCTCAGCCCTGATACAAGCAGTGTGCTGGCTCTCGGGAGGAGTTCTGCAAATATCAAAATACCTTAAAAGGTGGATGTCAGGCCTGAGCCTTCCGTCTCCATGTTTAAAAGAACCGAAATCCAGCCCGTGTCTTAGAATAAGAGGGAGGTGAAGACACCATTAATCTACATGTAATATCCCGCCCCCATTGTATTGTGTTTAGCTGGTTAGTGGGCATGGAAGAGTAGGGAAGGAGTGGGGTGTCATTCACCACTGTTTACACGCCCACATGTGTGACTCTATAGTCACATGGGCTGCTCAGATGTGATCGGGAGGAAATGCTCAGGACAGAAACTCACTGAAAACTGAGCATGTGCAGAGCTGCCAACACTGATCTGCAAAATGCCTAGCTGCATTGGGGACATGAACAGAAGGGGGAGATAGAGAGCAGCAGGATCAACCAGGTTTTTTGCAGAATACAGAAAACAAATCTCAGAGTGCTTGTATGAAAAACATGGAATACACCATTTATTGATCGTTTTTTTTAATGATTTGGGTTTAGTGACACTTTAACCACTTGCTGATCGCACTATAGCCGAATGACAGCCTCCCATGATGGCGCCCGCCGCGTGCCTGCTGTGGGGAGGGGGTGGCACACTCTGTGATTACATTGCCTGCAGGACACCGCTCATCACAGATTGAGGTAAAAAGTCAATCAGCGGCTCTTTACCATGTGATCAGCTGTGTCCAATCACAACTGATCATGGATATAAATTGAAGCCGGTTATCGGCATTCCTTTCCTCATGCTGACAGCACAAGGAGAGGGGAAGAAAGCTGATAACCGGCTTCTCTAAAAGGGACATGTACACCGATAATGAGGCCATTGACTATCAGTGTCCCGTTTTTCAGTGCAGTCCCACGAGTGCCCATCAGTACTGCCAATTGGTGCCCATCAGTGCTGCCAATCGGTGCCCATCAGTGCTGCCAATCGGTGCCTCCTCATTAGTGTCACTTATCAGTGCTGCCCATCAGTGCTTACCAGTGCCGCCTCATCAGTGCTACCAATCAGTGCCTCCTCATTAATGTCACCTATCAGTGCTGCCTATCAGTGCCCACCAGTGCCACCTATCAGTGCTGCCTATTGGTGCTTACCAGTGCCGCCTCATCAGTGCTACCAATCAGTGCCTCCTCATTAGTGTCACTTATCAGTGCTGCCTATCAGTGCCCATCAGTGCCGCCTATCAGTGCTGCCTATCAGTGCCGCCTCATCAGTGCTACCAATCAGTGCCTCCTCATTAATGTCACATATCAGTGCTGACTATCAGTGCTCACCAGCTCCACCTATCAGTGCTGCCTATTGGTGCTTACCAGTGCCACCTCATCAGTGCTGCCAATCAGTGCCTCCTCATTAGTGTCACTTATCAGTGCTGCCTATCAGTGCCCATCAGTGCTTACCAGTGCCGCCTCATAAGTGCTACCAATCACTGACTCCTCATTAGTGTCACCTATCAGTGCCGCCTCATCAGTGTCCATCTGTGCAGCCAATCAGTGCCCATCAATGCCGCCTCATTAGTGCCCATCAGTGAAGGAGAAAAATTACCTGTTTGCAAAATTTTATAACAAACTATGAAAGGTTTTGTTTTTAATCAAAATCTTCGGTCTCTATTTGTTTATTTAGCAAGGAATAAAAAACCCCCCAGTGGTGATTAAATCCACCCAAAGAAAGCTCTATTTGTGTGAAAAAAAATCTAAAAATGTAATTTGGGTACAGTGTTGTATGACTGCGCAATTGTCATTCAAAGTGCGACAGCGCTGAAAGCTGAAAATTGGCCTGGGCAGGAAGGGGGTAAAAGTGCCCAGTAGGCAAGTGGTTAGAAGTTTTTTTTTTTTTTTTTTTATAAAAATAAAAGAGATGTTATACTACCTGATATTGCACAGAGAAAGCCCTTACCTCCTATTTGGAAGTCCCCCTCTACAACACTGTCTGCTCCTCTTTCCCCTAAGTGCCTCCTTGACAAGTGGTGTGCTATGGAGGCTCCCAAGCTGAGCTGTGTGCATCCACAGACCCGCCCAGTGCCAGCAAGCCACGCCCCCTCCTCACAGGAGTCTGGATGACGGCAGCAGGATCCTATGACTCCCACTGCCCTCAGTGTCTTCTGTGGGACCAGGAAGGGAGGGGGGTGGTACTGCAGCCACGGCAGTGCCTGAACGGTGACAGGAGTCAGGTAAGTGTTTAGGGAGGGGGATGGGTAGATAGAGGGAAGTTATTTACATTAATGCAGGGAATTCATCAGGGTAAAAAAAAAAAAAATGTGGAAATTTTTTTAATTTTGCATGTTTTGTACCTCTTAGGTAAAAGTATGTCTGGGCAAAAAAAAAATAAAAAAAAACATGCAGTAAATCTCTACAATACACACACATTACTCCATGGTTTATACTTTTAAACATAAAGCAAGAACAAAACGATATCACAAGTAGTGAAATTCTATAAAATACTTTTTCTTATGTTATGGAGATGAATATACTCTACTCCATCACAGGACAGCTGGGCAGGGCTGACACCACTGTCTGGGATTAGACATGTGCACTGCCAAAAAATGTGTTTGTTTTTGTTTCATTCGTTTTTTTGCTTTTTTTGGAAATTTGAATAAAAATTGGAAATTCAGAAATCCGAAAATTCGGATTTTCAAATATCCAAATTTCCGAATTTCCGAATCTCCAGTTTCTGAATTTCCAAAATTGGAAATGAACAAATTTGTCAGAATTTGTTAAAAAAACAAATTCGGAACTAAACGAATTGCACATGTCTAGCACAAAGCAATGTCCATAAAGACATGGATGAGCGAGTTTGGGGTGGAGGAAATTGACTGGCCTGCACAGAGTCCTGATCTCAACCCGATAGAACACCTTTGGGATGAATTACAGCGGAGACTGGGAGCCAGGCCTTCTCGACCACATCAGTGCCTGACCTCATAAATGCGCTTTTGGAAGAATAGTCAAACCTTCCCATAGACACTCCTAAACCTTGTGGACGGCCTTCCCAGAAGAGTTGAAGCTGTTATAGCTGCAAAGGGAGGGCCAACTCAATATTGAACCCTACGGACTTATGCCCCGTACACACGGTCGGAAAATCCGACCACAAAATCCATCGGATTTTTTCCGACGGATTTTGTCCGACACTAATGTTGCATACACACGGTCGGACAAAGTTGTCAGAAAATCCGATCATTCTGAACGTGGTGACGTTTGTTGCGTACGACGGAACTACGTAAAGGCTAGTAGCCAATAGCTTTGGTCTCGTAATTTGATCTGAGTATGCGTGGCACTTGGAATTCGCTACACACGATCGGAAAAAGTCCGATAGGAAAATTTGAGAGCAGGAGATAAAACTTTGTCCGTCGGAAAAAGTCCGATGGAGCCCACACACGGTCGGAATTTCCGACAACATTGTCCGTGTGTACGGGGCATAAGACTGGGATGCCATTAAAGTTCATGTGCGTCTAAAGGTGTCCCAATACTTTTGGCAATATAGTGTATGTGAATTGAGCCTAAATTTGTGTGATGTGTTCTTATTGGCAGGTCCTTAACAGTATTATTTTTATCAATGCTGACCACCGGCCTTCCCTTCAGTCTTGCACAGTTGCACAGACACCTCTCCTGTACTGAAATGGCTTAATCTGATTTGCTGCACCCTGTGAGCTTCTCATAATGTGCATTAGAAGCTGCAGCATTTCCTGCCTGACTTTCTCTGACACACCCCTTTTATTGAAGTTTAATTCTATAATCATGGAGGCTCAGTGATATACTTACCTAGGACAATCTGTTTTCAGAAAGCTATGTGCAGCCCATCCCACTTGCCATGATCTGCCAGCATTGCCCAGAAAAGTTCAGGGACCCAGTTATGACATCACCGGGTAAAAAAAATAAGGCAAATAAAAAAAATTAAAAAAAGAGGTAACTAGGGAAGGCAAAATATAAGATAATTCAACTTCAGCTTTAATACTGCGTACACACGGTCGGAATTTACGATGGAAACAGTCTGATGGGAGCTTTTCATCGGATTTTCCGACCGTGTGTATGCCCATCGGTCTTTTTCTGTCGGCATCTCCGACGGACTTTGGATTGAGAACCTGTTCCTTAATTTTTCTGGCGGAAAACCTTTCTATCGGATTTTTTGATTGTGTGTATGCAATTCCGACTCGCAAAATTCCGACGCATGCTCGGAAACAATTCGACGCATGCTCGGAAGCATTAAACTTCCCTTTTATAGTGCTGTCGAACGTGTTGTATGTCGCGGTGTTACAGACCGTCGGAATTTGGTGTGACCGTGTGTAGGCAAGACAGTTTGAGCGAAATTCCATCGGAATTCCGACGGGAAAACCAACAGAGCTTTTTCCGCCGAGAATTCCGACCGTTTGTACTTCAAAATTCAAATTCAAAATTTTAAAATTTCATTAATTCGAAAATTTGCAATTTCGTTAATTCGAAAATTCAAGAAATTCTGAAATTTCGGAAATTTGAAAATTCAAAATTTCGGAAATTTGAAAATTCAAAATTTCAGAAATTAGAAAATCTGAAAATTCTAAATTCAAAAATCCGGAAATTTGAAAATCCAAAAACTCGAAAAGTCGAAAATAAGAATGAAAATCCAAAAATTCAAAACTCGAAAATGCGGAAATTCGAAAATAAGAATGAAAAGCCTGAGAATTCAAAAGAACGAAAATTTGAAAACCCCAAAATTTGAAATTATTTAACTGTTAGCGAACATAACAAATACGAATGTATCCATTACAAATTATCTGAAATAATGAATGCCGTATCTAAACTAATGGAACGTAACAAATTAATAATAATAAATAACAATAATAAATAAAAAAATGTTTTATTATCATTTATTATTTGTTCCGTTACATTTGTTTTGATGCAGCATTCGTTATTTCGGATAATTCGTAACTTTGGATAAATTTGTATTTGTTACGTTCACTTAGGCCCCTTTCACACTGGGGCGGTTTTCAGGCGGTACAGCGCTAAAAATAGCGCCTGTACAACGCCTGAAAAAAACGGCCACATTCACTCCAGTGTGAAAGCCGGCGGGCTTCCACACTGGAGCGGTGCGCTAGCAGGTCGGTAAAAAAAAGTCCTGCTAGCAGCATCTTTGGAGCGGTATAGGAGCCGTGTATTCACCGCTCCTATACCGCTCCTTCCCATTGATTTCAATGGGACACGCGGTAATACCGCGGCAATACAGCCGCAAAGCGACGCTACAGCGGATTTTAGCCCTTTTTCGGCCGCTCGCGGGGGGTAAAACTGCCCTGCGAGCGGCCGAATACCGCGGCTAAAACGACGGTAAAGCAGCGCTAAATATAGCGCTGCTTTACCGTTCCCGCGGCTCCCGCCCCAGTGTGAAAGGGGCCTAACAGTCAAATTTGAAAGAAAATTCCAATACAGTAATACCTCGGATTGCGAGTAATGCGGTTAACGAGAGTTTCGCAATACGAGCTATTTACTTAAAAAAAATCCTGACTCAGTTTGCGAGTGTTTTCTCACAAAACGAGCAGGATTCAAGCCTCTGAGGTGTGCAGTACCGCATTTGGCCAGAGGTGGGGGGCGCCGGTGACACTCTGAGCCGTTCAGACGCACTCGGAAATACTCAGTGCATTTTCAACACTTGGAAATACTCCAAGTGTTTATGAACATCTCTGAGGGTTCCTGAGTCCATCTGAGTGGCTCTGAGCGGTCTCTGAGTATTTCTGAGTTTCTCCGGCGCCCCCCACCCCACTTCTGGCCAAATGCAGTACTGCATACTATAAAAGTCAATGTGGAACGAATTATCTTCGTTTACATTGACTTCTATGGGGAAACTCGCTTTGATATGCGAGTGCTTTGGATTACCAGCATTCTCCTGGAACGGATTATGCTCGTAATTTTAGGCTCCACTGTACCTATAATTTAATAGTTAGTTATTATAATTTAGTTATTATTTGGAATTTTCTAATTCTTTCTTATTTTCGGATTTTCAGATTACCGAATTTTCTAATTTCCTAATTTTATGAATTCCGAATTTACGAATTAATCACTTTCAGACTGAACCATTTTGCTGGCTTAAGACCAGGCCCCTTTTTGCGATTCGGCACTGCGTTGCTTTAACTGACAATTGCGCGGTCGTGCGACGTGACTCCCAAACAAAATTGGCGTCCTTTTTTTCCCACAAATAGAGCTTTCTTTTGGTGGTATTTGATCGCCCCTGCGGTTTTTATTTTTTGGGCTATAAACAAAAAAACAGCAACAATTTGAGAAAAATGCATTATTATTTACTTTTTGCTATAATAAATATCCCCCAAAAATATATAAAAAAAAATGTTTTTTCCTCAGTTTAGGTCGATACGTATTCTTCTACATATTTTTGGTAAAAAAAAAATTGCAGTAAGCGATTATTCATTGGTTTGCGCAAAAGTTATAGTGTTTACAAAATAGGGGATAGTTTTATGGCATTTTTATTAATATTTTTTTTTTTTTACTAGTAATGGCGGTGATCAGTGATTTTTATTGTGACATTATGGCGGACACATCGGACATTTTTGGGACCATTGTCATTTATACAGCGATCAGTGCTATACAAATGCACTGATTCCTGTGTAAAAAACACTGGCAGTGAAGGGGTTAAAGAGGAGGTCCACCCGATTTTTTTTTTTTAAAAGTCAGCAGCTACAAATACTGCAGCTGCTGACTTTTAATAAATGGACACTTACCTGTTCCAGGTTCCAGCGATGTCGGCAGAAGATCGCTCCCCCGCCGCCATCCTCTGTCAGGGAATCAGAAAGTGAAGCTTGCGGCTTCACTGCCCGGTTCCCTACCGGCATGCGCGAGTCGCGCTGCGCGTCTTTATTGGTCCCCGTTGTGTCCTGGGAACTGTGTGTTTCCCAAGACACAACAGGAACCCTCGGATATGGGCGGGCATCCTCGGATAGGGGCGGGGCAGCTAGTCCCA
Source organism: Lithobates sylvaticus (assembly GCA_028564925.1). Taxonomy (NCBI): domain Eukaryota; kingdom Metazoa; phylum Chordata; class Amphibia; order Anura; family Ranidae; genus Lithobates; species Lithobates sylvaticus. Next base: position 604,094,599 of record CM053027.1, on the reverse strand, counting down.
GGAGTGGGTGCAGATACCTGTATTATACAGGTATCTGCACCCCCCCCCCCCCCCCGAAAGGTGTCAATTGTGGCACTGGAGGGGGGGGAGGAATCCGATGAGCAGAAGTTCCACTTTAGGGTGGAGTTCCGCTTTAACCAGGGTTTGGCAGTGTAGGGGTTAAGTGTGTCCTAGGGGCGTGTTACTAACTGTGGGGGGGGGGGGCGTGGCTGTGTGTTCGTGATCACTGATCTCTGCTCCAATCACAGGGAGCAGAGATCAGTGTCACTTGTTGCTAGGCAGAACGGAGAGATGCTGTTTACTTCCGCATCTCCCCGTTCAGCCTTCCCGTGAGACGATCGCGGGTATCCCCGCAGCGATCGAGTCCGCGGGACCCGCGACCGGACTGGCACGGCGGCATATTCAACGGAACGTACCTGTACCATATGCCTGTCCGTGCCATTCTGCCGACGTACATCTGTGTGCGCCGGTCGGGAAGTGGTTAAATAAAAAATAAATAAAAATAAAAAGTAAAGAATTTCGGCAGTGCACATGTCTACTCCAGAGCTTAGTAAATGAGCAGAAGCTCTGCTGACTTCCATCATCCAATCAGGTGTTTTTTTTTTTTTCTCTTGCACGTGATTGGGTATTTTTTGTGACGCTTTACCTTATTTACTGAGCTCTGGAGCACTTGCACAATCTATTTCCCTTTAGTAAATCCACCCCAATGTTACCAATGAGGTCTTAGTAGTTATTTAATGTAAGTGTTTAGGATGTCACTTATGTTATATGTTCTCTCTCTGGGTCCTTGGCAGTCACCATGAGACCCAGGTAGGTGCCCAGCAGTTCCAATCATGTCCTTCGGAGGCACTGACAGCACCGCTATCAGGAATATGAAAGTGATGATACAAAATAACAATTCTAAGAGAGGAAAAAGGAAATAACAAAGACAATGATGGGCCGAGTTCTCCGACAACTTTCACTGCTGCCAATAATGAGAACGTCGTCCAGAAAAGATCCCACAAGTCTAAAGAGCACCAAATTCTCACCCTCCGCCAATAACATCCGCGCTCAACCGCCATTCGCGAATTTTTATGTCACGATATTTAGCAAATTGCCTACAGATGAGATCTCTTTGCTGAGTTCCCGGGTCTGTGATGCCCATTATAAAGCCTTTTTCATACAACATACCAGCCGCCAGGGGCAGGAAGAACAGATAATTGCACCCGCCTGAAAGCTACCATACAGCCAGGGCAAGGGGAGCGACACACGTTCCACAACCACACAGTGCTTTGCCATGCGACTGCCGCAAATTTAAAGTGTTTGTAGAGCACTTCACATGAAAAATTAACAAAACAAACTCTTCTATAGTGTGTACTTGCCTCAGTCTATTGCAGTGCTCTACAAACTTGGGGCGCTATTCCTCCCACTGATACAAGACACTGTTCTGTCAACTGACATCAATAATGGGGCATCATTTCTCTCACTGACACCAAAAATGGGGCACTATTCCTCCCAATGATACCAACAACGGGGCACTATTCCTCCCACTGACACCAATGATGGGGCACTATTCCTCCCACTGATACCAATGATGGGGCACTATTCCTTCCACTGATACCAATGATGGGGCACTATTCCTTCCACTGACACCAACATCGGGGCACTATTCTTCCCCCAATACCAAAGATGGGGCGCTATTCCTCCCACTGATACGAGACACTGTTCTGTCAACTGACATCAATAATGGGGTACTATTCCTCCCACTGGCACCAATGATGGGGCACTATTCCACCCACTGACACCATTGATGGGGCACTATTCCTCCCAATGACACCAATGATGGGGCACTATTCCTCTCACTGATACCGATGATGGGGCACTATACCTCTCACTGACACCATTGATGGGGCACTACTCCTCCCACTGATACCAATTATGGGGCACTATTCCTCCCACTGACACCAATGATGGGCCACTATTCCTCCCACTGACACCATTGATGGGCCACTATTCCTCCCACTGACACCATTGATGGGCCACTATTCCTCCCACTGACACCAATGATGGGGCACTATTCCTCCCACTGACACCATTGATGGGCCACTATTCCTCCCACTGACACCAATGATGGGGCACTATTCCTCCCACTGACACCATTGATGGGGCACTATTCCTCCCACTGACACCAATGATAGGGCACTATTCCTCCCACTGACACCAATGATGGGGCACTATTCCTCCCACTGACACCATTGATGGGGCACTATTCCTCCCACTGACACCAATGATGGGGCACTATTCCTCCCACTGACACCATTGATGGGGCACTATTCCTCCCACTGACACCATTGATGGGCACTATTCCTCCCACTGACACCAATGATGGGGCACTATTCCTCTCACTGATACCAATGATGGGGCCCTATTCCTCCCACTGACACCATTGATGGGGCACTATTCCTCCCACTGACACCATTGATTGGGCACTATTCCTTCCACTAATACCAATTATGGGGCACTATTCCTCCCACTGACACCAATGATGGGGCACTATTCCTCTCACTGACACCATTGATGGGGCACTATTCCTTCCACTGATACCAATTATGGGGCACCATTCCTCCCACTGACACCAATGATGGGGCACTATTCCTCCCACTGACACCATTGATGGGGCACTATTCCTTCCACTGATACCAATTATGGGGCACTATTCCTCTGACCCAAATTTTCTAATTATACAAATTTTTTCATTTTTTTTTCATTTTCTAATTTAAGAATTTACACAAATTTTCTAATTTACAATATTACAAATTGTGATCTTAGCGAATGACCCAAAAAACTAAATAAACCAAACGAATGAAACGAAATTGAACACATTTTTCAGCTGTGCAGTGGCAGGGGGACCTGGGGCAATTTTGCCCCTTTTGCCCTCTTATAAATCCAGCACTGCCTATTACCCGTTAAAACCAGTGCCACTCCTCCTGTGCCTGACGTTGCGCTGCCATGCATGGCAATGGAGATCACATTATTCTCTATGATGCCTATGCAGTGCAGGGCGATTTTTGAAAAGATGATGGTTTTAATGCAGCATAGTATTTTTTATTTTTTTGGCCCCATAGACTTCAACAGGAAAGCGTGTTAAAGGTATTTTTTTGTGTATTTGGCAGAGTTTTGTGCATAAAATCGATCTCTTCCTCCAATGAAAAAAAAATGTATGAAACATGAAAACGCATGAAAACGTGTGTAAAAATGCCTAAAAACAATCCGTCTAATCCTGCTGTGGCCTCCATATAGTTACTTCCTTTTATCCCAATTTATGGGATTTATCAGTGGGGTGCACTAGCGCCATCTAGTGGACTCTTTAGGTTTCTACATCAATGTTCTTTCATGGATTTCTTTCTTCTCTAATATCTGATAACATGAAGCCCTTCACTTTAAACTGAATATACCTACTTCTTAATATCCTTGTTTCCACCCGACTTCCTGCAGGCTTCATAATGGATTCAGACCAACAGATGTGTGAAGAACTTTATTTACCCCCAAACTTATTTGAGTTACTATTTTAATTAAACATTTACTAAATGATCTTCTGAACAATCCCAGTGTCCTTTGGTGTTGTATTTTAAGTTGATCTGACAAACCTAGTTCTCATCCACATGTGGGGATTTCTAGCACTTCCACTAAAGCGGTATTGCCAAAAATGTCATATATTGCAGCTTACCAATCATTACATGTGGTGGCTGCATTCGTTTTCTTTTTTTTTTAAACCACTTGCTTACTGGGCACTTAAACCCCCTTCCTGCCCAGACCAATTTTCAGCTTTCAGCGCTGTCACACTTTGAATGACAATTACGCGGTCATGAAATTTTTATAATTTTTTTCACACAGATGGAGCTTTCTTTTGGTGGTATTTAATCACCATTTGGGTTTTTATTTTTTGCTAAACAAACAAAAAAAGACAGACATTTTTGAAAAAAAAAAAAACGTTTCATAGTTTGTTATAAAATTTTGCAAATTTTTCTCCTTCGTTGATATTCGCTGATGAGGCTACGCTGATGGGCACTGATGGGCTGCACCGATAGGCACAGATAAGGCGACACTGATGGGCACTGATAAGACGGCACTGATGGGTGGCTCTGATAGATGTCACTGATGGGCACTGATTGATTTCACTGTTGGGCACTGATAGATTTCACTGATGGGCACTGATAGATTTCACTGATGGGCACTGGTGGGCGGCACTGATAAGACGGCACTGATGGGTGGCACTGATAGATGTCACTGATGGGCACTGGTGGGCGGCACTGATAGATTTCACTGATGGGCACTGGTGGGCGGCACTGATGGGCACTGGTAGGTGATAGTGATAGGCAGAACTGGTGATGAGGCACAGATTGGTGACATTTATAGGTGGCACTGTGGGCACTGATAGGTGGCACAGAAGCCTCTGCAGAGGCTCTCCATGATCAGGACCGATGTCCCTCTCACAGCCACCGGTGATCCGCTGAAAAATAGCCGATTACCGACTCTGTTTACATCACATGATCAGCTGTCATTGGCTGATCACGACCCCTTACTCCGATCTGCGATTAGCCAAGTCTCATGGACTCGCTGATCACAGAGCGTGCCGCGCGCGCCTTGCAGGGGGCCCGCAGGCCGCTCAAGCATGGGAGGATGTCTATGGACGCCCTCCCAGCAAAGTAGCTCCGCGATGTAGCCGTCTTTCGGCTATAGTGCAGACGGGAAGTGGTTAAGGCTTTTTTCTCTCTGTTTTCACCTGATGATCTGGTCAGTAATACATCACCTGTATTAGAGTGCCCCCACTCTGGATGAAGGAGCACAGGGGGGGGGGCACATTTGAACAGCAGCATTGTCAGTTTGTAGGGAGGGGAGTGTTAGATGCACGAGCAGATTTAACCACTTGCCTACCAGGCCGATTCTGACATTTCTCTCCCACATGTAAAAAACATAATTTTTTTGCTAGAAAATGACATAGAACGCCCAAACATTATATATGTTTTTTATTTTATTTAGAGCCCTTAGAGAATAAAATGGCGGCCTTTGCAACTTTTTATCTCGTACGGTAGTTGCGCAGCAATTTCTCAAATGCTTTTTTTTTTTTGGAAAAAAAAAAAAAGTTTCATGCATTAAAACAAAAAAACAAAAACAGTAAAGTTAGCCCAATTTGTTTGCATAATATGAAAGATGATGTTATGCTGCGTAAATAGATACCCAACATGTCATGCTTCAAAACTGCACACGCTCGTGGAATGGCGCCAAACTTCGCTCCTTAAAAATCCCCATAGGCGACGCTTGATTTTCTTTTACAGGTTACATGTTTTGAGTTACAGAGGAAGTCTAGTGCTAGAATTATTGCTCTCATGCTAATGTTTGCGGAAATACCTCACATGTGTGAACGTCGTTTACATATGTGGCCACGACTTACGTATGCGTTCTCTTCTGCAAGCGAGCACACGGGGACAGGGACGCTTTACTTTTTTTTTTTATTGTTAATTTTACTTTTATTTTTCTAGTCTGATGCTTTCTTTTTACATTATTTTTGATCACTTTTATTCCTATTACAAGGAATGTAAAAATCCCTTGTAATAGGAATAGTGTGTGACCGGTCCTCTTTACAGTGAGATGTGGGGTCTATAAGTCCCCAGATCTCACCTCTAATCTGGGAATCCTGAAATCAGAAAATGCAGAGGCCGAACGTGACGTCATAACATCGCGCCCGCCCTCCGTACGATCATAGAGACTCCGTGGATCTCACCTGCCAGAAATCTCTATGGTCAACATCCGGCGCCGGCTGGTTCCTTCTCCGGTTCGCCGATTGCAGGGGCGAGCCAGGAGACGCACCGGAGGGTAGCGGGAATGGGGGGGGGGTTGTCCCCTCCAGCCGCCTGTAAGAACGATCAAGCGGCTATGATTGTTCTTTTGGTGTAGGGAATTGCCGGCTCTAAAAGAAGATATCTGAATGATGCCTGTAGCTGCCCCCATCATTCAGATATCACCGCTCAAAGTCGATGACGTCATATGACGTGCGGCGGGCGGGGAATCGGTTAAATACAAAAACCAAATTGAAGCCGAACTTGAATTAGTTACAGCATTTCCTTTTAGGATAAAGGTTAATAAAAGCTGATCATTGTAAGTACCCCTACCAGTGCTAAATGGTCTGTCTCATCCCTGTAACTGATACATTCTGCTGGAGAGCTTGCTCTTTTAAAAAACAGACTTACTGGCTGGATTGCCAGATGAAAATAAAAGAAAGAAAGAAAAACAAAAAAAAACAAATGCAGCCATCCCATCTAAGAATTGGTAAGCTGCAATATAATAAATGTTTGCTTTTGGGTTTATTACTGCTTTAACTACTTGCCAACCAGCCGCCGCTGTACTGCGGCAGGTTGGCACGGCTGTGTGAATCGCTGTCATTGTACGTCGGCCGTTTTAAGAAGCTATAGGGGGCGCGATGCCGGAGCCGATGCGCGTGGCCAGCGAGCCGCGATGTCCACCGGCCACCCACGATCGTTCCCGAGAGAGCCAGAACGGGGATCTGTTAATGTAAGCAAACAGATCCCCGTTCTGACGGGAGTAGAGAGATCTGCTGTTCCTAGTGATCAGGAACAGTGATCTCTCTCCTCCTCCAGGCAGTCCCATCCCCCATACAGTTAGAAACACCTCCCCAGGGAACACACTTAAACCCTTGATCGCCCCCTGGTGTTAACCTCTTCCCTGCCAGTGACATTTACACAGTAATCAGTGGCTATTTTTTTAGCTTTGATTGCTGTATAAATGTCAATGGTCCCAAGAAAGTGTCAAAAGTGTCCGATCTGTCCGCCGCAATGTCCTGCTAAAAATCGCTGATCACCGCCATTACCAGTAAAAAATAAATAATGAAAATGGCATAAATCTTTCCCCTATTTTGTAGACGCGATAACTTTTGCGCAAACCAATCAATATACGCTTATTGCAAAAAAATTTTTGTACTAAAAATATGTAGAAGAATACATATTGTCCTAAACTGATGAAGAAATTAGTTTACATTTTTTGGGGGATATTTATTATAGCAAAAAGTAAAAAAATATTGTTTTTCTTTTTCAAAATGTTCGGTCGTTTTTTTGTTTATAGCGCAAAAAGTAAAAACCGCAGAGGCAATCAAATACCACCAAAAGAAAGCTCTATTTGTGGGGGGAAAAAAAAGGACGTAAATTTTGTTTGGGTACAATGTCGCACGACCGCGCAATTAAATTGACGCAGTGCCGTATGGCAAAAATGGCCTGGTCTTTAACCACATGCCGACCGGGCCATAGCCGAAAGACGGCTACAGAGTGGTCCGCCTATTCTGGGTGGACGTCCGTGGGACGTTCTCCCAGAATCTTGCTCCCACGCGCCCCCCTGGAGTGCACACTCGGGAATATCCATGACGGATCACGGTAAACGGCCGCTACCACGTGATCGCTCCATCAAATGACGGATCGATCACATGTAAACAAACCAGCATCAGTCATGACGCCGGTTCCTCCCTCCCCTCTCTGTACCGATCGGCGCAGTGAGAGGGGAGAAGCGAAAAGGGGAGAGATGGCAACAGTGCTGTGGGCTGGATGTGTAGTGCCCACAGCACTGCTCTGTGCAATACTCTGCAACACTGCAATACTCTGCCAATACTCTGCAACACTGCAATACTCTGCCAATACTCTGCCAATACTCTGCCAATACTGTGCAATACTCTGCCAATACTCTGCAATACTCTGCCAATACTCTGCCAATACTGTGCAATACTCGCCAATACTCGCCAATACTCGCCAATACTCGCCAATACTCTGCCAATACTGTGCAATACTCGCCAATACTCGCCAATACTCTGCCAATACTCGCCAATACTGTGCAATACTCTGCCAATACTCGCCAATACTCTGCCAATACTCGCCAATACTGTGCAATACTCTGCCAATACTGTGCAATACTCTGCCAATACTGTGCAATACTCTGCCAATACTCTGCCAATACTCGCCAATACTCGCCAATACTCTGCTAATACTGTGCAATACTCGCCAATACTCTGCTAATACTCGCCAATACTCTGCTAATACTCGCCAATACTCTGCTAATACTCGCCAATACTCTGCTAATACTCGCCAATACTCTGCTAATACTCGCCAATACTCTGCTAATACTGTGCAATACTGTGCAATACTCGCCAATACTCGCCAATACTCGCCAATACTCTGCCAATACTCTGCCAATACTCTGCCAATACTCTGCCAATACTCGCCAATAAAATTTAATAGAAACAAATATTTTTTTTTTTTTTGATTTATAGCGCAAAAAATAAAAAACCCAGCGGTGATTAAATACCACCAAAAGAAAGCTCTATTTGTGTGAAAAAAAGGACAAAAAAATCATATGGGTACAGTGTTGCATGACTGAGTAATTGTCATTCAAAGTGTGAGAGCACCAAAAGCTGAAAATTGGTCTGGTTAGGAAGGGGGTTTAAGTGCCCGGTGGTCAAGTGGTTAACGGGGCAAATCCTTCCGGTGGTTAAAGTGACACTAAACTCTGGTTAAAAAAAATAATTTTTCAAGTATGAATTCTTGATTTAAAAAAGTACATTCTATTCTCTCAGCATCCTATAAAAATCTCCAAATAGACACAAAACACAGGAAACACAACGGACACAACACAGGAGGAAGCAGATAGGAGATGGTAGAGCTTGAATTTACCTTTGCAGGCGGGGTAGATGTTGGGCCGTAAGCACTGCTGGCATAGCCACAGAGAAACTACAGGACAGAGTGCAGCGGAGGAGGCAGAAGAAAGACAGTGATCAGTAAGAAGATTAGTGGTACGGGGGACACAAGGTGAAGCATCACTTGGTCAAAGCTCTCAGGATACTAATTCCTGGACCATGTTATATAATCATTGGATTAGTGTTATACAATCACACTGCAGCCTAAACAAAATACATTAAAGATCTCATTGAAAAGTATAATTTTTTCACAACAAATACATGAAATCGCTATGAATAATCAATGAAAGTAGAATTTTACACCATGCCATTTTTTTTTAGGCTTTTGCCATTAGAGTACAAAATAATGGGAACTCTTCCATGGGGGGGGGGGCACACAGAAAGCAATACAAAATGGATAAAGGTGCTGACACTCTAAAGCAGGGGTGGGCAACCTTTGAGAGGTGGGGATCTACCATGACAACACGCAGGAGAGTAAAGATCACCTGGGTGCTGTGCCCTGTCACTAAGATGTAGAGAAGTGTACAGGGGGTCACTAGAATGTAGAGCAGTGTACAGGGATCAGTAAGATGTAGAGCAGTGTACAGGGGTCACTAAGATGTAGAGCAGTGTACAGGGGGTCACTAGGATGTAGAGCAGTGTACAGGGATCAGTAAGATGTAGAGAAGTGTACAGGGGTCACTAAGATGTAGAGCAGTGTACAGGGGTCAGTAAGATGTAGAGCAGTATACAGGGGTCAGTAAGATGTAGAGCAGTATACAGGGGGTCAGTAAGATGTAGAGCAGTATACAGGGGGTCAGTAAGATGTAGAGCAGTATACAGGGGGTCAGTAAGATGTAGAGCAGTGTACAGGGGTCAGTAATATGTAGAGCAGTGTACAGGGGTCAATAAGATGTAGAGCAGTGTACAGGGGTCAGTAAGATGTAGAGCAGTGTACAGGGGTCAGTAAGGTGTAGAGCACTGTACAGGGGGTCACTAAGATGTAGAGCAGTGTACAGGGGTCAGTAAGATGTAGAGCAGTGTACAGGGGTCAATAAGATGTAGAGCAGTGTACAGGGGTCAGTAAGATGTAGAGCAGTGTACAGGGGTCAGTAAGATGTAGAGCAGTGTACAGGGGTCAAAAAGATGTAGAGCAGTGTACAGGGGTCAAAAAGATGTAGAGCAGTGTACAGGGGGTCATTAAGATGTAGAGCAGTGTACAGGGGTCATTAAGATGTAGAGCAGTGTACAGGGGTCACTAAGATGTAGAGCAGTGTACAGGGGTCAGTAAGATGTAGAGCAGTGTACAGGGGTCAAAAAGATGTAGAGCAGTGTACAGGGGTCAAAAAGATGTAGAGCAGTGTACAGGGGTCAGTAAGATGTAGAGCAGTGTACAGGGGTCAGTAAGATGTAGAGCAGTGTACAGGGGGTCACGAAGATGTAGAGCAGTGTACAGGGGTCAGTAAGATGTAGAACAGTGTACAGGGGTCAGTAAGATGTAGAGCAGTGTACAGGGGTCAGTAAGATGTAGAGCAGTGTACAGAGGTCAGTAAGATGTAGAGCAGTGTACAGGGGGTTAGTAAGATGTAGAGCAGTGTACAGAGGTCAGTAAGATGTAGAGCAGTGTACAGGGGTCGGTAAGATGTAGAGCAGTGTACAGAGGTCGGTAAGATGTAGAGAAGTGTACAGAGGTCAGTAAGATGTAGAGAAGTGTACAGGGGTCGGTAAGATGTAGAGCAGTGTACAGGGGTCACTAAGATGTAGAGAAGTGTACAGGGGTCGGTAAGATGTAGAGAAGTGTACAGAGGTCAGTAAGATGTAGAGAAGTGTACAGGGGTCAGTAAGATGTAGAGCAGTGTACAGGGGTCAGTAAGATGTAGAGCAGTGTACAGGGGTCAGTAAGATGTAGAGAAGTGTACAGGGGTCGGTAAGATGTAGAGCAGTGTACAGGGGTCGGTAAGATGTAGAGCAGTGTACAGGGGTCACTAATATGTAGAGCAGTGTACAGAGGTCAGTAAGATGTAGAGCAGTGTACAGGGGTTCAGTAGGGCAGATGACAGAGGTGAGCAGGACAGGGGTGAGCAGGGAGGGCAGTGTAAAAGGGGGGGCGGGGTGTAGAGCTTTTCTTCGAGTCAAACCTGAACACTTTAGCGGCGGAAAAACAATTTTTTTTTTAGCATACACTATAGGATTTTAACAGACCTGGGACACCTTTGGGCGCTCCAAAGAGAATAGTGATGCAGCGTACATAGTGCCCCCTCATCCTCCTGTCAGGCCCTGTTCCAAGGTACATTCATGTCTAAATATTGTGTCCAGGTTTCAGGAGGACTGAAATCCGGACACATGTTTCAAAACCAGACTGTCCGGGTGAATCCAGGGCAGGTGGTAACCCTAGGGGGGGGGGGGGGTCAGGTAGGCACAGTGCAGAGGGGTCAGGAAGGCCTAGTACAGGTGGGTCTGCAGCACACAGCACAGAGGGGTCATAAGGGCATGATACTGGGGAGTCAGGAGGGCTGGGGGGTCTGGAGGGCACAGTACTGGAGGGTCAAGAGGGCATGTTAATGGGGGTCAGGAGGGCACAGTACTGGGGGTTAAAAAGATAAAAAGGTACTGGAGGGAATGATACAAGGGGGGTCTGGAAGGAATGATACAAGGGGGTCTGGAGGGAAGGATACAAGGGGGGTCTGGAGGGAATGATACAAGGGGGGTCTGGAGGGAATGATACAAGGGGGGTCTGGAGGGAATGATACAAGGGGGGTATGGAGGGAATGATACAAGGGGTATGGAGGGAATGATACAAGGGGGTTGGGAGGGAATGATACAAGGGGTCGGGAGGGATGGATACTGGGGGAGGGCACTCTATAGGGGGGTAGTGGAGAGTCAGGAGGGCACATTATTGAGGGGGCTCAGGAGGGCACAGTACTGGGGGTCAGAAAGGCACAATCCTGGGGGTTCAGGTGGTCATAATACAGAGGTGTCAGGAGGACATAGTAGTGGGGGTCAGGAGGGCATGGTACAGAGCGATCAGGAAGCCATGATACTGGGTGTCGGGGGGGTCCATAAGTGGTTTCCTGATGCGGAGCAGCGCAGGGAAGCTGCTGTGACAGATCTACCTGTTATTGTGTGCGGATCCCTGCCGACCCTTCCTCTCTTGTCACACAATGTCACCCATAAGCACCTTGAATGAGCTAGAGAGGAGGGCCAGCAGGGATCAGCACACTGCACACAGGGGGACAAAAGTGGAACTTGCCCAAGCGCTGTCAGGCTGGTTTCCCCGCATTCAATTTGCAATAGTAGGAGATTGTGACTGGCTCTTTATCGAGCCGGGTAACATATCTCCGCTGCGGCTCCGATGTAAATTTGCACCGTGTCCTGAGCATCTTTCGGTCCATTTCAGGTTTGAATTCAGCCAAAATGATTGCTTCTGTGTTCTGCTCTCCCCTAGGAGGGGGAGAGGAGGAGCACTTGAAGGTCGGCAGGACAGGAAATCTAATGTGATTTACTTGTCACCTGCCGGCGATCGAAGAGTTGCCGACCTTCACTCTAAGGGGTCTATTCATAAAACATTTGAATGTTGGAAGAAACAAATGTCAGAAGAATTTGTGCAAGCTGAACAAAATGTCACTGTATATAACCAGTGATGTAAGTAACTCAGTTACTTAACGCAGTTACTTTAGAGGGTAACGAGTAATCTAACTGATTACTTTTCCCTTCATGGTAACTCAGTTACCATTACTTGGGCGGCGTTACCGCAATTACATCTACCGCCCGGGAGGCCCGCCGTGGCCGCGCTGCCTGGCCGCTCGTTCCGCCGCGGGGAGGGGGCTTTCTCCCGCTGAGCTGAGAAGAGGCCGAGACTCAGAGAGACTGTCTGGACCGCCCCATCCCGCCCCGCCTAGAGAGAGAGAGAATGTAGGGAGGCGGGGCGGACACTGAAAAATGAAGTCAGCTGACACCAATCGAGTGAAGGGGAGGGTCTCTCTCTCTCCCCATGAGGAAAGGCATCCCTGGAGGCATTCAAGTAAGTGAGTGTCTGACGATTCGAATTGCAGTGCAATCGATCCATCCCAAGTCCTCCACCACCACTGCTTCTTACTGATCCCATCCCTACCCACCATCACTTCTACAACAGAGGTGATGGGGGGGATAGGGTAGGGATGAGATCAGTGGTGGTTGGGGGTGGGATTAGTAAGAGGCAGAGGTGGTGGTGGGAGAGGTTGGCACCACCACCGCTGCCACCCCTCCCAAGTACCACCGCTGGCTGTCACCCCCCCCCAAGTACACCACCGCTGCCACCCCCCCAAGTACTGTACACCACCACCAGTCACCCCCCCAAGTACACCACCACCACTGCCACCCCCCTAAAGTACCACCGCTGACACGCCTCAAGTACAACCGCTGCCTGTCACCCCCCCCAAGTACCACCGCTGCCTGTCACCCCCCCCCCCAAGTACCACCGCTGCCTGTCACCCCCCCCCCCCCCCCCCCCAAGTACACCACCACTGCCACCCCCCTCAAGCACTGTACACCACCACCACAGCCACCCCCCAAGTACACCACCACCACTGCCCCCCCCCCAAGTACCACCACTGCCACCCCTCAAGTACCACCGCTGCCACCCATGTCACAGTTACTTTGCCGAGTAACTAATTACTTTTCCAATGTAGTAACCGAGTTACTAACACAATTACTTTTTGGGAGAAGTAATTTGTAACTTAACTAATTACTTTTTTAAAGTAAGATGACCAACACTGTATATAACATAATTTCTGTATCACCGTCTCCATCTAATTGCCAAAATGCAGTATAGTTTGCTCAATAAGGTATTTTAGAAAACAATGACACATTTTGGGCACTAGATGGAGCTGGCGATACAGGAATGAATCTCTTAATTCTGTTCGGCATGGATGAATGCTTCTGACAATCCTGTAAGTAATCCCGTATGTATTATAAATAGACCCCTTCGATGAAAAAAGTGGGATTTTATAAACATGTCGGTTTTATTGTGGTCTATTGCAACTGCCAAAAAATATAGATGTGTGCATTTTTTTTTTTTTTTTTTGGAAAGACCTCAAGTTTGGATTTAGTTTTTTAAATGATCTTTGCTGCACAGGCGGTTTTGACTCCACAATTTTTTTTCCTGTTCATTACAGCTTCATGTTGTGTCTATGGGGCACCTTTGTGTACTTTCCTCCAGCAACAGCTTTGTGGGAATTTCTGACTGCATGATAATGAGACTCAGCCGCCACTTTCCAGTCATTGCTACAGTGGTGCCGAAGCCATTGATTCTTTACCAGGGCTTTTTTTCCCCAGAGGGAACGCAGTTCCGGCACCTCTAGGACTGAATGTATCTAATGGCAAGGGGTGCTGGGGTTGTTCTGCAAGGTCGGTTAATGTTGGCTGCTTGGGGATCTATTGTCACTGGAGGGGATCTATTTTTGCAGGGGGGTCTGTTGTTGGCTGGGGAGGTCTGTTGTTGCTGGGAGGGATCTGCTGTTGAGGGAGAGGTATATTGTTGCTGGCTGCTGGAAGATCTGTTGTTGCTGCTGGGGGGGTCTATTGTTGCTGAGGGAGGGGGTGGCATTTTCTTGTAGGTGGTCCATTGTTGCTGGGGGGGGGGGTCTATTGTTGTTGGGAGTCTATCAATGCTGGCTGTGAGGAGATCTATTGTTTCTGCAGGGGGTCTATTGTTGCTGGGGAGGGGAGTATTTTCTTATAGGGGGTCCATTGTTGCTGGGGGGGGTGTATCGATGCTGGCTGGGAGGAGATTTGTTGTTGCTGTAGGGGGTCTATTGTTGCTGGGGAGGGGGTATTTTGTTGTGGGTGGTCCAGTGTTGCGGGGGGGGGGTCTATTGTTGCTGGCTGCAGGGGATCTATTTTACTGCTTTTCTTGTTATTATTTACAAATTAGTTAGTACCACAAATGTTACCGTGTTCTCTAAAAGAGGTGGGTAGAGGGTGGAACCAAGGAATGGTGCTCAGAGGAGGGCAGGGGGTAGAACCAAGGAATGGTGCTCATAGGTGGGCGGGGGTAGAACCAAGGAATGGTGCTCGGAGGTGGGTGGGAGTGGAACCAAGGAATGGTGCTCGGAGGTGGGTGGGAGTGGAACCAAGGAATGGTGCTCGGAGGTGGGTGGGAGTGGAACCAAGGAATGGTGCTCGGAGGTGGATGGGGGGTGGACCCAAGGAATGGTGCTCGGAGGTGGAACCAAGGAATGGTGCTCGGAGGTGGGTAGGGGTGGAACCAAGGAATGGTGCTCGGAGGTGGAACCAAGGAATGGTGCTTGGAGGTGGGTGGAACCAAGGAATAGTACTCAGAGGTGGGTAGGGGGTGGAACCAAGGAATGGTGCTCTGAGGTGGGTAGGGGGGTGGAACCAAGGAATGGTACTCAGAGGTGGGTAGGGGGTGGAACCAAGAAACGGTGCTCGGAGGTGGGTGGGGGTAAAACCAAGAAACGGTGCTCGGAGGTGGGTGGGGGTAAAACCAAGAAACGGTGCTCGGAGGTGGGTGGGGGTAAAACCAAGAAACGGTGCTCGGAGGTGGAACCAAGAAACGGTGCTCGGAGGTGGAACCAAGGAATGGTGCTCGGAGGTGGAACCAAGGAATGGTGCTCGGAGGTGGAACCAAGGAATGGTGCTCGGAGGTGGAACCAAGGAATGGTGCTCGGAGGTGGAACCAAGGAATGGTGCTCGGAGGTGGAACCAAGGAATGGTGCTCGGAGGTGGAACCAAGGAATGGTGCTCGGAGGTGGAACCAAGGAATGGTGCTCAGAGGTGGAACCAAGGAATGGTGCTCAGAGGTGGAACCAAGGAATGGTGCTCGGAGGTGGGTAGGGGTGGAACCAAGGAATGGTGCTCGGAGGTGGAACCAAGGAATGGTGCTCGGAGGTGGAACCAAGGAATGGTGCTCGGAGGTGGAACCAAGGAATGGTGCTCGGAGGTGGGTAGGGGTGGAACCAAGGAATGGTGCTCGGAGGTGGAACCAAGGAATGGTGCTCGGAGGTGGGTGGAACCAAGGAATAGTACTCAGAGGTGGGTAGGGGGTGGAACCAAGGAATGGTGCTCTGAGGTGGGTAGGGGGTGGAACCAAGGAATGGTGCTCGGAGGTGGAACCAAGGAATGGTGCTCGGAGGTGGGTGGAACCAAGGAATAGTACTCAGAGGTGGGTAGGGGGTGGAACCAAGGAATGGTGCTCTGAGGTGGGTAGGGGGTGGAACCAAGGAATGGTACTCAGAGGTGGGTAGGGGGTGGAACCAAGAAACGGTGCTCGGAGGTGGGTGGGGGTAAAACCAAGAAACGGTGCTCGGAGGTGGAACCAAGGAATGGTGCTCGGAGGTGGAACCAAGGAATGGTGCTCGGAGGTGGAACCAAGGAATGGTGCTCGGAGGTGGAACCAAGGAATGGTGCTCGGAGGTGGAACCAAGGAATGGTGCTCGGAGGTGGAACCAAGGAATGGTGCTCGGAGGTGGGTAGGGGGTGGAACCAAGGAATGGTGCTTGGAGGTGGGTAGGGGGTGGAACCAAGGAATGGTGCTTGGAGGTGGGTGGGGGTGGAGCCAAGGAATGGTGCTTGGAGGTGGGTGGGGGTGGAGCCAAGGAATGGTGCTTGGAGGTGGGTGGGGGTGGAGCCAAGGAATGGTGCTCAGAGGTGGGTGGGGGTGGAACCAAGGAATGGTGCTCGGAGGTGGGTAGGGGGTGGAACCAAGGAATGGTGCTGGGAGGTGGGTGGGGGTGGAGCCAAGGAATGGTGCTTGGAGGTGGGTGGGGGTGGAACCAAGGAATGGTGCTTGGAGGTGGGTAGGGGGTGGAACCAAGGAATGGTGCTTGGAGGTGGGTGGGGGTGGAGCCAAGGAATGGTGCTCGGAGGTGGGTGGGGGTGGAACCAAGGAATGGTGCTCGGAGGTGGGTAGGGGTGGAGCCAAGGAATGGTGCTTGGAGGTGGGTGGGGGTGGAGCCAAGGAATGGTGCTCGGAGGTGGGTGGGGGTGGAACCAAGGAATGGTGCTTGGAGGTGGGTAGGGGGTGGAACCAAGGAATGGTGCTTGGAGGTGGGTGGGGGTGGAGCCAAGGAATGGTGCTCGGAGGTGGGTGGGGGTGGAACCAAGGAATGGTGCTCGGAGGTGGGTGGGGGTGGAACCAAGGAATGGTGCTTGGAGGTGGGTAGGGGGAGGAGAGAAAAGGGGTGATTTGTAAAGGGAGAGTTGCTGCACCTATTCTCTGGGAAAAAAAGTCCTTACTATTGGCCCAAAAAGTACAGTAGCCACATCCACAGCAGCTTGAACCTAATGTAGTCCTTAGGTTGTTGCTGCTCACTGCCATTTCTTAGGAAAGAGAAGAATGGGACTGGAGCAGTCATATGAACGCTAAATTCCTATTAAAAATATGTAAAGGGTAACTCCACTTTTGTGGGAAAAAAATTGCAAATAAAAATTGATAAAATTGCTACTACAACTCGTATTGTAATTGAATGTTACTAAAAATTACCCTTCATTTTTAATCTGCAGCTCTGTCATTTTCTGTAAAATGCAATGCAATATGGCTACCTGGGGGCGTTCTGTACACGGATGACATACAGAACGCCCCACCCAGAAATTATTCCCCGCCTGTGTGATTGGCTCACTGATTTTCCCTAAAGTCGGCACTAAGATACAAGTCACATTTTTGGAATCCCCTGCAACAAAAAATAAATTTTTTGGGAGATACTCCCAAAGGGAAATTATGTGGATGCAGGCCCTGCCACTTTCCTCATTAGAACACTGCAAGTGCAGCAGCTGATTTATAATTATAAAATCACTCCTATTAGATTCGCTTTTCACACGGACACAGACAAATAAACAGCTACTTCTTCAGAACAGCAGAAGGTAGGAATCTGCAACAAAGTTTGTTACAATCCCCCTAATGTACAAAGATCAACTGGGGGGGGGGGGGGAATGATTTTTCATTTTTCAACAAAAGTGGAGTTACTCTTTTAGGGCCAGTTCACACCACATTTTTTTCTGCATCAAAAACGCACTGGAACGCACCAGAACGCACTTAAACGCACTGGAACACACATGTCCTTATTTAGGGTTAAGAAAAAAAGAGGGGGAAAAAAGTACTGGACTGCAGTAAAAACGCACCAAAAACACATAAACAAAACGCACTGGAATGCGTCAAAAACGCGCATGCAGAAAAGCATCTGGAACGCATCCAGACTGCGTTTCTATGGTAGGAACTGGCCTAAGATAAACAAAGAGTGTACATTGTTCAAGGGTAAGGGAGGGGACTAGAAAAAACAATTACTTTGCTATCTGAAGTTCTGTTTTAAAGCCAGAATTGGGGTTTGGGTCGAACCATACCTGGCCAATTCCTGTGGAAGTGGAGAATCACTGTAGCTACTACAAAGAGTGTACATTGTCCAAGGTTAAGGGAGGGGACTAATCTAGATGAAGGCGCCGAAAACATGGATTTCAATAGGGTTTTTTTTTTTTTAACCACATGATTGGCTTTGTAAAAGGGTGGGCTCAGGGGGCATAGCACTGCACCATGAGCCCACCCGGTTGTGTGACAATAGCGAATTAATATTCACTATTGTCTTCCTGCTTCTCGTCCTGGCCAATCAGGAAGCGGGTCCTGACACCTGATTAGCTGAGAGGAGAACCGACCGTATTGGCGGTACTGGGGGAGGATGTACAGGGAGATCCGACCATTTGACCATTTTGCTGGCCAAAGACCAGAGGACTTTTTGCGATTCGGCACTGCGTCGCTTTAACTGACAATTGCGCGGTCGTGCGATGTGACTCCCAAACAAAATTGTCCTTTTTTTTCCCAATAAATAGAGCTTTCTTTTGGTGGTATTTCATCACCCCTGCGATTTTTTTTGGCGCTATAAACAAAAAAAGAGCGACAATTTTGAAAAAAAAACGCATTATTTTTTACATTTTGCTATAATAAATTTCCCCCAAAAATATATAAAAAAATGTTTTTTTTCCTCAGTTTAGGCCGATACGTATTCTTCTGCATATTCTTGAAAAAAATTCAAAAAATCGCAATAAGCGTTTGATTGGTTTGCGCAAAAGTTATAGCGTTTACAAAATAGGGGATAGTTTTATGGCATTTTTATTAATAATTTTTTTTTTTTTACTAGTAATGGCGGCGATCAGCGATTTTTATCGTGACTGCGACATTATGGCGGACACATCGGACATTTTTTGACACATTTTTGGGACCATTGTTATTTTATACAGCAATCAATGCTATATAAATGCACTGATTCCTGTGTAAATGGCACTGGCAGTGAAGGGGTTAACCACTAGGTGGCAGTGTAGGGGTTAAGTGTGTCCTAGGGGCGTGTTTCTAACTGTGGGGGGTGTGGCTGTGTATGACACGTCACTGATCTCTGCTCCAATCACAGGGAGCTGAGATCAGTGACAGTGTCACAAGGCAGAACGGGGAGATGCTTGTTTACATTAGCATCTCCTCGTTCTTCCTTCCCGTGAGATGATAGCGGGTTGCTACTGAGTCTGCGGGACCCGCGATCGGACTCACGGAGGTCCCGACCGGCACGCACGTGATGGCACGGCGGCAAATTTAAAGGGACGTACCTGTACGCCCATTTGCCTGTCCGTGCCATTCTGCCGACGTACATCTGCGCGCGCCGGTCGGGAAGAGATTTACAATCCCATCACAGCTAAAACAGCAAGATTTCTGGCCACGCAGGACCCCTTTATCAGGCCTAACTGATGAAGGGGTCCTGCGTGGCCCAGAAATTTTACTGTTTCAGCTGTGATGTGATTGTTTAAATAAAGCATTGGACCCTTTTTTTGGAGATCCTTGGCATGCTGGTGACATATCCTTTGCGCTGCGCCAGATACCACTGATGGATAAACACTGGCAGACACCCACACTGATATCAGTACTTACCATGGCCACATCTGCCTGGAAGATCTGTTTAATGAATTTGTTTTTAGAGGAGTGGACCAGCTGTATGATGTCACCATGGAGGGTGTCTCGATTCTTCTCCAGGAATCCTGCAGAAAAAAAAAAGAGCCAAAATAAATGAAAATGAAGTTATAATCAAAATCCTTTTTTGAGTAGAGAAGGGATAGAACCCCTGGAATTTTTTTTTTTTTACGGTTTCTCTTGACTATTAAACACTCTCACCAGCTTTATTGAAGTAAATGTGACATGCAAAATCGTGAGCAAATCGCTCAACCCAAATTACAAGCGGGAACGAAAGTGTTAATACAGCCATAAGAAGATCTTTCATTATCATTTTTGACACTCCTCGCTCTCCTTCTGCATTCCTCGTCTTAGGAAAATGTGAGAGCCCAGACAAGCTGAAGTTAGGATCGATCTGTCTACTTTCTAGCCACTGTCAGATTTTCCATGCAAGGTAGGGAGGGGTGGCAAGGCCAGACTTCATTACACTTAGGGAGCACCTATCTAAGGAAAGGCTTCTTCCCAGTAAGAGCTGTGAAAATGTAGAATAGAGTCCCTTAAAAGGAGAAGTACAGCCAGAGCTCGTTTTGGCTGTACTTCTCCAGTGGATCACAGGAGTGCAGTTCGTTCTGCACTCCTGTGACCCGTTTTTCAGCAGACAGTAGAGCTGCACGATTCTGGCTAAAATGAGAATCACGATTTTTTTGCTTAGAAGATAGATTATGATTCTCGCGGCGTAACATCATCTTTCACATTAAAACAAAAAAAAAATGGGGCTAACTTTACTGTTTCGTTTTTTTTTTTTTTATTCTTTGAAGTGTATTTTTTCCCAAAAAATTGCGTTTGAAAGACCGCTGGGCAAGTACAGTGTGACATAAAATATTGCAGCAATTGACATTTAATTCCCTAGGGTCTCTGCTAAAATATATATAATGTTTGGGGGTTCCAAGTAATTTTCTAGCAAAAAAAATTGATTTTAACTTAAGAAACAAGCGTCAGGAAAAGATTTAGACTAAAGTGGTTAAAGGGGTTGTAAAGGTTGTTTTTTTTATTTTCTAAATAGGTTCCTTTAAGCTAGTGCATTGTTGGTTCACTTACCTTTTCCTTGGATTTCCCTTCAAAATGTTTTTTTTCTTTGTCTGAATTTCTCACTTCCTGTTTCTCCTCAGTAAACTTCACACCATCATCCGAGCGGTGTTTAGTCAGCCAGAACAGCTTACTGAGGAGGAACAGGAAGTGAGAAATTCAGACAAAGAAAACAAAGAAAAAAAAACATTTTGAAGGGAAAATCGGAGGAAAAGGTAAGTGAACCAACAATGCACTAGCTTAACCACTTACCCACTGGGGTAACCAGACCAATTTTCAGCATTTGGTGCTCTCACACTTTGAATGACAATTACTCAGTCATGCAACACTGTACCCAAATTAATTTTGTGTCCATTTTTTCACACAAATAGAGCTTTCTTTTGGTGGTATTTAATCACTGCTGGGTTTTTTAATTTTTGCGCTATAAATCAAAAAATACAGAAAATTCCGTAAAAAATAAAAATTCTTTGTTTCTATTAAAATTTATTGCAGAGTATCGGCGAGTATTGGCAGAGTATTGCAGTGTTGCAGTGTTGCACAGTATTGCACAGTGGTGGCAGAGTATTGCACAGTGGTGGCAGAGTAGGCAGTGTATTGCACAGTGGTGGCAGAGCATTGCACCATGGTGGCAGAGCATTGCACAGTGGTGGCAGAGTAGGCAGTGTATTGCACAGTGGTGGCAGAGCATTGCACCATGGTGGCAGAGCATTGTACCATGGTGGCAGAGCATTGCACAGTGGTGGCAAAGTAGGCAGTGTATTGCACAGTGGTGGCAGAGCATTGCACAGTGGTGGCAGAGTAGGCAGTGTATTGCACAGTGGTTGCAGAGTGTTGCACAGTGGTGGCAGAGCATTGCACAGTGGTGGCAGAGTAGGCAGTGTATTGCACAGTGGTGGCAGAGCATTGCACAGTGGTGGCAGAGCATTGCACCATGGTGGCAGAGCATTGTACCATGGTGGCAGAGCATTGCACAGTGGTGGCAAAGTAGGCAGTGTATTGCACAGTGGTGGCAGAGCATTGCACAGTGGTGGCAGAGCATTGCACCATGGTGGCAGAGCATTGCACAGTGGTGGCAGAGTAGGCAGTGTATTGCACAGTGGTTGCAGAGTGTTGCACAGTGGTGGCAGAGCATTGCACCATGGTGGCAGAGCATTGCACAGTGGTGGCAGAGTAGGCAGTGTATTGCACAGTGGTTGCAGAGTGTTGCACAGTGGTGGCAGTGTATTGCTGTCACTGACCAGCGCTGTGGGCACTACACATCCAGCCCACAGCGCTGGTCCCATCTCATCCCTTTCCGCTTCTCCCCTCTCACTGTACTGATCGGTACAGAGAGGGGAGGGAGGAGGGAGGAACCGGCGTCATGACGTGACGCCGGCTTGTGTACATGTGATTGCTCCGTCATTTGACGGGGCGATCACGTGGTAAACGGGCGATATCAGCGGCCGTTTACCATGATCCATGATGCGCCGGGTCCTCGGGCGGTCACAGATGTTCCCGAGTGCGCGCCCCGGGGGGCGCGCGGGAGCAAGTTTCTGGGAGGACGTCCGTAGGATGTCCACTCAGGATAAGCCGACCGCGCTGTAGACGTCTTTCGTCTATTGCCCGGTCAGCATGTGGTTAAAGGAACCTATTTAGAAAATAAAAAACAAACATTTACAACCCCTTAAGGCCCCTTTCACACGAGGCGGACTCCGCTTCCACGGAGCCCGCCTCTGTCCGCCGGCTCAGCGGGAGATCTCTCCATTGATCTCCGCTGAGCCGGCGGATGACAAGACCCTCTCCGCTCACTGAGCGGGGAGGGGCTTGCGAGCGCCGCTAGTCTCTATGGAGCAGTGTGTCCCTTTTCATCAGATCTCACCCAATCCGATCCGCCAGCGACGGACCTGGACGTAGAGCCATACGTCTGCTTTTGGCGGATCGGACCGGGTCGGATGTCAGCGGAGATGTCTCCGCTGACATCCGACGCTCCATAGACTAACAGACGTTCAGATCCGCCGTCAAAACTGACAGGCGGATCTGAACGGTCCGTCCATGTGAAAGGGGCCTTAAACTTCCTGCATTTACACTTGTTTAAAAACTTGGCAGACTGCCTGGATTTTTTTTTTCCCCACACAGAAGTTTCTCCCTTTGATCCAAAGAAAGAAGAGTTAGTTAAAATGTTTCATGTTAAACTTGGCAGACTGCCTGGATGTTTTCTTTTGACAGATGAGTGAGCAGATAAGTCTCTCCACTTGTTAAATGAAAGAATCGTCAAACTCTGCAATAGAGATCGTCAGAGGGGTTGAATCGAAATCCCAATATTTTAACGATTAATTGTGAAGTTCTAGTAAACAGCGGGCTGAAACCCGTTGTCGGCTGACATTGCAGAGCCGGTCCAGGAAAGATTGTGACAATGAAGCTGGGATCCGCCCAAATGCTTGGACCAGCACTCGGCTCAGCCTATCAGCGAGCCGATGAGGGCCTGAGCCGGCCGCTCTCTCCACAGTCCAGCATGGAGGGGGGCAGAGCAGAGAGCTGGTGACTGCCAATTACCAACTCTCTGCTCAGGGAGCCCTGAGAACCCAATGATCGGCCGTGTTTGATCGCTCGGTTCTCAGTCTAAAGCCCCATACACACGGTCGGATTTTCGCATGGATTCTGTCCTATCGGACAATGTTGTCGAAAAATCCGACCGTGTGTAGGCACCATCGGACAGTGTACGTCGGATTGTCCGACGGACAAAGTCCTATCTCCTGCTGGATAGATTTTTCGACAACAAAGTCCGATCACACCAAATCCGATCGTGTGTATCGAATTCCGACGGACAAAGTGCTACGCATGCTCAGATCACATTACAAGACCAAAGCTATTGGCTACTAGCCTCTACGTAGTCCCGTCGTAGGCAACAAACGTCACCACGTTCAGAATGATCGGATTTTCCGACAACTTTGTCCGACCGTGTGTACGCAACACCAACATCGGACAAAGTATGACGGACAGGATCCGACCGACCTGGTCCTCGGATAATCCGCGCGTGTGTATGGGGCTTTAGAGTCAGCGGGAGGCAGATGCAGCATCGGACTAAATCCACCAAGGTAAGTATGTTTCAGAAAAAAAAGGAAACCTCATACTTCTCTTTTAAGATATAGGTCTGGTCAGCTCACTAGATTGTTTTAAAAAATTCCAAAATATGCCCAAAATATAACTGAATAATAAGAATTATAGGTAATAACACCAGTAGTAGTTGGGAGAAGGATTATTCCCAACCCCTGCGAGCAAATTGGATTATGCTTAATTGTTTTATTTGTCTTACTCTGGATCAGCTGTGGGTATAGTACTGTGTATATGGAAGATTTCTATTTGTTTTTGTATTTTTCTGCTATTGGTTGAATTAGAAGAACTGTCTATTTTCAACCTGACTAACTACTGTATTTACTCGAGTATAAGCCGACCCGAATATAAGCCGAGGCACCTAATTTTACCACAAAAAACTGGGAAAACGTATTGACTCGAGTATAAGCCTAGGGTGAGAAATGCGCAGCTACTGTAAGTGGAAAAGACGGTCAACAATGCCCATTTGCAGCCTCACTGTGCCCATTTGCAGCCTCACTGTGCCCATTTGCAGCCTCACTGTGCCCATTTGCAGCCATAGGTCCCCCGAACATCAAACTCGGTAGTTAAGGGTCCCTAGATGTCCCCCTAGCTGCAGCCAAAATTTGGGGGTCTCTGGACCCAAAGGGTCCTGAAATGACATTGCTGCAGATGGACACACTTGACCGACTTTTGGGCCCCGGTATCTCAGGGCCACTTGGTGCTAGGAAAATTTGGTGTGCAAATCTAGTGGAACTAGCACTACAACATATCCAAAGCTTGGGTTCCTAGCACCAAGTGGCCCCTAGATACGGGGCCCCAAAATCGGTTCGGAAAATGTCAAGCACTTTTTTGCAGCAGAGAATGACATTTTCCGAACCGACTTTGGGGCCCCGTATCTCGGGGCCACTTGGTGCTAGGAACCCCATCTGGATATGTTGTAGTGCTGGTTCCACTCGGTTTGCACGCCAAATTTGGGGTTCCTAGCACCAAGTGGCCCCGAGATACGGGTCCTCAAAGTCGGTTAGGAAAATTTCATTCTCTGCTGCAGAAAAGTGCTTGACTCGAGTATAAGCCGAGGGGGGGGGGGGGGGGGGGGGGGGGGGGGATTTTCAGCACAAAAAAATGTGCTGAAAAACTCGGCTTATACTTGAGTATATACGGTATGTAACCGCGTAGCTACATGAGACAAAGTACTACATGTACTTCGTCCCATGGGGCAGAACAGTATAAAAAAAAATTGTAATGAGAGATTTTTATTACCCGTTCTACTACAGGTCACCATTTTCAGCCCTGATGAAGGGAATTGGGGTTACCCGAAACTGGCTGTATTTATATGACCTCTTCTCCAACAATTAAAATGATCTTGGATTCTTCCATCTGTTTTTGGTCTGCGCTCCTTTTCTGAATTTCTTAGGTTTGGGTTACAGACGGGTGCCCATTGAGGGAAGCCTTGGGAGCCGCCTCACCAGAGCTATTGAGCTTGTTCAAAGTTTTCCTTCATCTGAACGCACATACAAGTTGGAAACTTCCCAGCACCATTTGAAATACACTATATTACCAAAAGTATTGGGACACCTTTACACACACATGAACTTTAATGAAATCCCAGTCTTAGTCTGTAGGGTTCAATATTGAGTTGTCCCACCCTTTGCAGCTATAACAGCTTCAACTCTTCTGGGAAGGCCGTCCACAAGGTTTAGGAGTGCGTCTATGGGAATGTTTGACCATTCTTCCAGAATCGCATTTGTGAGGTCAGGCACTGATGTTGGATGGGAAGGCCCGGATTGCAGTCTCCGCTCTAATTCATCCCAAAGGTGTTCTATCGGGTTGAGGTCAGGACTCTGTGCAGGCCAGTCAAATTCCTCCACCCCAAACTCGCTCATACATGTCTTTATGGACCTTGCTTTGTGCACTGGTGCGCAGTCATGTTGGAACAGGAAGGGGCCGTCCCCAAACTGTTCCCACAAAGTTGGCAGCATGAAATTGTCCAAAATGTCTTGGTATGCTGACACCTTAAAGGGGTTGTAAAGGTTCCCGTTTTTTCACCTGACTGCATCCTATGCAGTCAGGTGAAAAAACATCCAATGCTTACTGGCCCCCCAACCCCCTCGTTTACTTACCTGAGCCCTCGAAAGTCCCACGTTGAGAACACGCTGGGTTTTGGCCAGGTCTTATCGGCTCTTCATTGGATAGATTGATAGCAGCACAGCCATTGGCTCGCGCTACTGTTAATAAAATCCAATGACACGGGCGCTGGGGTAGCGGGGCCGAGTCCTGCACTCGGCGGCTATGGACACCGAATGCAGGACTCGGGAGCGCGCCCGCAAGGTAACCCCCCGGGAGAGCGATTCTCCCAGGGGGTTATCTGAGATGGGGAGGAGCTAGGAGAGCCGCCGGAGGACCCCAGAAAACGCCATTCGGGGCCACTCTGTGCAAAACAAGATGCACAGTGGAGGTAAGTGTGACATATTTGTTATTTAAAAAAAATAAAAATCGAACCTTTAGTGTCACTTTAATGCCGCGTACACACGACCGGACTTTTCGACAGACTAGGTCCGACGGTCTTTCCGACGGACTTTCGGCGGAGTTCCGACGGACTTTCCGAATGAACGGACTTGGCCACACACAATCACACTAAAGTCCGATGGATTCGAACGTGATGACGTACGACCAGACTAGAATAAGGAAGTTTCTAGCCAGTAGCCAATAGCTGCCCTAGCGTCGGTTTTTGTCCGTCGGACTAGCATACAGACGAAGGGATTTCTCGATAGGAACTGGGTCCATGGGAGTTCCGGCAGAAAAATTTGAAAAGTGTTCTAAAGTCCGTCCGTTTTGGACAGCAAAGGTCCGATGGAGCCCACACACGATCGAATTGTCCGACGGAATCGTTCCGTCGGACCTATGCTCTCGAAAAGTCTGCTCGTGTGTAAGAGTTCCCTTCACTGGTACTAAGGGGCCAAGCCCAACCCCTGAAAAACAACCCCCCACAATAATCCCCCCTCCACCAAATGATTTTGGACCAGTGCACAAAGCAAGGTCCATAAAGACCTGGATAAGCGGGTTTGGGGTGGAGGAACTTGACTGACCTGACCTCAACCCGATAGAACACCTTTGGGATGAATTAGAGTGGAGACTGCGAGCCAGGCCTTCTCATCCAACCTTGCCTAGCCTGACCTCACAAATGCACTTCTGGAAGAATAGTTAAACATTCCCATACCCTCCTAAACCTTGTGGACGGTCTTCCTAGAAGAGCTGAAGCTGTTATAGCTGCAAAGGGTGGGCCAACTCAATGTGGAACCCTACGGACTAAGACTGGGATGCCATTAAAGTTCATGTGCGTGTAAAAGTGTCCCAATACTTTTGGTAATATAGTGTATTTCAAATGGTGCTGGGAAGTTTCCAACTTGGGATGCCATTAATATTCATGTGCGTGTGTAAAGGAGGTGTCCCAATACTTTTGGTAACATAGTGTAAATTGTTCTGGAATTTAATAATAACACAATCATTCACAACATTACATATCAAAATTAGGTTCTTGCTTCTCTTGTGCATGAGTCCAGAAATAAACGAACGTATGACCGCTGGACTGTAAGCATCAGGAACATGAGACCGGGCAATGATATGAAAACTTGCTTTATACCCGACCCTGAAGACACGAGAGATGAAGAATTGTGTCACCGATTCCGCACCTACCATCTGGCTCCCGGTACCTATCAAATTCACCACAATGTTCTCTTCTACACTGAATTACCCCTATCGCCTTACACCAAGTGGCCGCACATGGCCTCATCTACACTACATGCAAAGTTCTCCCAAAACCAGGGGGGGGGGAAGCATGGCAACTGGCTCGCCAGCATAACAAAATAATGCCAAGGGGGTGTATTGGAGAATCGGTAAACAATTGGTAGACGGATCGTGTTGCTTGCAATAGGAGTTTCATTTTTTGTAGATATAATTCTGAAAGTCTCTCCCACATAAAGGGTTACAAAGGCTGCTGGGGTTTTCTCATTACAACACGGAGACGGATCAGATAGCGCTAGTAAAACAAACCCTCCCACTTAACAGTCAGTGTGAGCAGAGCGCTTGAAAGAACCAACATCAATAGTCTAAAGCCTCATACACACGATCGACCGTGGACCAACTTTCCCGTGGATTTTTGTCCAAAGGGTGTTGGCCCCAAGTTGGTATTGCATACACACGATCTGACTTCTTAGGCAACAAACACGAACGTAGTGACGTTTCAACGCACTGACGACACTTCAAAAGAGGACGTTCGAATACTCCAGCGCCACCTTTGGTCAACTTCTGTATTGTTGTCTGATCTTTTGCATTGGTTCTGAGCATGCGTGTTTGTACTTTGTACAAAAGTCCGTTGGTTTTGTGTACACACGGTCGGACTTTGGTCCATCGGACTTTTGTTGGCAGAAAGTTGGTCCGTTCGCACAGCCAACAAAAGTCCGATGAAACCTGGAAAAAGTTGGTCCGATGGAGCGTACACACGGTCGGATGTTGGTTCAAAACAGCCAATTTGCATGTTTGTTGTCAAAAAGTCCGATCGTGTGTTCGGGCCTTTAGGGCAAAAAAAATGTTTGCAATAAAATTTACTAAACTCATATAATGTTTTCTCAGCAATACGAGATCCTTCAGTTTAGATCAGAGGTCTCCAAACTTTCTACACAAAAGTCCCGTTTACTGTCCATCAGACTTTAGGGGGGCAACACTGTACAGTGAGAGTAGAAAATGTCCTGGCATCGGTGGAAGTAAACAATGCCCCATCTTTGCTATTAGTAAGAAGAAGAATGCCGCATTGTTGGTGTCAGTGGGAGGAATAGTGCCCCATCATTGGTATCAGTGGGAGAAATAGTACCCCATCATTGGTATCAGTGGGAGGAATAGTGCCCCATCATGGTGTCAGTGGGAGCAAGAGTGCCCCATCATTGGTGTCAGTGGGAGGAATAATGTCCCATTGTTGGTGGCAGTGGGAGGAATGGTGCCCCACCGTTGGTATCAGTGGAGGAATAGTTCCCCATCATTGGTATCAGTAGGAGGAATAACGTCTCATTGTTGGTGTTCATGGGACTAATTGTGCCCCATCGATGGTTTCAGTGTGAGAAATGGTTCCCCGTCATTAGTATCAGTCGGTAGAATGATTCTCTATTTTTTGGGGCCAGTGGGAAGAATTTTGTCCCACTGTTGGTATCAGTGGGAGGAATAGTTCCCCATTGTTGATGTCAATGGGAGCAATAGGGACTCATATCAGTGGGAGCAAGAGTGCCCCATCATTTATGTCAGTGGGAGCAAGAGTGCCCCATCATTGGTGTCAGTGGGAGATATAATGTCCCATTGTTGGTGGCAGTGGGATGAATGGTGCCCCATTGTTGATATCAGTTGGAAGAATAATTCTCTATTTTTTAGTGTCAGTGGGAGGAATAGTGCCCCACCGTTGGTGTCAGTGGGAGAAATAGTTTCCTCTCCATTGTTGATGTCAATGGGCGGAATAGTGCCTTATATCAGTGGGAAGACTAATGCCCCATCAGTGGGAGGAATAATGTCCCATTGTTGGTGGCCGTGGGAGGAATCGTGCCCCATTGATGGTTTCAGTGTGAGAAATGGTGCTCCATTATTAGTATCAGTTGGAAGAATAATTCTCTATTTTTTGGGGCCAGTGGGAAGAATTTTGTCCCACCGTTGGTATCAGTGGGAGGAATAGTTCCCCATTGTTGGTGTCAGTGGGAGGAATAGTTCCCCATTGTTGGTGTCAATGGGAGCAATAGTGACTCATATCAGTGGGAGGAATAGTCCCCCATTGTTGGTGTCAGTGGGAGGAATAGTTCCCCGTTGTTGGTGTCAATGGGAGCAATAGTGACTCATATCAGTGGGAGGAATAGTTCCCCAAGTTCCAGATAAAGGCAAGCAAAGGAATGCATCCAGCCCCTGAGCCACAGGTTGGAGACCACTGGTTTAGATCATGTGATCAGTCCACTACACATCCAGAGCCATTGCATACGCTCAGTGTAGATGGTGTAAATCATTACTTCTCAGGAGAAGAATAACCCAAACATAAAAGAGCCCGTATTCATAAGAGAATCCATGGTACAAATTTATTCACAGCTTGAATTTTGGCCGATTCCTGAATTGATCAAAACTTAAACCACTGATGATCCTGTCAGCACCCCTTAGCTCAGCAAAAGTAAATTGTACAATTATACTTTTGTAGGAAAATTCTCAGCTGGACAATGCCTACCTCCAAACAGATAGAGGCGCTGTTCGGGTATTCCGACAGCCAGCAGCACAGCAGCCTGCAGAAAGATTCGTCCATCCGTCCTCTTAGCGTGGATGGAGGAATCTATTTGATTTCTTTCACTCAGCCCACAGGGTGAGCTGAAGGCTGAAAGGTGTCAAAGGCCCTATAGTTTTTACCCTTTGCTTACAATAAAGTTGTAATATTAATTTAACCACTTACCCACTGGGCACTTAAACCCCCTTAAACCAGACCAATTTTCAGCATTCGGTGCTCTAACACTTTGAATGACAATTACTCAGTCATGCAACACTGTACCCAAATGCATTTTGTGTCCTTTCACACAAATAGAGCTTTCTTTTGGTGGTATTTAATCACTGCTGGGTTTTTTTAATTTTTTTGCGTTATAAATCAAAAAATACAGAAAATTCGGTAAAAAAATAAAAATAAATTCTTTGTTCCTATTAAAATTTATTGCAGAGTATTGGCAGAGTATTGCAGTGTTGCAGTGTATTGCACAGTATTGATAGAGTATTGCACAGTGGTGGCAGAACATTGCACAGTGGTGGCAGAGTATTGCACAGTGGTGGCAGAGTAGGCAGTGTATTGCACAGTGGTGGCAGTGTATTGCTGTCACTGACCAGCGCTGTGGGCACTACACATCCAGCCCACAGCGCTGGTCCCGTCTCTCCCCCTTTCCGCTTCTCCCCTCTCACTGTACCGATCGGTACAGAGAGGGGAGGGAGGAACCGGCGTCATGACGTGACGCCGGTTTGTGTACATGTGATCGCTCCGTCATCACGTGGTAAACGGCCGCTATCAGCGGCCGTTTACCGTGATCCGTGATGTGCCGGGTCCTCGGAACCTGGCGGTCACGGACGTTCCCGATTGCGCGCCCCAGAACTTGTGTAATTCATACATGTTCGGGTTTAAAGGGATGAGGCGGCAACCCTACACCAGGCAGGGCTGCAGTGAAGAATTCGGGATCATGAATAAAGGTAATAATATAGTATGTAGTCCACACTGAGAAGGGTTAAAATGTTTATATAGTGTAGTATTGGGGTGATTATACTCACGTGGCAGATGTTTTTACCCAATAAGTTGTGCCAGTCCAAACTGTATTTTAGAGCCTGGCAGCCCAATTTTTTAACAAAACGGAAAGTTCACCTAAACATCAGTTGCCCACGCAGGGGTTTCCACCATCAACATCAACAGTTAACTGAGAATGCTGAGCCACCTGTCTCCCTTTTCAGCAGTTCCACTTGCTCTTCTTACCAGTCCCACTGACTGTATTGTCCAGCCCCCCTGGTTCACTCTCGGCTTACTCAGCCTGTAGACGCAGTGCCCTGCTGCACTGCCCACTGCTGGCCTCTGGATAGTGGTTCTCCTGACACCCCGATAGGAGCCCATCTGACTAATGGTAGAGACCTCCTGTCTCCTACCTGCTGGCTGGGGCATCTCTGACCCCTGGTAGAGATCTCCCATCTCTTGACTCCAGGCTGGGACCCCTCTGACCCCTGGTAGAGACCTCCCATCTCTTGACTCCAGGCTGGGACCCCTCTGACCCCTGGTAGAGACCTCCCATCTCTTGACTCCAGGCTGGGACCCCTCTGACCCCTGGTAGAGACCTCCCATCTCTTGACTCCTGGCTGGGACCCCTCTGACCCCTGGTAGAGACCTCCTGTCTCTTGACTCCTGGCTGGGACCCCTCTGACCCCTGGTAGAGACCTCCTGTCTCTTGACTCCAGGCTGGGACCCCTCTGACCCCTGGTAGAGACCTCCCATCTCTTGACTCCTGGCTGGGACCCCTCTGACCCCTGGTAGAGACCTCCCATCTCTTGACTCCTGGCTGGGACCCCTCTGACCCCTGGTAGAGACCTCCTGTCTCTTGACTCCTGGCTGGGACCCCTCTGACCCCTGGTAGAGACCTCCCATCTCTTGACTCCAGGCTGGGACCCCTCTGACCCCTGGTAGAGACCTCCCATCTCTTGACTCCTGGCTGGGACCCCTCTGACCCCTGGTAGAGACCTCCCATCTCTTGACTCCTGGCTGGGACCCCTCTGACCCCTGGTAGAGACCTCCTGTCTCTTGACTCCTGGCTGGGACCCCTCTGACCCCTGGTAGAGACCTCCTGTCTCTTGACTCCTGGCTGGGACCCCTCTGACCCCTGGTAGAGACCTCCTGTCTCTTGACTCCTGGCTGGGACCCCTCTGACCCCTGGTAGAGACCTCCTGTCTCTTGACTCCTGGCTGGGACCCCTCTGACCCCTGGTAGAGACCTCCTGTCTCTTGACTCCTGGCTGGGACCCCTCTGACCCCTGGTAGAGACCTCTTATCTCTTGACTCCTGGCTGGGACCCCCTGGAAAGACCTTCTGCCTCCAATATGGGAGCAAAGAATAGGGTTATAATGCTTGCAAGTTTATATTTTGCTATACGTGTCCTGTTGGGGAGATTTCTCTCCACTTCCTGTCCCTGAGAAGACAACCAGGAGAAGATATCTCTACAAAGTGAACAGGTGTCCTATTAGGAGATTTGCCCTCCCCTCTGCCCTGGTAAAAATGCTACCATTTTGGTTTTGGAAAAGCTTGGTGGTTACTGAACCTTTAAATGGTTTTACATATGTAGCGCTGGCTCCTGACGAGCATGCGCTATTAGGGTTGCCACCTGTTCATCAAGTCAAACCCGAACACTTTAACCCGGAAGAATTTACCCCCTTCCTGACCAGGCCATTTTTTGTGATACGGCGTTGTACCCACACAAAATTTAGAAATAGAGGTTTCTTTTGGGGGTATTTGATCACCTCTGCAGTTTTTATTTTTTGCGCTATAAACAAAAGCACCACAGGCCCCTTACATCAGATATGACATCAGAGCCCCCCCCTCTTACATCAGATATGACACCAGAGCCCCCCTTACATTAAATATGACTCCAGATCCCCCCTTACATCAGATATGACATCAGAGACCCCCTTACATTAAATATGACACCAGAGCCCCCCCTTACATCAGATATGACACCAGAGCCCCCCCTTACATTATATATGACACCAGAGCCCCCCCCCCTTACATCAGATATGACATCAGAGACCCCCTTACATCAGATATGACACCAGAACCCCCCCCCCTTACATTATATATGACATCAGAGCCCCCCCCCCACATCATATATTACATCAGAGCCCCCCCTTACATTAGATATGACACCAGAGCCCCCCCCCCCCTTACACTAGATATGACACCAGAGCCCCCCCCCCTACATCAGATATGACACCAGAGCCCCTCCCCCCCTTACATTATATATGACACCAGAGCCCCCTTACATTAGATATGACACCAGAGCCCCCCTTACATCAGATATGACACCAGAGCCCCCCCTTACATTATAAATGACATCAGAGCCCCCCCCCTACATCATATATTACATCAGAGCCCCCCCCCATTACATTAGATATGACACCAGAGCCCCCCCCCCCCCACATCAGATATGACACCAGAGCACCCCCCCCCCCCTTACACTAGATATGACATCAGAGCCCCCCCTACATCATATATTACATCAGAGCCCCCCCTTACATTAGATATGACACCAGAGCCCCCCCCCCCTTACACTAGATATGACACCAGAGCCCCCCCCCCCTTTACATCAGATATGACACCAGAGCACCCCCCTTACATCAGATATGACACCAGAGCCCCCCCCCCCTTACATTATATATGACATCAGAGCCCCCCCCTACATCATATATTACATCAGAGCCCCCCCTTACATTAGATATGACACCAGAGCCCCCCCCCTTACACTAGATATGACACCAGAGCCCCCCCCCCTACATCAGATATGACACCAGAGCCCCCCCCCCCCCTTACATTATATATGACACCAGAGCCCCCTCACATTAGATATGACACCAGAGCCCCCCTTACATCAGATATGACACCAGAGCCCCCCCTTACATTATAAATGACATCAGAGCCCCCCCCCTACATCATATATTACATCAGAGCCCCCCCCATTACATTAGATATGACACCAGAGCCCCCCCCCACATCAGATATGACACCAGAGCCCCCCCCCCCCTTACATCAGATATGACACCAGAGCACCCCCCTTACATCAGATATGACACCAGAGCCCCCCCCCCTTACATCAGATATGACACCAGAGCCCCCCCCCCTTACATTATATATGACATCAGAGCCCCCCCCCCTACATCATATATTACACCAGAGCCCCCCTTACATCAGATATGACACCAGAGCCCCCCCCCCCCCTTACACTAGATATGACACCAGAGCCCCCCCCCTTTACATCAGATATGACACCAGAGCACCCCCCTTACATCAGATATGACACCAGAGCCCCCCTTACATTATATATGACATCAGAGCCCCCCCCCTACATCATATATTACATCAGAGCCCCCCTTACATTAGATATGACACCAGAGCCCCCCTTACATCAGATATGACGCCAGAGCCCCCCCCCCCTTACATTATAAATGACATCAGAGCCCCCCCTACATCATATATTACTTTAGAGCCCCCCCCTTACATTAGATATGACACCAGAGCCCCCCCTTACATTAAGTATGACACCAGAGCCCCCCCCCCCCCCCCCACATCAGATATGACACCAGAGCCCCCCCCTTACACTAGATATGACATCAGAGCCCCCCCTACATCATATATTACACCAGAGCCCCCCCCCCCTTACATTAGATATGACACCAGAGCCCCCCCCTTACATCAGATATGACACCAGAGCCCCCCCCCCCTTACATCAGATATTACATCAGAGCCCCCTTAACATTAGATATGACATCAGAGCCCCCCCTATATCATATATTACATCAGAGCCCCCCCCCTTACATTAGATATGACACCAGAGCCCCCCCCTTACATCAGATATGACACCAGAGCCCCCCCCCCCCCTACATCAGATATGACATCAGAGCACCCCCCTTACATTATATATGACACCAGAGCCCCCCCCCCTTTATATCAGATATGACACCAGAGCCCCCCCCCCCCCTTACATTAGATATGACACCAGAGCCCCCCTTACATCAGATATGACACCAGAGCCCCCCCCCTTACATCAGATATGACACCAGAGCACCCCCCTTACATCAGATATGACACCAGAGCCCCCCTTACATCAGATATGACACCAGAGCCCCCCCCCCCCCTTACACTAGATATGACACCAGAGCCCCCCCCTTTACATCAGATATGACACCAGAGCCCCCCCCCCCCCTTACATTAGATATGACACCAGAGCCCCCCCCCACCTTACATTATATATGACACCAGAGCACCCCCCCCTACATCATATATTACATCAGAGCCCCCCCCCATCCCCTTACATCAGATATGACACCAGAGCCCCCCCCCCTTACATTATATATGACATCAGAGCCCCCCCCTACATCATATATTACATCAGAGCCCCCCCCCCTTACATCAGATATGACACCAGAGCCCCCCCCCCCCTGACATCATATATTACATCAGAGCCCCCCCCCTTATATTAGATATGACACCAGAGCCCCCCTTACATCAGATATGACACCAGAGCCCCCCCCCCTTACATTATAAATGACATCAGAGCCCCCCCCTACATCATATATTACTTTAGAGCCCCCCCCTTACATTAGATATGACACCAGAGCCCCCCCCCCCTTACACTAGATATGACACCAGAGCCCCCCCCCCCTTACATCATATATTACATCAGAGCCCCCCTTACACCAGAGCCCCCCTTACAGATATGACACCAGAGCCCCCCCCCCCCTTACATCTTAGATATGACACCAGAGCCCCCCCCCCCATTACACTAGATATGACACCAGAGCCCCCCCCTTACAGATATGACACCAGAGCCCCCCCCTTTCATCAGATATGACACCAGAGCACCCCCCCTTACATCAGATATGACACCAGAGCCCCCCTTACATTAGATATGACACCAGAGCCCCCCTTACATCAGATATGACCCAGAGCCCCCCCCCCCCCCACCAGAGTCCCCCTCCTTCCCCCATACCCCCCCTCCCCCTCTCCCTCCCCCCCTTACACCCTCCCCTTCCTCCCCCCCCCCCCCCCCCACATCAGATATGACACCAGCCCCCCCCCCCTTACAGCCTCCCCCCCCCCCCCGCCCCGCCTAGATATGACACCCCCCCCGCCCCCCCCCTACCCATATATTACATCAGAGCCCCCCCCCCTTACATTAGATATGACACCAGCCCCCCCCCCCCCCCCCCCCACCCCCCCCCCCCCTTACATCAGAATATGACACCAGAGCCCCCCCCCCCCCCCCCTTACATCACCCGCCCCCACCCAGATATTGACAGCCCCGCCAGCCCCCAGAGACCTCAGCCCCCCCCTAGCCCCCCCCCCCTACATTAGATATGACACCAGAGCCCCCCCCCCCCCCCCCCCCTTACATCATATATACACCAGCCCCCTCGAGCCCCCGCCCCATCCGCCCCCAGTAGCCCCCCCCCCCCCCTAGCCCCCCCCAGCCCCCCCTTACATTATAAATGACATCAGAGCCCCCCCCCCCCCCCCCCAGAGCCCCCCCCGCGCCGCCCCCCCCCCCCCCCCCCCCAGGCCCACCCCCCCCCCCCCCCCCTTACATTATAAATGACACCAGAGCCCCCCCCCCTACATCATATATTACTTTAGAGCCCCCCCCCCCCCCCCTTACATTAAGTATGACACCAGAGCCCCCCCCCCCCCACATCAGATATGACACCAGAGCCCCCCCCCTTACACTAGATATGACATCAGAGCCCCCCCTACATCATATATTACATCAGAGCCCCCCCCCCTTACATTAGATATGACACCAGAGCCCCCCCCCCTTACATCAGATATAACACCAGAGCCCCCCCCCTTACATCAGATATTACATCAGAGCCCCCTTAACATTAGATATGACATCAGAGCCCCCCCTATATCATATATTACATCAGAGCCCCCCCCCCCTTACATTAGATATGACACCAGAGCCCCCCCCCCCCTTACATCAGATATGACATCAGAGCACCCCCTTACATTATATATGACACCAGAGCCCCCCCCCCCTTACATCAGATATGACACCAGAGCCCCCCCCCCCCCTTTACATCAGTTATGACACCAGAGCCCCCCCCCCCTTACACTAGATATGACACCAGAGCCCCCCCCCCTTACATCATATATTACATCAGAGCCCCCCCCCTTACATTAGATATGACACCAGAGCCCCCCCTTACATTAAGTATGACACCAGAGCCCCCCCCCCCACATCATATATTACACCAGAGCCCCCCCCCCCCTTACATCAGATATTACATCAGAGCCCCCTTAACATTAGACATGACATCAGAGCCCCCCCTTACATCAGATATGACATCAGAGCCCCCCCCCTTACATCAGATATGACATCAGAGCCCCCCCTTACATCAGATATTACATCAGAGCCCCCCCTATATCATATATTACATCAGAGCCCCCCCCCTTACATCAGATATGACACCAGAGACCCCCCCCCCTTACATCAGATATGACACCAGAGGAGCTCTCGTCAGGCTGATAGCCTGCAGGTGGTAATTAAACTCAGAGCTCAGTCAGGACAGACCCCCCTCATAGCCACCCTGCAGGGTCTGAGAGGAGACACCAAAGTTCCCGTTGCCCGTCTACTTAATGCGTTAGGCCAACCAGCAATGACAAATCCCGGAGTACGGTGACCTCTTCAGAGGTGCAAGCCTATTGCAACAAGCTGGTATCCCTGAAGGAGCACTAGGTCCATTGAAGGCATAATAATCTACACCATATGGTATCACGTCGAGTCCAGCTAGCTGAGATCTGACGAGATCGCCTCCGTAATTTGTCAAGACCCCCAGTACATGGCAACGCATCTGTGGGCAGGATTGTTCTACTACACTCTTCGCAGTCTCAGCCCAGTGGAGAGTGTCACCGCTGTACGAGTAATTAAACTGAGGTAGTGCTGGTTCCGTCCAAGAAATTTTGTTGTTGGCCGTCCACGTCTCCATGGGCCCCGGTGTGCGGACCAAACCGAGTCCGCTGATACGAGGAAAAACACGCAGCGCTAATGATACGGTTAGTTAAAAGTGTCCCCCAAAGAGACCCACCGGAAAAAGGGGGACTTTCGAGGGGGTGCCAAGCTGTTATCTGAAGACCTGGGCCATTGAAGAACTAAATGATCCAATATATGCCGAGGCAAGACTTCCTATAAACCCCAATTAAGCCCCCCAAAAAAAATTTAAAATTTTTTTCCCCCCTTTTTAAAAAAAAGCAAAGGGGAAAAAAAAAGGAAAAACCCCTTTTTTAAATTTAAAAGGCCCCCAAATTGGTTCAACCTTTTTCCCAAAAAATTTTTGGGGGGGGGGCCCCCCCCCCCCCCCAAAAAAAAAAAGGGAAAAAAGGGGACCCGGGCTAAAAAAACCCCCCCCCCCCCCCCAAAAAAAAAAAAAAAAAAAAAAAAAAAAAAAGGGGGGGGGGGGGGGGGGGGGGGGGGGCCCCCCCCCCCCCCGGGGGGGGGGGGGGGGGGGGGGGGGGGGGCCCCCCCCCCCCCCGGGGGGGGCCCCCCCCCCCCCCCCCCCCCCCCCCCCCCGGGGGGGGGGGGGGGGGGGGGCCCCCCCCCCCCCCCCCCCGGGGGGGGGGGGAAAAAAAAAAAAGGGGGGGGGGGGGGGGGGGGGGGGGGGGGGGGGGGGGGGGGTTTTTTTTTTTTTTTTGGGGGGGGGGGGCCCCCCCCCCCCCCCCCCCGGGGCCCCCCCCCCCCCCCCTTCCCCCTGTACTCACTGATCAATAACTGCAAAGAAGTTCCTCATGTCTCTCTCCAGGCTCCACACACTCCGTGTTCCTTCCTCAGCAGTGCTGCTGAGACTGTTCAGTCAGTACCGCTCTCTATTGCCACCTGCAGGCTGGAGGGAGGAGAACACCTAATCATCTCTCCAGCTATGAGCCACGGTCCTATCTTAATGTGTCCGGTTTTCAGGGGTGCTCAAAACCGGGCACATGATTCAAATCCCGGACTGTACGGGTGAATCCCGTACAGGTGGCAACCCTATGTGCTATGTATTTTTCAAAGTTAACATCCCTGAAACCACAGTTGGGTTTTGGGGTTAATTATACCAAATTATCACTTCAGTGCCAGTCTAGCTGGAATTGCACTGAGTTCGCCTTGGCCGTAGGTGTCGCTGTCACCACCGGCAGGTATGAGAACGCAGTCTGGCTGGGCGTATTGGGTACCATTCTTTCTCAGAACCAGCCCAGTGGGAGTGTCATCCTGCTGTGCATTCTGGGAAGGGGTATTTAAGGTACTGAGGTCATGTGCTTCTGGGTTCCGGTCCAGAAGAGATCTTCTGTCTGCTTGGTCCTGGTCCTCCTGACCAGCCTCCATGGCCTTCCTGGCCTGGGGTGCGGATCCATGCAATTCCGAGTCTCGGGGCTGGATAGCGTGAGGTGAAGAAACTGCAGGGACAGGCCTGAATGGATATCGGGTCCTGAGGATTCAAAAGTGGTCCCGTGCCGTCTCATCTAAGGAGAGGCCCAGCAACTGGAGAAGCATCCAGGGGGGGGACTCTTCGGGAGGAGGCCATGCACAAGGCTGGTTTCTCTGAAGGAGCCTGGAGGCTCAGTTGAAGGACACTAAATAGATCTACACTCATATGGTATCGCCGGACCGGCTGCGAGATACTGGTACCGTATGACAGCTCTCTAAATTTGTCTAAGTCCCCCAGTTACATTCAAGTCTGTGGCAGAGACTTTTTTCTTTACCTAGCACCCTGTCGGCTGCTAGGCCTAGTGAGAGGAGGTCTATCCGGGGGTTGTGATAATCCAGCTGTGAAACAATTGTTCTCTGGATTCCTTCTATAAGGCCCCTTTCACACTGGGTCGGTTTGCAGGTGCTATTGCGCTAAAAATAGCGCCTGCAAACCGACCCGAAACAGCTGTTGCTGTGTCTTCAGTGTGAAAGCCCGAGGGCTTTCACACTGAAGCGGTGCGCTTGCAGGACGCTGAAAAATGTCCTGCAAGCCGCATCTTTGGTTCGCTGTAGGAGCGGTATATTTACCGCTCCTATAGCGCCCGTTCCCATTGAAAACAATGGGGCAGCGCTCCGAACCCGCCGGCAAAACGTCGCTGCAGCGGCGGTTTGCGGGCGGTATTAACCCTTTTTCGGCCGCTCGTGGGGGGTAAAACCACCCCGCTAGCGGCCGAAATGCACCGCTAAAACGACGGTAAAGCGCCTAAAAGAGACTTCCTATCTTTGCAGTTCCAAAAGTACCTGAACTTCCATCCTAACCCTCTATCCTACATTTAAGAGACTGTTTTATCTTTTGAATAAATACCCAAAAAGGAAGATAAACTGTCAGTTTCTACATTTCTTTGGGTCATCTAGCAAAGGATGGGGCCTCTGGTGTCAATAAGTCTTCTCTGACCCGCACATAGATGTTCATAGATGTAGCTTCACAGAAAGATATTAGGATGGTGTCTCACCTTTTGTCTCGTAGTAAACAACGCCTGCAAAGTGGTTGATTCCGAACTGTGTCGCGTAGCTGTTTTTCGGAGGGATGTAGAAGGTGTTCAGTTTATGTTGGCTGTTCAGCTTGTACAGCATGGTGGTATCCGTGCCCTGTGACACCAAAAGCAAGTTATTTCTATCTAACCAATACCTGAGCTGGTTAATGCAGGAGGAATGAAGTCTAGGTATGGCAATTTTTTAAATAGTTACATAGGTTCAGCTTGAACCAATGTATGTGCTATAGCTGTGGGATCCCAATGGAAGCTGGAAATCACTGCAGTAGGCACCACTACTACAGTGGATGCTTCTAGCTTTTGGGTTCTGTGCTGATTAGCTGTCCTACTGCTTACTAATACAGGAAGTCGCTCAATCAAAAACGGGCGCCATTCAAGGAATACTTTGCATTTTCTCAATGAATGCAAAGGGTTCTCTGATTGGATGTGGTGGAGATTGTGATGTCACCTCTACACTTCATCCAATTAGAGAATACTTTACATCCATTGGGAAAATGCAAAGTGGTCCCTGAATGGTGCCCATGCTGAGCCACCTCCTGTGTTCACAATGCAGCAGGGCAGCCGCTCAGCACGGGCAGAGGCGGCTCTCTAATTAGGCAAATTAGGCGGTCGCCTAAGGCCTCGCCCTCCCATGGGCCTCGCGGACGCCTAGTTTGCCTAAAGAGCCACCTCTGGCTAGCCTCATACATCAGTCCCAGTACAGTCAGCAGAGCTTCGTGCCTGCCTCGTTCAGTGTACAGTCATTCCAAGGGGGTGCATGTGACTGGGAGGGTGTGCATGTGACTGGGGGGGTATATGTGACTGGGGGGGTGCAGGTGCCTGCGGGGGGTGTACATGTGCCTGAGGGGGGTGTGCATGTGTCTGAGGGGGGTGTGCATGTGCCTGAGGGGGGTGTGCATGTGCCTGCGAAGGGGGTGTGCATGTGCCTGCGAAGGGGGTGTGCATGTGCCTGCGAAGGGGGTGTGCATGTGCCTGCGAAGGGGGTGTTCATATGCCTGGGGTTTACAGTCAGGTCTGCTCAGTCCTCTGCCAGTGTCCCAGTGTGCCCGCCTGTGATTGACAGCCCGGGTCCCGCTGACCTGACTCCATCCCCCCCCTCATCCCCGGCCACCCAGGGCTCCACTGCGGTGGTCGGCAGGTCCCAGCTCAGTCCAGTGCCGATCCTCAGCCTTGGTGGGCAAGGCGCTCTTAATTCTGCGCTGGCACTGCTCATGATCGGCTTCTCTGCGGCTATCTCCCACCAGGAGACTCTTCCACTATGGGGAGTCCGAGGGGACCTACTGCTGCCCAACAGGGATGATGAGACATCCGAGGTGGTGACATTTAGGACAGCCCCTTCCCTTCTATGAGGCCGAGTTCAAAGAGCTCTATGTGAGTAGAGTACTGAGAGAGACAGAGCACTGACACCAGCACTGAGAGTGTACACTGACACCAGCACTGAGAGAGTGTACACTGACACCAGCACTGAGAGAGTGTACACTGACACCAGCACTGAGAGAGTGTACACTGACACCAGCACTGAGAGAGTGTACACTGACACCAGCACTGAGAGAGTGTACAATGACACCAGCACTGAGAGAGTGTACAATGACACCAGCACTGAGAGAGTGTACACTGACACCAGCACTGAGAGAGTGTACACTGACACCAGCACTGAGAGAGTGTACACTGACACCAGCACTGAGAGAGTGTACAATGACACCAGCACTGAGAGAGTGTACAATGACACCAGCACTGAGAGAGTGTACAATGACACCAGCACTGAGAGAGTGTACAATGACACCAGCACTGAGAGAGTGTACAATGACACCAGCACTGAGAGAGTGTACAATGACACCAGCACTGAGAGAGTGTACAATGACACCAGCACTGAGAGAGTGTACAATGACACCAGCACTGAGAGAGTGTACAATGACACCAGCACTGAGAGAGTGTACAATGACACCAGCACTGAGAGAGTGTACAATGACACCAGCACTGAGATAGAGCACACTGACACCAGCACTGAGATAGAGCACACTGACACCAGCACTGAGATAGAGCACACTGACACCAGCACTGAGATAGAGCACACTGACACCAGCACTGAGAGAGTGTACACTGACACCAGCACTGAGAGAGTGTACAATGACACCAGCACTGAGAGAGTGTACAATGACACCAGCACTGAGAGAGTGTACAATGACACCAGCACTGAGAGAGTGTACTATGACACCAGCACTGAGAGAGTGTACAATGACACCAGCACTGAGATAGAGCACACTGACACCAGCACTGAGATAGAGCACACTGACACCAGCACTGAGAGAGTGTACAATGACACCAGCACTGAGAGAGAGCACACTGACACCAGCACTGAGATAGAGCACACTGACACCAGCACTGAGAGAGTGTACAATGACACCAGCACTGAGAGAGAGCACACTGACACCAGCACTGAGAGAGTGTACAATGACACCAGCACTGAGAGAGTGTACAATGACACCAGCACTGAGAGAGTGTACAATGACACCAGCACAGAGAGACAGGGTACTGACACCAGCGCTGAGATAGAGCACACTGACACCAGTACTCTTAATATATGCAATACATTTTTATTGCTTGAATTATTTTTTCCCTTGTGGACGTGAGTGGGGCCTCGTGTCTAAGTTATGCCTAAGACCTCAAAAAGTCTAGGGCCGCCTCTGAGGACCTGAACGCTGATGGAGAAATGAGCTGGGCCAATATATCCATCTTAAGCAATCCAGCTTGGTCACCTCTCCGCTGGCAGCCTAAGAATATTCACTATCAGCACATCTGATTGTCCCATCCTCATCCAGACTACCTAGAAATATATACACTATAATGTCAAAAGTATTGGGACGCCTGTGTGTACACACACATGAACTTTAATGGCATCCCAGTCTTAGTTCGTAGGGTTCAATATTGAGTTGGTCCACCTTTTACAGCTATAACAGCTTTAACTCTTCTGGGAAGGCTGTCCACAAGGTTTAGGAGTGTGTCTATGGGAATGTTTGACCATTCTTCCACAATCGCATTTGTGAGTTCAGGCACTGATGTAGGATGAGAAGGCCTGGCTCGCAGTCTCTGTTTTAATTCATCGCAAAGGTGTTCTATCATGTTTAGGTCAGGACTCTGTGCAGGCCAGTCAAGTTCCTCCACCCCAAACTCACTCATCCATGTCTTTATGGACTTTGCTTTGTGCACTGGTCCAAATCATTAGGTGGAGGGGGGGATTATGATGTGGGGTTGTTTTTCAGGGGTTGGGCTTGGCCCCTTAGTTCCAGTGAAGGGAACTCTTAAGGCATCAGCATACCAAGACATTTTGGACAATTTCATGCTCCCAACTTTATGGGAACAGTTTGGGGATGGCCCCTTCCTGTTCCAACATGACTGAGCACCAGTGCACAAAGCAAGGTCCATAAAGACATGGATGAGCGAGTTTGGGGCGCAAAGTTGGGAACATGAAATTGTCCAAATTGTCTTGGTATGCTGATGCTTTAAGAGTTCCCTTCACTGGAACTAAGGGGCCAACCCCAACCCCTGAAAAACAGCCCCAACACCATAATCCCCCCTCCGCCAAATGATTTTGGCCAGTGCACAAAGCAAGGTCCATAAAGACATGGATGAGCGAGTTTCGGGTGAATGAACTTGACTGGCGTGCACAGAGTCCTGACCTCAACCCGATAGAACATCTTTGGGACAAATTTGTGCGTAGACTGCAAGCCAGGCACTTCTCATCGAACATCAGTGCCTGACCTCACAAATGCTCTTCTGGAAGAATGGTCAAACATTCCCATAGACACACTCCTAAACCTTGTGGACGGCCTTCCCAGAAGAGTTGAAGCTGTTATAGCTGCAAAGGGAGGGCCAACTAAATATTGAACCCTTCGGACTAATGCCCTGTACACAAGGTCGGAAATTCAGACGGAAAAGATCCGATGGGATTATGTTGTCGGAAAATCCAATCGTGTGTGGGCTCTATTGGACTTTTTACGTCGGAAACTCAGATGGAAAAATTTGAGAGCAGGACCTAAAATTTCCGACAACAAAACCCAATCGGACTTTTTCTGATCGTTTGTAGAGAATTCCGACGGACAAAGTGCCACACATGCTCAGATCAAATTACGAGACCAAAGCTATTGGCTAATAGCCTCTGCGTAGTTCCGTCGTACACAACGAACGTCACCACGTTCCGAACGATCAGATTTTTCGACAATTGTGTCCGACCGTGTGTATGCAACACCAGTTTCGGACAAAATCCATCGGAAAAAAATCATGTGCTCCTTCATCCAGAGTGGGGGCACTCTAATACAGGAGGTGTGTTACTGGCCAGATCACCAGGTGAAAACAGAGGGGAAGAAA
Organism: Lithobates sylvaticus; assembly: GCA_028564925.1. Lineage (NCBI taxonomy): Eukaryota > Metazoa > Chordata > Amphibia > Anura > Ranidae > Lithobates > Lithobates sylvaticus. The sequence continues at coordinate 604,049,663 of CM053027.1, read as the reverse complement.
GCTTAAAAAAAGAAAACGAATGTAGCCACCACATCTAATGATTGGTAAGCTGCAATATATGACATTTTTGGTTTTGGGTGTAATACCGCTTAAGGCCTTTTCAATGATGGGGTGCCATACCTTTGGAAACTTGCTCTCCTCGTCGATGAGTGAGATGATGTTCATGGGTTTGATGGCGATCATGTCCAGCGCATCCTGGTTGTCGGTGAACTCGATGTGCTGCCAGTTTATGTTCTCCAGGTTGTACTCCTCCTGCTCCAGCTTAAACACATGGCGGACGAAGAATTGCTGCAGATTCTCGTTGGCAAAATTGATGCAGAGTTGCTCAAAGCTGCAAAAAGTGGTGCGGTAAAGAGATAAACCTGAACTGTAGGAACAAATCTAAATATACAAAAGGAAATGCATATAAAGGGGGCTGTTTAACCCTCCAAGGATTTGTATTTCTGTCCATCCAGTCCTGAGATTTACACAGCTCTTATATGAGCCTCTGGCTGTAGTAAAAGACTACATGTCTGAGTCAATGTCCTGGAGCAAACAAACAGCGAAGATCAACTTCTGATCTGAATGACTTTTTTCTGGATCAGTGGCTCAGAAAGTATTGAAGCCCCTGGATCAGCATGACAGCTCGGCATTTACCATTGTACAAAGGAAAAGATAAGAAATGGAAGTCTCCATGTGTTTCCTTTAGTAGAGAACCCTTGTAAAGTAAAGTTTAGACATGTGCACTGACCAAAAATTTGTTTGTTTTCATTTCATTCGTTTTTTTTGCTTTTTTTGGAAATTCGAAAATTCAGAAAAACGAAAAATCTGATTTTCAAATTTCCGAATTTTCAATTTTTCAAATTTCCATATTTTCAAATTTCCAAATTTCCAAATTTTCTAATTTTCAAATTTCTGAATTTTCCAATTTCCGAATTTTCAAATTTTCAAATTTCCAAATTTTCAAATTTCCAAATTTTCAAATTTCCAAATTTTCAAATTTTCTAATTTTCTAATTTCTGAATTTTCAAATTTCCGATTTTTCACATTTTCAAATTTCCAAATGTTTAAATTTCCATATTTTCAAATTTCCAAATTTTCTAATTTTCAAATTTCCGAATTTTCACATTTTCAAATTTCTGAAAATCAGTAAAATTCTAAATAATAACTAACTATTAAATTACAGGTATTGGAATTTCAAATTTGGCTGTTAGTGAACGTAATGAATACAAATTTATCTGAAGTTACGAATTATCCGAAATAACGAATGCCGCATCTAAACAAATGGAATGGAACAAATTAATCTAAATAATAATAATGAAAAGTTTTTTTATTATTCTTCTTCTTATTTATCATTATTAGATCGTTACGTTACATTTGTTTAGATACGGCATTCATTATTTCAGATAATTCGTAACTTCGGATAAATTTGTGCTCGTTACGTTCACTAACAGCCAAATTCGAAAGGAAATTCCAATACCTATAATTTAATAATTATTATTAGTTATGGTAGTTATTATTTCAGATTTCCGAATTTACAGATGTTCATTCTTTTGAATTTTCAGATTTTCATTCTTATTCTTGGATTTTCACATTTTCTCATTTTTTCATTTATGAAATTTCGATTATTCGAATCTCCGAATTTCCGAAATTGAAAAATTCGGAAATTTCGGAATTAATGAATTTGTCAAAACGAATTCGGAACTAAAGAATTGCATGTGTCTAGTAAAGTTATTATGCGAGAAATGAGTATGCTACAATTCCTGACCTCCATCTGAAAATTACAGTTGCTTGGCTCTAATGCCGCGTACACACGACCGGAATTTTCGACTGAACTGGTCCGACGGAACAAATCCGTCTGACAATTCGACCATGTGTGGGCTTCATCGGACCTTCAGCGGACCTTTTCTGTCGAAAATCAGACAGACTTTAGATTTAGAACATGTTTCAAATCTTTCCGACGGACTCGAGTCCGGTCCGAAAAATCTGTTCGTCTGTATGCTGATCCAATGGACGAAAACCGACGCTAGGGCAGCTATTTACTGGCTATGAACTTCCTTATTCTAGTCCGGTCGTACGTCATCACGGTCGAATCCGTCGGCCTTTGGTGTGATTGTGTGCAGACAAGTCCGATTCGACGGAAGTCCGTTGAAACTCCGTCAAAAAGTCAGACGGAATTCAGTCCGTCGAAAACTCCAGTCGTGTGTAGGCTGATCCTTTGGCTTTCGTACATTTTTATTCACCGATTTGGAAGTCAAGCTGCAGTCAGACCTCATGATCGACATGCTTCTTCTGGTTTAAGGCTCCATGCACACTAGATGCCCCAAAATCACACACAAACAAAAAAAAACACTGGATAAAAAAAAAAACACAAACATTTTGTGTTTTTTTGCCAGTGTTTTTGCAGTGTTTAGAAGCATTTTTAAAAGTGTTTAGGAGTGGTAGCTTTTTTTGCGAGGGAGCGGGCGGCCACCAGTAGCCTTAACAACCAATGAATAGCTGGTTGTTAAGGAGCAGGCCGGCAAGCTAGCCGCCGCGTCCTTAGCCATGGATGACTCATCAGCTTTTAGCCGGGTTCCCCACTGACAGCTGAATGTAAACAAAACAGTTGCCGGCAATAAAAAATGCAGCCTGGCAGTTCACTCCTGAACCATACCAGGCTACATACCCTCAACATGGGAGGGTGTTTTGAGGTGGGGGGTGGCCCTTCCTCAAAGCACCTTGTACCCATGTTGATGCGGACAAGGGCCTCTTCCCCATAACCCTGGGCCGGTGGTTGTGGGGGTGGGGGGTTGACTTAGTAAACAAAAGTAAACAAACCGCACACACAAAAACGAAAACAATGTCCCCCGGGGTAGGAACCAGCCGCCAACCCAAAGAGAAAAAAAGGAATTAGAGGCAGAGGTGGTCTGGGGGAAGAATTGGAGGTAGAGGTGTGCTGAGGGGAGACATTGGAGGCAGGGGGAGGGGGGATTGGAGACATAGGTGTTCTGGAGAGGGGAGGCATTAGAATTAGAGGTGCTCTGAGGCAGGCACTGGAGGTAGTAGTGTTCTGGGGGAGGCATTGAAGGTAGGGATGTTCTGAGGTAGGTTTTGGAGGTGGGGTGTTCTGGGGGGTGGAGGTGGAGGTGTTTTGAGGGAGGCATTGGAGGTAGGGCTGTTCTGGGGAAGACATTGGAGGTAGAGGTGTTCTGAGGGAGGCATTGGAGGTAGAGGTGTTTTGAGGGAGGCACTGGAGGTAGGGATGTTCTGTGTGAGGCGTTGGAGGTAGAAATGTTCTGGTGGAGGCATTGGAGGTAGAGATGTTCTGAGGGAGACATTGGAGGTAGAGGTGTTCTGAAGGAGACATTGGAGGTAGAGATATTCTGAGGGAGACATTGGAGGTAGAGGTGTTCTGAAGGAGACATTGGAGGTAGAGATATTCTGAGGGAGACATTGGAGGTAGAGATATTCTGAGGGAGACATTGGAGGTAGAGGTGTTCTGAAGGAGACATTGGAGGTAGAGGTGTTCTGAAGGAGACATTGGAGGTAGAGATGTTCTGAGGGAGACATTGGAGGTAGAGGTGTTCTGAAGGAGACATTGGAGGTAGAGGTGTTCTGAAGGAGACATTGGAGGTAGAGATATTCTGAGGGAGACATTGGAGGTAGAGGTGTTCTGAAGGAGACATTGGAGGTAGAGGTGTTCTGAGGGAGACATTGGAGGTAGAGGTGTTCTGAGGGAGACATTGGAGGTAGAGGTGTTCTGAAGGAGACATTGGAGGTAGACATGTTCTGAGGGAGACATTGGAGGTAGAGGTGTTCTGAAGGAGACATTGGAGGTAGAGATGTTCTGAGGGAGACATTGGAGGCAGAGGTTCTCTGAGGGAGGCGTTGGAGGTGGTTTATTATGGGGGAGGCTTCGAAGGTACAGGTGTTTTGAGAGAGGCACTGGAGGTAGGGGTGTTCTGTGGGAGGCGTTGCAGGTGGGGTGTTCTGAGGGAGGCATTGGAGGTAGAGATGTTCTGAAGGAGACATTGGAGGTAGAGATGTTCTGAGGGAGGCACTGAAGGTAGAGGTGTTCAGGGGGAGGCAATAAAAGGTAGAGGTATTCTGGGGGAGGCACTGGACGTAGAGGTCTGCTGGGGGCATATTGGTGGCAGAGTAGTGCTGGGGGGTATAGAGGTCTGGCAGAGGGGCCTTCACCGGAAGAAGTGTGCTGGGGAGCATCTGTAAATGGCAGTGCCGGCTGGTGGTATATTTTTTTGGAGGGGAGGCCAACAATGGCCTCCGTGGGTCGTTCGAGTCAATCACACCCCCCCCGGTCGGTCGGGTTGTCAGCCCCAGACTTACCCCATCTATGGCGTGGACAGGGCTTTTCCTTCGGACGACGGGCATCAGCTTCCCCTGCGTTTCCTCCTCTGCATCACGGTGGCCGTGGATCTCCTCCCTCCTCCTCACTCCTCCTCTTAGGCCAATAGGATTGCTTCTCCTTTCGGCCAATCAGGAAACGGGACTCAAGAGCTGCTTCCTGATTACCTGGGAGGAGAATCAGTGTGACAATAGCGAATATTCATTCGCTGTTGACACACAACTGGATGGGCCCACCCTTTTTTGAAGTCTATTAGAGCCTCTGGCTCTAATCACATGCTTCCAAAAAAAAAAAAAACCCTATTGGAATCTATGCGTCCGGAACCCGCATGTAGATTAGGGGGCCGGACACATGGAAAGGGGGTAGCGCCACTGCGCCCTGCGTTACTGGCCGCCACTGGTAAATTGGGGAGAGAGTCACAGAAGACCACAAGGCTATTATCCCCTGCAGCGGAAGTTCAGAGACTAGAAGAAGTTGGGGCATCCCTGCACAGAACATTTCGCCAGGATCCAGATTCTTGGGATAACCTTCACTACCGGTAATTAAGCTAATTAAGGTCCCTTTTACACTTGTGCGACCTGAAAGTCGCGCGATTTTGATGTGACTTGAAGCAATGCCTGTGTAATCTTGAGTGCTATGGACCTCAAGTCGCATTAAAGTCTGACCAAAGTAGTGCAGGGACTACTTGGAAGTCGCACAGATATGAATAGTAATCATTGGAAATCATGGGGTATGAATTGTCATGCGACTTTGCAGTCCCAAGTCGCAGGAAAATCGCACAAGGGTGAAAGGGGCCTAAAGCTATAGAGATTTTTTTTTTTAGCTAAACTTTATCTTTACCAATACACCTATTTCAGAACCACACCCATTTTAAAATATGCCCCACCCCTATATTTTATTCTACACCAATGGTGGCTGACTAGACACAGCAAAAACCTGTCCCTGGGAAATTTTCTTAAAATTTTGGCAACTATGGGATTCAGATTTTTGAAATACCCGTCTTCCGTTCCCTGACTCTTCGCCCTTTGTCCTACCGGCGCAGCTTGGAAGTTTTGGTTTGCCTCATCTCATGTCAGCTGCGTTTCACCAGTGAGGGGAAGCGGGGAATGCATAACCCAGTGGCAGGGTTGGCATTGGGGTGGGGGGGTTGCATTGTGGAGGGGAGGGGGGTGGTGGGAGGATGGGTCACCAAAATGCACCTTTGACTGTGTAGACAAAAATCTTTTCAGCGGCCCTGCCTGTCTATCTGCAGTCTTCTTTTGAAAAGCTGAAGTTACACTCTGAAAAGCTCAGTGAGGAGAGCTCTGAGAGCTGATTGGAGGGAAGGGACACACCCCACTTCACACAGGACACAGGAACAGAGCTGAGGCTTTTAATCTGCCTGGAACTCCCTCCCTTGTCACCATTTTTCTCTTGGTGTCAGGAAAACTTGGCGGAAGTGACTCATGCTTACAGCAGGGGAACGAAGCAGCAGATAGAAATTACACTTAAGGGTTGATTTACTAAAAACTGTACAAAATCTGGTGCAGCTGTGCATAGAAGCCAATCAGATTCTAACTTCAGCTTGTTCAATTAGGCTTTGACAAAAAACCTGAAAGCTGATTGGTTTCTATGCAGAGCTGCACCAGATTTTGCACTTCCTAGTGTTGGCAAATCAACCCCTTAGTGCTTTTAATTGAGACAAGTACACACTTTAGAGGAAAATGCTTTGTTCATATTTCATGTCCAAGGTTTACAACCACTTTAAAGCAACTGGATCAGCATGAAGGCCAAGGAATCAGCACTTGCAGAGGAAGGGGTGCCCATGTATTTCTCTTATGGAAGGTTTAACCAATGTGAGGTAAGCCTACCTATTTACAGTGAAGTTCTCAAACCCGAATATATCCAGCAGGCCAATCGATCTTCTCATAATTTTGGGCTCAATGGAGACCGGTCGGTAAATGGCGGCGTTAATCTTCTCCACAATCCATACAAACAGACGTCCATATATGCCCTACAATACAGAAAGGAGTGGATGTCACCCTTACCACAACCCACATAGAACTGTACAAAGCTTTTCTGTGCATGATAAGGTCAATCATGTTGCTTGCAAATATTTAATCTTGTAGGGGTATATCTTGTAGGGGTATATCTTGTAGGGGTATATCTTGTAGGGGTTGGGGTTAGCCTGCAGCTCTGCCTTCACACAAGACTAGATATGTGTTGGTGGAGCGCTGGACCCCAGAGTATGTGAAAATCAAATATAGGATCCAACTTTCAGAGACAGCTCCCCGTCAACCAGAGGGTCCCTGGAGAAGTCTGGAGAACATTAGAGGGAGGAGAGCACCACAAAACTTGAATGAGTTCAGTAAAAATGTATTTTTTCACACAAGAAGTAAAAAAAAGTGTTTTGAGGGTTTGGAGCTCCCCTTTATCAAGGCTAAGAAACAAAAACCAACATGTTTCGAAGGTTTAAAGCTCCCCTTCATCAAGGCTAAGAAACAAAAAACAACTTGTTACTAGGATTTAGAACTCCCCTTCATCAAGGCTAAGAAAAAAAAACTTGTTTCAAGGGTCTAGATCAGGGGTCTCAAACTGGCGCCCCTCTAGCTGATGCGAAACTACAAATCCCACCATGCCTCTGCCTGTGGAGGTCATGCTTGTAACTGTCAGCCTTGCAATGCCTCATGGAACTTGTAGTTTCGCAACAGCTGGAGGGCCACCAGTTTGAAACCCCCTGGTTTAGAGCTTCCCTTCATCAAGGCTTCCCTTCATCAAGAAACAAAAAACAACCTGTTTTGAGGGTTTACAGCTCCCCTTCATCAAGGCTAAAAAACAAAAAATAACTTGTTTTCTGGATTTACAGATTCCCTTATTTAAGGCTAAGAAACAAAAACCAACATGTTTCGAGGGTTTAGAGCTCCCCTTCATCAATACTAAGAAACAAAAACCAACTTGTTTTGAGGTTTTAGAGCTCCCCTTCATCAAGGCTAAGAAACTAAAACCAACTTGTTACTAGGGATTAGAGCTCCCCTTCATCAAGGCTAAGAAAAAAAATAGTTTCAAGGGTTTAGAGCAGGGGTTTTAAACTGGCGGCCCTCCAGCTGATGCGAAACTATAAATCCCATCATGCCTCTGCCTGTGGGGGTCATGCTTGTAAATGTCAGCCTTACAATGCCTCATGGGACTTGGGGTAGTTTTTCAACAGCTGGAGGTTTTGCCAGTTTGTAACCCCTGGTTTAGAGCTTCTTCATCAAGGCTAAAAAAAAACAAAAAACAACTTGTTTCTAGGATTTACAGCTCCCCTTAATTTAAGGCTAAGAAACAAAAACCAACGTGTTTCAAAGGTTTACAGCTCCCCTTAATCAAGGATAAGAAAAATATACAACTTGTTTTGAGGGTTTACAGCTCCCTTTTATCAAGGCTAAGAAACAAAAACAAACTTGTTTTGAGGGTTAAATGCTCCCCTTCATCAAGGCTAAAAAACAAAAACCAACTTGTTTTGAGGGTTTAGAGCTCCCTTTCATCAAGGATAAGAAAAAAATACAAACTTGTTTCGAGGGTTTACAGCTACCCTAATCAAGGCTAAGAAACAAAAAACAACTTTTTTTGAGGGTTTACAGCTCCCCTTCATCAAAGCTAAGAAACAAGATAACATAAAATAATATAAACTGAGGATCTAAAGTTACAAACACACAATCTATAGTAAGATAACATAATAAATAAATAAGCTATGTTCTCTAGAAAACTATATAATGTACTGTAAAAAAACATCTATGTGTAAATAAAATCAGCAACAAAAGTAATAAAGGAGTAATAGAAATATATTTTTAGAATTTAAATTTATTAGCTGTAATGCTCTCTTTTTTTTCCTATTACTCTTTTGTCTCTTAACCCTGATAAAGGGAAGCTCCGAGACATGTTGGTTTTTTGACTTCTTGCTGTGAATGATAAATTCTTACTGGACTCATTCAAGTTTTGTGTCATTCTCCTCCTTCTAATGTTCACACAAGACTAAACATGTCATATAGAACAAAAACTCAAGTCATACATATGCTGGCCTGTTCAATACCTTAACAAAGGCGTCCCTGACATCCAGAGCCTGCTCCTTGCTGAGAGGAGTGGACACTGTCTCTCCTCTGGTGATAATAGTTCGACTTGTGAGGCAGTTCATGAGGTCCTGAGGTTCCACCTATAAAAATATATGTTAACACGATCACTAAAATCTCATTCATTTAAGCTTTAACAAGACAACACCCCTCACATTTTTGTAAATATTTTATTATACCTTTTCATGTGACAACACTGAAGAAATGACACTTTGCTACAATGTAAAGTAGTGAGTGTACAGCTTGTATAACAGTGTAAATTTGCTGTCCCCTCAAAATAACTCAACACACAGCCATTAATGTCTAAACCGCTGGCAACAAAAGTGAGTACACCCCTAAGTGAAAATGTCCAGATTGGGCCCAATTAGCCATTTTCCTTCCCCGATGTCATGCGACTCATTAGTGTTACAAGGTCTCAGGTGTGAATGGGGAGCAGGTGTGTTAAATTTGGTGTTATCGCTCTCACTCTCTCATACTGGTCACTGGAAGTTCAACATGGCACCTCATGGCAAAGAACTCTCTGAGGATCTGAAAAAAAAGAATTGTTGCTCTACATAAAGATGGCCTAGGCCAGGCATATCCAAAGCCAATTGCGGCCCGCGTTCCGGCTTTGAACGATCCGCCTGGTTATTTGGACATATACATCTCCCTGCGCCGGGGCTACAAAATATATATATGCTGGCTGCCTTGGAGGGGACAGGGAGGAGGTGGGACGGGTGCCGTACACACAGGAGTATTTCCTGTTTACACGGCAGCCTCTGTAATAGGAAGTCCCGTCTCCTGCGCTGCCATTGGATGACTCTTCTGTCCATCACAGGAGGCGGGACTTTCTGTTAAAGAGGCAGCCGAGAAAATAGGAGTTTCTCCTGTATGTGCTCTTTTGGCGCTCGTCCTGCCCCCTCGCTGTCCCTTCCAATGGATGGGCATCAATCAGGCTGCACTGATGGCAATGGTGAGTCTGCATTCCTGGCAATGGTGGGTGCTGCATTCCTGGCAATGGGGGTGCTGCACTGATGGAAATGGGGGTGCTAGACATGTGCAATTCATTTAGTTCCGAATTCGTTTTTTAACGAATTTTGATAAATTTGTTAATTCCGAATTATTCAATTTCAAAATTTCCGAACTCCGAATTTTTGCATTTCTGAATTTTTGGATTTCATTCATTTTTTTAACAAATTAAACAAAAACGAACACATTTTTTGTCAGTGCACATGTCTAGGGGGTGCTGCATTCATGGCAATGGGGGTGCTGCATTCATGGCAATGGGGGTGCTGCATTCATGGCAATGGTGGGGCTGCATTCATGGCACTTGTGAGGCTGCAGATGGGCACTGACCCTTATTTTGCTTCACAGTTCTTTATTTAAAATTTAAATTTTTTTCCTGAAACTTCCCTCTTAAAGTGAATGTGGGTCTTATATGCCAATAATTATGGTATATCCAAGCTCATTTCTTTACTGACACATAGCCACAAAGGCAAGATAAGTCTTGTTGGGCAGTGTGCTTGAATGAACACACTTAGACCGAATTTTGATGATTCAAAGGACGTCAGGCAAAAAGGTCGGCCCTCACGCATGTTCACTCCATCAAATCTGGCCCTTTTTGAAAAAAGTTTGTACACCCCGGCTAGACTATAAGAAGATTGCAAAGATCCTGAAACTGAGCTGCAGCATGGTGACCAAGACCATACAGCGGTTTAACAGGACAGGTTCCACTCAGAACAGGCATCGCCATGGTCAACCAAAGAAGTTGAGTGCACGTGCTCAGCGTCATATCCAGAGGTTGTCTTTGGGAAATAGATGTATGAGTGCTGCCAGCATTGCTGCAGAGGTTGAAGGGGTGGGGGGGTTAGCCTGTCAGTGCTCAGACCATACGCCGCACACTGCATCAACTTGGTCTGCATGGCTGTAATCCCAGAAGGAAGCCTCTTCTAAAGATGATGCACAAGAAAGCCTGCAAACAGTTTGCTGAAGACAAGCAGACTAAGGACATGGATTACTGGAACCATGTCCTGTGGTCTGATGAAACCAAGATAAACGTATTTGGTTCAGATGGTGTCAAGCGTGTTTGGCAGCAACCAGATGAGGAGTACAAAGACAAGTGCAAGCATGGTGGTGGGAGTGTCATGGTCTGCATGAGTGCTGCCGTCACAGCGGAGGTACAGTTCAATGAGGGAACCATGAATGCCAACATGTACTGTGACATACTGAAGCAGAGCATGATCCCCTCCCTTTGGAGACTGGGCCGCAGGGCAGTATTCCAACAGGATAACGACCCCAAACACACATCCAAGACGACCACTGCCTTACTAAAGAAGCTGAGGGTAAAGGCGATGGCCTGGCCAAGCATGTCTCCAGACCTAAACCCTATTGAACACCTGTGGGGTATCCTCAAACGAAAGGTGGAAGAGCACAAGGTCTCTAATATCCATAAGCTCTGTGATATCGTCATGGAGGAGTGGAAGAGGACTCCAGTGGTAACCTGTGAAGCTCTGGTGAACTCCATACCCAAGAGGGTTAAGGCAGTGCTGGAAAATAATGGTGGCCACACAAAATATTGACACTTTGGGCCCAATTTGGACATTTTCACTTAGGGGTGTACTCACTTTTGTTGCCAGCGGTTTAGACATTAATGGCTGTGTGTTGTTTTTTTTTTGAGGGGAGAGCAAATTTACACTGTTATACAAGCTGTACACTCACTACTTTACATTGTAGCAAAGTGTAATTTCTTCAGTGTTGTCACATAAAAAGATATAATAAAATATTTACAAAAATGTGAGGGGTGTACTCACTTTTGTGAGATACTGTAAATTGAAAATCGTCCGGTCCCTGCTGAATCGACCAAATTTCAATCCAGGTATGACCGGCTTAAGGGCGACACATCCTCCCACTAGACTTTAGGGTAGCCCACAGATTCACATTCTACAAGCTAAGTGAAAAAGACATATATTGTGTATATACTGTAGGTGCAGGTGACACCTTTTGCAAGAAAAAATAAAAAAGGCAACAGTGCAGGTGAAATGGCTAGGCCTTGTGGTCTGGTAACAAAAATTGCCCCAGTCTTGGCCAAAAGGCCTAGCTATTTGACCATTAGTATATTGTATGGAAAGCATGGCTTCTATGGAGTTGAGCTTGGGACTCAACAAGAGACTATACAAGATACGGTGAGAAGGGGCTGATTTATTTAAAAAAAACTCCAACCAAGCCAGAGCATAGTACAGTAAAGCCTTCTTAGACCTGAAGGTATTCACATTTCTAATCCATCACATGTCCCAAAAAGTAAGAGGATTATTCCTCATTTTAGAACAGTGTGTGGTTATCTTTGCTGATAAATTTTACAGTTTTGAAAACTAGAGGTGAACACTAGAGGATAGTTTATATGCTCCAATTGCTAACTTTAATATTTTGACAACTTGGTCTTTTGTCATATTTTCCAATTTCATTCCATTTCATTATTGTATTCAAATTAGTAGATTAGCCAACAGAAATGACTACACTAACTCAGTACAATGATTCTGTTTCTCTCTCATAGCTGAAATCCAGGCGAATTCAAAATCCACCCTTGCAGTGAGAATGCCCCCGCACTGCAAGGGTTAGGGCTATTTTTTCCTAGGGTAGCATTAAAGAACAGTTTTACTTACCTTGCCTCTCGTTCCTCCGGCATCCAACACTCTCCTCTTCCCTTTGACACTCCGTGTTGTAGACAGGCCCTCAGCGTCCTCACTAACAAATCAGGACTGCTGGTCCTGCATTGTCTGTGATGACATTCAATTCCAACTGAGGTATGGAGCACCAATGGGAAGCGGGTTCTGGGAACCAATCATGTGGAGAGGAGGGATGGATAAAGTAATTAAAAGAGCTTTTTAATGGCATGCTAGACAAAAACAAGCACTTACTCCTAACAGTGCAAGGGGAGCCCCACTGCAAGGGTCGTTTTCAAACTTCCCTGAGTCAATTGATGAGATTAGATATCAGCCAGGCAGGGGGTCTATTACACTTGGCCAACTCATAGACTTGCATTGTTCATAGGAGCAGTAAACCACAACCATGCCATGACCATCAGTGGACCAGTGCACAAGTATTGTAGCCATCAGTAGGCCATGCACAAGTCTTGTGGCCATCAGTAGACTAGTGCATACGTCTTGTGGCCATCAGTAGACCAATGGACAAGTCTTGTGGTCATCAGTAGACCAGTGCACACGTCTTATGGCCATCAGTAGACCAATGGACAAGTCTTGTGGTCATCAGTAAACCAATGCACAAGTCTTGTGGCCATCAGTAGAACAATGGACAAGTCTTCTGGTCATCAGTAAACCAGTGCACAAGTCTTGTGGCCATCAGTAGAACAATGGACAAGTCTTCTGGTCATCAGTAAACCAGTGCACAAGTCTTGTGGCCATCAGTAGACCAATGGACAAGTCTTGTGGTCATCAGTAAACCAATGCACACGTCTTGTGGCCATCAGTAGAACAATGGACAAGTCTTGTGGTCATCAGTAAACCAGTGCACTAGTCTGGTGGTCATCAGTAAACCAGTGCACAAGTCTTGTGGCCATCAGTAGACCAGAGCATGGGTGCTGAGGTCAAAAGTAGACACGTTCCAGGGAGCAGTCAATAGACAAGGGCATGGGTGCTGTGGTAAACAGAAGACTAATGTGTCATTGACTTGGCCATTAGTGGACAAGTGTGTGGGGGCTGAGGCCAGCAGTCTCATTTTCAAATCATTAACAGAGCTAAGTGAATGATTCATCAGAACAGTAACATGTCACTATCAGAGGCTTGAAAGTGAAGGATTTGTGCAATATGGTGCCACTGTAGAAATGGGTAAGGTATCATTGTGGACAGGGCCTGAATTTAGTTTTCAGTAAAGAATAATTTAATTTATACTACCATAGTTGATATGCTGTAGAGTCCCATAATAACCTATTTATATGGAGTTCATTTTTGTATGTAGGTTTTTTACGCTGCAAGGGAAAGGTCTTCCACTCCTTTATAAAGCAGTAACAGAATCAGAAATATACCGGTAAATTCTGTGCAACTAACCTCCAGTAATGTTGCAGCTGTAGTTAATGAGGTGGAATAAACCACTTCACAGGCATCCAAGTTATCGTACATTCGGGCTGCAAAAATAAAGATTATTTTACTATATTACATCAAACATGAAACTTGATATATTAAGATGAGGGACATTAGTGGGAATGGTATTTTATTAGTTTTCATATGGAAACATAAAAAAAACAAATCAGACAGGGTACATGTTACCAGGTCAGTAAGACAGATTTCTAACAATTAGAAAGAACAAAAGTTCACATAAGTACCCAAGTATTCTACATAAAAGCAACAAAAGGTACAACGATAACAAAACAGCTGGTGATTAAAGCACTTTAGATAATCAAGATACTCAATTTAAGGCATGTAGGTAATCAGACATTTAAAGAGGCACAGCATATGGCAAAGTCCAATAAGACAATACAGAAGTGCATCCTATCCCATTTCACTTTCTACATCTCCCGAGACAGTGGTGGTCCAACCTGACCAGATTTTATCAAATTTATTGGGGCATTCACTTGCAGTATAAGTAATTTTGTACATAGGCAGGGCATTAATAATCAGGTCAACCCACATCTGTAAGCCTGGGGGGGTCTGGCCTCTTCCAGCATAGAGCAATAGCTTTTTTTAGCATAAAAGAAGAGAAAATTAGTCAACCATTTTTGAGAGCTACCAATGTCCTCCTCCTCCAGGTCTCCCAGAAGACACCTGGCGAGGGTGCATATATTTGGTAAAACTAATTTTGTTTCCATGAAGGAGGTAATACTAGACCAAAACTGATGCATCCTCAGGTATGCTCATATCATATGGAAACAATTTCCCATAGCATTATGACACCTATAACATTCAGGAGACGTCAACCTACCCAACCAGTGACATCATTGAGAATGCTGTCTATCACACACTGTTGGGGGAGACCCGAGACCCACCCACCGCTTAATTTCTTTTATTTTTACTGCAGCCAGAATAACGATCGCAAGATCCTGGAAATCCCCGCTGCTGTTTTTTTACCTCTTATGCCGCGTACACACGGTCGGAATTGTCATCGGAAAAAGCTCTGATGGTTTTCCCGTCGGAATTCCGACGGAATTTCGCTCAAACTGTCTTGCCTACACACGGTCACACCAAATTCCGACGGTCTGTAACACAGCGGCATAAAACACGTTCGACAGCACTATAGAAGGGAAGTTTAATGCTTCCGAGCATGTGTCGAATTGTTTCCGAGCATGCGTCGGAATTTTACGTGTCGGAATTGCATACACACGATCGGAAAATCCGATAGAAAGGTTTTCCGTCGGAAAAATTGAGAACAGGTTCTCAATCCAAAGTCCGTCGGAAATTCCGACAGAAAAAGACCGATGGGCATACACACGGTCGGAAAATCTGTTGAAAAGCTCCCATCGGAAATTCCGACCGTGTGTACGCGGCATTAAAGAAACAAGTTATCCTGAATATTGTTAAACAAGCGCCTCTCTACCATCCTGCAGGACAAGCTTCCCTGATTTAAAAAAAATCTTGGACCCCTGGATTACATACCCGACAAGGTCAACCCCATTAGATCTGAGGCTACAGGAGAGGCTTGCTGTCTCTTTCCCCTTCTTTCATCCCTTTTCTTTCCCCCTTTTTCCAACTTATTAAACCCTTTAATAGTTTGAGGAGTGTTCTGTGAGCGCTGGCCGATTGCCATTGATCCTACTCCTAGTTTGCGGGCTGTGTATTCAAACATAATGACTAGCTACCATCCGTGACCAATTCATGGCTGAGATGACAACTTGTCTTAGATGGGGGTGCCCCTGGCCATGCAGTTCCTTTTCGGAGGATCAATCTTCTGTTCTTCAGAGCTATAGTCATAGCCCAAAAAAAGCTTTATACCGGTTCTTTAATGACCAATGCTGAAAGTCAATAATGTTGTTATGTTTCGGTACTTCTCTCTATACTGTATTGTACGGTTTTATATCTGTATGGTTGATAACCTTAATAAAAACAATTGGAAATAAGAATGCTGCTTATCCATTTGCTAGAGATCAATTACATCATTGAAAATGCAGCCTATCCATTCGTTAGAGACCAATGACATCATGGAGAATGAAGCCTATTCATTCGCTAGAGACAAGTGACATCACTGATGCCGCGTACACACGATCGGAATTCCGGCCAGAAAAAGACCGATGAGAGCTTTTCATCAGAAAATGCGACCGTGTGTAGGCTCCATCGGAAATTTTGCTGGCCGAATTTCTGATAGCAAAAGATCGAGAGCATGTTCTCAATTTTTCCGATGGAAAGGAATTCTATCGGAAATTCTGATCGTCTGTAGCAATTCTGACGCGCAAAATTCCTACGCATGCTCGGAAACAATTTGACGCATGCTCGGAAGCATTGAACTCGGCTCGTTGTAGTGTTGCATGTCACTGTGTTCTTGGCGGTCGGAATTTGGTGTGACCGTGTGTAGGCAAGACAGTTTGAGTGGAATTCCGACAGGAAAACCATCACAGCTTTTTCCGACGAGAATTCCGATTGTGTGTACGCGGCATGGGAATGCAGCCTATCCATTCGCTAGAGACCGATGACATCACAGAGAATGAAGCCTATCCATTCACTAGAGACCAATGACATCACTGAGAATGCAGCCTATCTATTCACTATAGACATGTGACGTTACTGAAAATGCTGCCTATCCATTCACAAGAGTCCAGTGACCTCACTGAGAATGCAGCCTATCGATTTGCTAGAGACCAGTGACATCATTAAGAATGGAACAGATATATTCAATAGAAACCAGTGACATTTCTCAATTACAGACACTATCACGACATCGGTGCAATTAAACAACTACAAATGACACCCAGGATAGGAAAAAACATTTTTTGGAAACAATGAAACCATAGATAGCAGAGCATTGTATAAGTCATTACCTTCATAGCGAAGATTCCCCATGTGCAGTATGGCAGCCAGGAGTCGGGAGATCTCCCAGTTCTCAGTATCGGTAAACATTAAGACTTTCATGGCTGAGCGAATGTTAGCATACTCTTTACTGTCATCTCTACCATCACAAGTCGTACATTTGCCCTGCAAGAAATAAAACGGGCATATAACATGTCGTCCTTAGTGCACGCCGTTACAAATGTTTGAGATCAGCTCACCTACCTCTCTTCCCATTCTGAAGCCTGTCAGTCCATGAACTGACCAACCTATGAAGGTCTTATGGAGAATCAGTCACCAATAGGCATTTATTATAACCAGCCAATAATCTCCCCTTCTAAAGTGTGTAAATGTGCAGGCTTATCTCTTATGCATTGCTTTTATTTTTATTATTTACTTGTATTCCTTCCCTGTCAGAGTAGCAGTGTCAGCTTCCTGTCTCCGGCTTGAGCTCAGTGCTGATATCAGACACTCACACATCTGTCATATAGTAAATGTGCAGTACGCATTACATAAAAGAAAACTAAAAGTTTTGCAAATTGACAGGTTCCAAGATGCTGCCTGGGCCATCCTGTTAAAGTAAAAAGCGTGACTGTCCCAGCAAATCCAGGACAGTTGGCAAATATGATGTAATGCAAGATTATCATGGGGCCTCCATGCACATGGGGCCCTAGGGCACTGCCCAAGAGTTCCCATGCATTAGGATGGCCCTGGTATCCAACAGCAGGGTTGCCAACCTCCTGCAGCATTTTTTACTGACAAAACATGGAAAATTTACAGACGGAGCACATTTTTTACTGACAACCTGATACATTACAGAACTCCTATTGAAAACTAACACAGTGAATATTTGAACAGTATAAACATGATATGGAAACAGCAAAAAAGAAAAGGAAGGGAAACCCATGTTGGAAATATGGCACTTTTTGAGTGCTTGTTTCAATAAAATTAATATATTACAACAAAGTATGAAAAAATGTATTCTTTTATTACAAAAACATGGAAAAACAGACAGACAATAATCACAGAAAAAAAACAGGGGTTGTTTTCTCTATGCACTATATCCACATATGTTCAATTTTCCATACATGAATTCTACATGTTTCGCCTCACAGCTTCCTCAGGAACATTTGTGGACATTATTCTTTAATGGGTGGCTAAATATATATATATATATATTAATTGTACAATTCTCAGACTTGAAAAAATACATAAAATACATTGACCCAAATACATATGTACATACATAGGCGCATCCAAGAGGGCCAAGAGGGCCTTGATGCCCAATTATTTGCTCTATCACCCATCACAGACTGGTTTCTGAATCTCCTAAGCATTGGAGCCAGAGCCTACTGGTTGAGAATTTCTGCCTCCCCTCTTGGATGCACCTATGTATGTATATATGCATTTGGTTCAATGTATTTTATGTATTTTTTCAAGTCTGAGATTTGTACAATTAATATATATATATATATATATATATATATATATATATATATATATATATATATATTTTTTTTTTATCCACCCATTAGAGAATAATGTCCACACGTGTTCCTGAGGAAGCCGTGAGGCGGAACATGTAGAATTCATGTGTGGAAAATTGAACATATGTGGATATAGTGCATAGAGCATACGACCCGTTTTTTTTTCTATGTGATTTTTGTCTCTGTCTGTTTTTCCATGTTTTTGTAATAAAATAATTAACTTTTTCATACTTTGTTGTGATATATTAATTTTATTGAAACAAGCACCCATAAAGTCCCATATTTCCAACATGGGTTTCCCCTCCCTTTCTTTTTTACTTGTTATTTTTTAAAGGGACGATGGTGCCAAATTAACATACCTGAGTCTTGATCACTCTTAGGCCCCTTTCACACTGGGGCGGGAACGGCATGGGCGGTAAAGCAGCGCTACATTTAGGGCTGCTTTACCGTCGTTTTAGCCGCGGTATTCGGCCGATAGCGTTGCGGTTTTAACCCCCGCTAGCAGCCGAAAAAGGTTTAAAACCCCCGCAAAGCCTTGCCGCAGCGGCGCTTTGCGGCGGTATTGCCGCGGTATTACCGCGGTGTCCCATGAAATCAATGGGTAGGAGCGGTATAGGAACGGTGAATACACCGCTCCTTCACCGCTCCAAAGATGCTGCTAGTAGGACTTTTTTGACCGTCCTGCTAGCGCACCACTCTAGTGTAAAAGCCCTTCGGCTTTCACGCTGGAGTGAAAGGGGCCGGATTTTTTCAGGCGCTATACAGGCGCCTGAAAAACGCCCCAGTGTGAAAGGGGCCTTACTTATTACTCTATATGATATAGAAACACTGACAATACCTATAACAATGTAATTTGCTTGATTTACACTTAATTTCATGCTGTGTTGACTTTTTATCAGCCCCTGAAAATTACTGGCAGTTGTAAAAAAAAATCACGGATTTTTACAAACTGTCAGTAAATCTACTGGCGGTTGGCAACCCTGCCCAGCAGCCCAGAGTGTTATTTAAAGGAGGCAGGTCAGCCTCCATGGGGGTCCTTACAACCTGACATTGAAGTGACATTTCTGCTCAGACAGGATAAGAAAACAAGTGAATAACAGCACAAATATGCAACCCTGAGAAGTAAGAGAACACTGTTACAACAAACATCCCTGACAGGTTCTCTTTAAATATCGAATCTTTCCATCCTATGATTGGAGATTTAATATAATTTACTCTATTCTTCCTCCTGGTTCACCACTCCATATGCACACCAATGGCTGCTTCTATTCTCTGCATGTCGGTTCCACAAACCATTAGAAATAACCAACCCTCCAAATCTCCAAACCTGTAATTTTTTATATAGCATACCTTATCACCTGAAATATGACTTCTGCTGCTTCTCAACTTGAATAAAATATGCACCCCTTTATTGGAGTAACTGTTTTCCCTGAAACCCCTATAGTGCATCACTTAACAAACCCTACTGAATTATGGGTTTAAATCTGCTAAATACATATCAGCTGCATTAAAACTAAAGGTGTGCAAAATGGTACAGTCTGTTTCCTTTAGAAATCAGCCACAGACTGAGTAGGAAAGGTTGTCCCTACCAACATGCTGCAGAGTGGGACCCCCCCCCCCTGTTTGTGTGGAATCAGTGTTCTCTCTGCAGAGGTCCAACATACCCCCTGCTGAGTCAGAGCTAGAGCTCTTCAATTAGCAAAGATTGCAGGGCTCCAGGTCTGATTTAGCAGGGATGTCCTGGATCTCTGCAGAGTGACTACCACTTCCTCACAGGTGGCAAGAGTCCCACTGGCAGGCAACAGGCTTTTTTAGGCTGTGGCTGCTTTCTAAAGAAAACTAACTATAAGACCTTGTACACCTTTGCAGGTATCACTAAAGGGTGGACCGCGGTCCACGTCCGGACCGAAAAAAAAAAACTATCCTGCCCAGACCGCCGCGTTCCTGCCATTTAGGAGCTGGTTCTCCCCCTCAGCCGTCGCCACTGCTGACATCCCCACAGACTGGCATTGAGAAGAAAGAAAATTTCTGGATGAAGGTGGAGCTGCCAAGTTAACTTTTCAAGTTTAGCAGCGGGTGATTGGTTGCTAGGCAGTCCTAGCAACCAATCACAAGCTGAGCTACAAGAAAAGTTGTGCAGCTCCAGTGCTCTATTCATAACTGTCCTGCCTCCTCCCTCAGCTCTAGACCCGCTGCTGTGCTCAGCCCCCCCGTGTAAGGTAAAATAGGGGAGAGGGATATGCCACTGCTGTAAAGGATGGGGAGGAAGCCGGGGGTGATATAAACAGGGGGCTGAGGACAGGAGTCTGAAGGTGGAGATGGGCGCTGTATAAGGGGGGGCGGTGGAGGACAGGAATGTATAGGAGTGGGGGAGGGGGTGATAAGAAGTGGGGCAGAGGACAGAAATGTGAAGGGGGTGATACTGTATGAAAGAGGGCTGAGGACTAGAATGTAAAATAAATACAGTGTTGATATGAAGGGGAGTCGGGACAGGAATGTGAAGGAGGAGGGGGGTGATATAAAGGGGGTCTGAGGACAGGAATGTGATGGGGGGAGGGCCATATGAAGGGGGGGGGGGGATCTGCAGGGAGGGGGGGGGCTAAGAATATAGATGTATTAATGGGATTGTGATGAAGGATCTGAGGTTACGTTTATATCATTTCAACCTGCATAGTTACATAGTAGGGGAGGTCGAAAAAAAGACACAAGTCCATCAAGTCCAACCTATGTGTGTGATTATATGTCAGTATTACATTGTATATCCCTGTAGGTTGTGGTCATTCAGGTGCTTGTCAAATAGTTTCTTGAAACTATTGATGCCCCCCGCTGAGACCATCGCCTGTGGAAGGGAATTCCACATCCTTGCCGCTCTTACAGTAAAGAACCCTCTACGTAGTTTAAGCGTAGTTTAATGAGTGGCCACGTGTCTTTTTAAACTCCCTTCCGTTAAAAAGTTTTATCCCTGTTGTGGGGTCACCAGTACGGTATTTGTATATTGAAACCATATACCCTCTCAAGCGTCTCTTCTCCAGAGAGAATAAGTTCAGCGCTCGCAACATTTCCTCATGACTAATATCCTCCAGACCCTTTATTAGCTTTGTTGCCCTTCTTTGTACTCGCTCCATTTCCAGTACATCCTTCCTGAGGACTGGTGCCCAGAACTGGACAGCATACTCCAGGTGCGGCCGGACCAGAGTCTTGTAGAGCAGGAGAATTATCGTTTTATCTCTGGAATTAATCCCCTTTTTAATGCCAATATGCTTTGTTAGCAGCAGCTTGGCATTGCATGCCATTGCTGAGCCTATCATCTACTAGGACCCCCAGGTCCTTTTCCATCCTAGATTCCCCAGAGGATCTCCCCCCCAGTGTATAGATTGCATTCATATTTTTGCCACCCAAATGCATTATTTTAAATTTTTCTACATTGAACCTCATTTGCCATGTAGTTGCCCACCCCATTAATTTGTTCAGATCTTCTTGCAAGGTTCCCACATCCTGCGGAGAAGTTATTGCCCTGCTTAGCTTAGTATCGTCCGCAAATTCAGAGATTGAACTGTTCACCCCATCCTCCAGGTCATTCATGAACAAATTAAACAGGATTGGTCCTAGCACAGAACCCTGGGGGATCCCACTACCCTCCCCTGACCATTCCGAGTACTCCCCATTTATTACCACCCTCTGAACTCGCCCTTGTAGCCAGTTTTCAATCCATGTACTCAGCCCATTCCTGCACAACACTATGTTAAATTGGCCATGCTGAGCCGCATGGTGCTGTAGCAACATGCAGTTTAGCACTCTCGAAAATACGCCGCGTTTGGTGATGCGTGGAGGTGCTATTTATACTCATACATGCTATTTGGACCTCTGCAGGGATAACATTTTACTGACTGGACCTCCGTGGATTTTAATTCAATGCCCCGACTTTTGTTTTGTAGGACCTGAAATGCATTCAGCTGATCGAAACTGAAAGGTCAGAATTTAGCCACAAATGTCCCTTGGAGGACAGAAAAAAAAAAAAAACAAATGAGGAAGAAGGTCTGTAATCTGTAAATGTTGAGGCTTGGTGGTGCCCCGTCTAATATTTCTGCCCTGGGCATTGTTCCCTGTGGTCAAAACAACCACCATACCCACTTACCATACAGAGGTAGTTGAAGTCAGTGGCTTTTCCTAGGCCCAACTTCTTCTTATGATCTGGTGGCATCCCTTTCAGCATACAGTAGAAAATATGATAATTCCGTTCATCTGAAGCCTAGGAAACAAAGCATTCATATCTGCATCTAAATATATCATTTAGAGTTAATAATTTACAATAAATAGAAATTAATATTTTAACACTGATTGAGGGAAGAGATACCCCTTTTGTCAGGAATAATGTACAGGGGTTGTATATGTGAAGGAGATGCTGTGCCCAGCTCACCCTTGCCAGGCCAAAAGCAGATATAAACCACCTTCTTGTCCCCTGAGGATGTCCCTTGCATAGATGAAACGCGTAAGGAGGGGCTAGTGGTCTATGAGGTCATCACACCAGCTGGTGTACCGCAACTTGGTGTCTGTAAACTTTTGTTACCCTGAGGGGATTAATCTTACTGCAGACAATAGTGCATTCCGAACAGCCAGCAGAGGACCTGGTAGGCGTTGAGGTAAGGGGCGGACTGACAACTCATGGGGCCCCCGGGCAATAGGAGATTATGGGGCCCCCAGGCAATCGGAGATTATGGGGCCACACAGTATATACACACACAGTATACAATGTATGTATACGAAGACATGTTTCTATTGGCTGAGAAGGTACTGGAGAGGTGGGGCAGCTATAATCTCAGGATTTTTAGACCAAAAGGATGTCGGTAAGGGACATTTCAGAGACAGGTGTAAAAACAAAAACACAGATTTTTACATACTGTCCCTGGTTTTACTAAGGCTGGTAACCCTGATGGGGCCCCCTAGTGGCCCGGGGCCCTCGGGCAGTGCCCGAGTGGCTGAAAGGTCAGTCCGCCCCTGGTTGAGGTTGTTACCATACCCTGGTGTGATTTACATCTGGTGTATCCTATGCTAGTGATCTCTTACAATATGGAGATCCTGGTTATTTGTTTGTAGCACCCTCTAGTGTGCTAGAAGTAATAGTGCTGTTTTGGTAGAGTAGGTAAATTTCCAGGCTTCGCTGGCAGCCAAGTCTGGGTGTGTTTTGATCTGGGTTGGAAGTGACCCAGGGCAAAGCTGGGTGACTCACAGGCAGCATCACCAACACCTCCCGCTTCTTTCCAGAATGTTCTAGTGTTTTCTGTAAATGAAGGAGGAGAGGAAAGGTGGAGCTCCCAGGGGTATTCTGAGGAGCCCTGACCAATCCCCAACCTGGATTGGCAGGGGACAGGCCTCCTTAAATTCCCAGGGTCAGCCCAGCTGGGAAGGAGTTGTGAACAGGTGGAAGCTGGAGATGGAGTGCTAGGCTGTCCTTGTCTTTGAGGGAGCTCCCCATTCTGGGGGGGGGGGGGTGACCTGGGGCCTGGGTTTGGGTGTGGAGGGGACCCTCCTACAACACACAGAGGTGTCCTGGCCAGAAAGAGCAAGAGAGGACAGCAGGAGAAGCACTGCTGGGAAAGTCTCCGGGGAGGAACTAGGAACTACAGGTCACAGCCAGGAGGGCTGGTGAGTGCAACACATGGTCAGGAGGACTGGTGAGGCACGTCTGAGGGGACTGGGAGATTGCAGTCTGAGATGGGTGCAGAGCCAGTAGGATGGACTGTGGTGTTATGGGCAGTGGAGAGAGAGGCAGCTGCAGCCAGGAGGGCTAGCAGGGCCTGAAGATGGGGTACTGGGTTCAGTAGCCGCGTGGACAATTAGCACCAGGGACTACTATATTTTTGCTACACTATAGGGGCCTGCGGTCCCTGCCTGCAAAGGGCATTTGCTAAGGCCTGGCTGAACCAGTGTCAGGCCTATCTATCTGTGCTAGCTGGTCTGGAGAATGCAAGTGATGTGCTGTAGGTGTTAAGGAGAGATAGTCTGCAAGCAAGTGTTGTGCTGGAGGAAGAGAGGAGATTGTATATATACTAGGAGTGTATATAGTTCTGTCCCAACTTTGACTTTCGATCATCAGGGCATCTCATAATTTTCCCTATCCCCATCCAAATTTATTGCCCTCAATAAAAAACATTAAAACAAGTGAAGGGACTGCTTTATGTCTAAGGAGTGACTGAAAAGTGTGTGCCTGGCTGGGCAGGGTGACAGACGGACTACAATTACCAGCAGCCCCTATGTGGGTACCGCTACACGTTAAGGGAATTCATATATCTATGTCCAAGGTGGTTGGGACTAAAACACGGGGAACTGTGGCGTTTCATTTTCACACAATATTCTACACTGGCCACCTAGCGGAGCCCTGAAATATTCTTTCTGGAGTGGACTTTCATTTCAAACAAGGTTGTTTATATTGGCCTCCTATTGGAGCCCTATATATCCCTTTGGGGGTGGACTTTCATTTATATTACAGTTGTGCTTATAAGTTTTTCATACATTGGCAGAATTTATGATTTCTTGGCCATTTTGCAGAGAATATGAATGATAACACAAAAAACTTTTCTTTCACTCATGGTTAGTGTTTGGCTGAAGCCATTTATTATCAATCAACTGCGTTTACTCTTTTAAAATCATAATGCTACAATCACTTCAAAAATCATAATGGCAACAGAAACTACCCAAATGACCCTGATCAAAAGTTTACATACCCCAGTACTTAATACCGTGTATTGCCCCCTTTAACATCAATGACAGCTTGAAGTCGTTTGTGGTATTTGTGGATGAGGCTCTTTATCTTCTCAGATGGTAAAGCTGCCCATTCCTCTTGGCAAAAAGCCTCCAGTTCCTGTAAATTCTTGGGCTGTCTTGCATGAACGGCACGTTTGAGATCTCCCCAGAGTGGCTCAATGATGTTGAAATCAGGAGACTGAGATGGCCACTCCAGAACCTTCACTTTATTCTGCTGAAGCCAATGACAGGTCGACTTGGCCTTGTGTTTTGGATCATTGTCATGTTGGAATGTCCAAGTACATCCCATGTGCAGCTTCCTGGCTGATGAACGCAAATGTTCCTCCAGTATTTTTTGATAACATACTGC
This sequence comes from Lithobates sylvaticus, assembly GCA_028564925.1. NCBI lineage: Eukaryota > Metazoa > Chordata > Amphibia > Anura > Ranidae > Lithobates > Lithobates sylvaticus. The sequence continues at coordinate 604,024,686 of CM053027.1, read as the reverse complement.
ATTCATCTTGCCATCAATTTTGACCAAATTTCCTGTGCCTTTGTAGCTCACACATCCCCAAAACATCAGCGATCCACCTCCGTGTTTCACAGTAGTAATGGTGCACCTTTCATCATAGGGCTTGTTGACTCCTCTCCAAATGTAGTGTTTATGGTTGTGGCCAAAAAGCAACATTTTGGTCTCATCACTCCAAATGACTTTATGCCAGAAGGTTGGAGGCGTGTCTCTGTGCTGTTTGGCATACTGTAAGTAGGATACTTTGTGGCATTTGCATAGCTTTCTTCTAGCAACTCGACCATGCAGCCCATCTTTCTTCAAGTGCCTCCTTATTGTGCATCTTAAAACAGCCACACCACATGTTTTCAGAGAGTCCTGTATTTCACCTGAAATTATTTGTGGGTTTTTCTTTGCATCCCGAACAATTTTCCTGGCAGTTGTGGCTGAAATTTTAGTTGGTCTACCTGACCGTGGTTTGGTTTTAACAGAACCCCTCATTTTCCACTTCTTGATTAGAGTTTGAACACTGCTGATTGGTATTCCCAATTCCCTGGATATCTTTTTATATCCCTTTCCTGTTATATACAGTTCAACTACTTTTTCCCGCAGATCCTTTGACAATTATTTTGCTTTCCCCATGACTCAGAATCCAGAAACGTCAGTACACACACTAATTACAAGCAAACAGATCACAGGTGAGGAGGGTGACGTTTAATAGCCATTCAAACCCCTTTGTGTCAACTTGTGTGCATGGTATCAGGCCAAAGTCACCAGGGTATGTAAACTTTTGATCAGGGTAATTTGGGTAGTTTCTGTTGCCATTATGATTTAAAAAGAGTAAACACAGTTGATTGATAATAAATGGCTTCAGTCAAACACTAACTATGAGTGAAAGAGAAGTTTGTGTGTTATCATTCATATTCTCTGAAAAATGGCCAAGAAGTCAGGTGGTTTTATTTATTGATGCTGATATTATTTGTATCACTTTATTGTTTGCTTTCATACAATTCATACAATGTGATTTTTATGGTCAGAGGTTTTGCACACTGTTTTTGTTTATTATTTTCGTGTTTCCAAATACAGACATACTGTAACCCCAGCACTTTTGCTAGTATGGAATTACCTGTTATTGTTACTACCAGGGCCTTTTTTATTATTGATTGGACCCTGGGCAAACATTTTCTTGGGCCCTCCCAAATTCACTTATCAACTATTTTCAGGCAGTGCAGGCTCAAGGGGCAGCTACTTTTGGGCCCCAGAACAATGACCGGGCCCGGGGCAGCTACCCCTTTTGCCCTGTGTTAAAGCGGTTCTGCACCCATTTCATTTAGTAAATCTCTTTGCCTTCCAAATCAGGCAAAGAGTACTAAATGAAATGTTTTTTTTTTTTTACTTACCTTGTAATTGATGACTTCCGGTCTTCTCTCTCTGCGGGGGTGGGCGGGGTCTCTGCGTCGATCGTCGTCACGCCGCACTGTCTCCTGGGATCTGGTGTCATTGATCCCAGGAGTCAGTGCGGGCATCTTCCGAAATCTCGCAAGATTTCGGCCACATCTTCCGAAATCTCACGAGATTTCGGCCACATCTTCCGAAATCTCGTGAGATGTCGGCAGATGTGCCGTTACTGCGCACGCGCGAGTAACGGCGGTGCATGCTGGGCCATCTAAAGTGCCTGTGGGGTTTCACATGCCCACAGGCAAGATGGACCCCAGCAGACAAGAAGAAGACAAGAAGAAGATGAAGATGAAAACCGGCGGCGATCGAGATGGAAGATGGAACAGGTAAGTCCCCCAATTGAGCTATATGCCCTTGGCATATAGCCCAAAAAAAAAAAAAGAGTGCAGAACCGCTTTAAAGCGGGGTTTCACCCTAAAGTGGAACTTCTGCTCATCGGAACCCTCCCCCCCTCCGGTGTCACATTTGGCACCTTTCAGGGGGGAGGGGGGTGTAGATACCTGTCTAAGACAGGTATTTGCACCCACTTCCGGGCATAGACTCCCACGGGAGTCTATGCCTTTTCCTATCCCGCCACGCTGTCTGCTGGGACACACACGGGTCCCAGAGACAGCGCGGAGCATTCCTATTGCACTGTGCGACTCGCGCATGCGCAGTAGGGAACCGGTAAGTGAAGCCGCAAGGCTTCATTTCCTGATTGCCATACCCAAGATGGCGGCGGCAGCATCCAAGGACCGAGAGACGGTTCGGCCTCGGGTGCCGACATCGCTGAACCCTGTGACAGGTGAGTATCTTTATTTTAAGTCAGCAGCTGCAGTATTTGTAGCTGCTGACTTTTAAAAAAAAACATTTTCGCCGGACTGCCTCTTTAAAGAGGGCCCTGGTTACTACTACTACTATAAAGTAAGGTTCTGTGCACATGGTAGGTAGGATGTATTCGTTCACATGAGCCTACTACAGCGTACACCTGTGCCAGGGCCACGTCTGCCCACATGGAGATGCACAGGTGTTCCGGGCACCTCTGTGCAGGCAGACCCATTCATGTGAGTTTGGACACAGCAGGTGCACGGACATCTCAATTTGACATCTGTGTGTGCGGGTGCATGTCTCTGAACTCACTGGGGTTGATTTACTAAAGGAAAATAGACTGTGAACTTCACAAAGTGCAGTTGCCCTCTGCAAGTGCAGTTGCTGCAGAGCTTAGTAAATAAACAGAAGCTCTGCTTACTTCCATAATCCAATCATGTGCAAGCTGTTTTTTTTATTTTTCTTGGACGTGATTGGGTATTCTTTGCAAAGTGACACTTTACCTCATTTACTAAGCTTTGGAGCAACTGCTTTTGCAGAATGCAACTTCACTTTGCAAAGTGTATAGTCTACAGTGTCTGTGTTCGGGGCAGTGAGCCTGCATCATCACAGATGTCTATTTGTATATTGGAGATTTGTGGTATTTTTTGGGTGCATATTAAATAAATGGGAAAAATGAATTAAAAAGTATAAATTTTATTAATACATAAAAACAATGCAGTTGCATTAGAAGAGACTCATACAGTACAGTCCTTAAAGGTACAGCACAATGGTGTGGTTCCCAACATGTTTCTCTCTAAAATGAAGCTTCCTCAGGGGACGCTGTCCATATGAATATCAGAGCCTTTCCAAAATATATTGCAATTGATAATGGTTTATGGGGTCAAGCAGACACCATAAGACCAAACACCATGAGACCAAACAGCGGAATGTAGGGAATCACACGAGGCATGAAAGGACCAGAGAGTCTAGTTTGCAAAAAAATCCTCAACAAGGATGAGAAACTCCTATTTGGGGACACTCAGCACATGATCTGAGGTCCTGTGTATCTCTCCTTGTGGTTTCCAGCTAGTTTCTCATCCTTGTGTTCTTTGCAAACTAGACTCTCTGGTCCTTTCATGTCTCCTGTGATTGCCTGCAGTCCGATGTTTGGTCTTATGGTGTCTGCTTGACCCCCTGAACCATTATTAATTGCAATATATTTTGGGAAGGCTCTCATATTCATTTGGACAGCTTCCCCTGAGGAAGCTCCATTTTAGGGCGAAACATGTTGTGAACCACAACTCATGCTGTACCTTTAAGGACTGTACTGTATGAGTCTTTCATAAAGGCAACTGCGTTGTTTTTATGTAATAATAAAATTTATACTTTTTAATACATTTTTCCTATTGGTTTAATATGCACCCAAAAAAATCCCACAAATCTCCAATACACAAATTAACTAAGGGATGTGGTGCTATACTGCTGGTATATTGTCCAGAAGCAGAGTTTTTTCCATCACGGACACCTAGGCATCCCCCTGCGGGCAAACACGGCCCTCATCCCATGGCTGTATTCTGTAGTACACTCATGTGAATGAGGCCTTTCTCTCCATCATCTCTCCGCCATCTTTTCAAGTAGACATACAACTGAGAAAAAACAAGGACGGAAGTCCCACTAACTGCTGCTCCCTAATGGGGATATAAAGGTCACATTTTTCCATCTACCTGTCGACAAACCCGTGACTTTTCCAGAAGATACTGCTCAATCTTGGCCCCCTCTATGGCTCCTTTCTTGTTGAAATGAATATCGATGTACTTTCCAAACCGGCTGGAATTGTCATTTCGTATGGTCTTGGCGTTGCCAAAAGCTGAAAGTGCAAAACTCAAAGTTTGAAGCAGGAACAGCAAATGTGTGAAGTCTAATCGAGTTATAAGATTAGCATACAAGAAGAGACAATGAGAACCACAGTCTGACCTTCTAGGATTGGGTTTGCTTCCAAAACCTGCTGCTCTATCCATGAGTGCTGCCCGCTGATGGCCGCCAGGAACTGCAGAATTAACTTGGTGCTTTCCGTCTTCCCAGCGCCTGACTCTCCACTGTAACAGAACATAGCAGAATGAGACATCTGGGATTAATCAGAAGCATGGTGGAAAGAGCGGTGATCATATTTCATATGTAATGGCCCGTACACCCGATCGGATTTTCCCACAACAAATGTTGGATGTGAGCTTGTTGGTGGAAAGTCCGACCGTGTATATGCTCCAACATTTGTTGGCGGACTTTCTGCCAACAAATGTTGGCTAGCATGTTCTCAAATTTTCCGCCAACAAATGTTTGTTGTCTGACTTTCCGATCGTGTGTACACAAGTCCGTCGGACAAAAGTCCACGCATGCTCGCAATCAAGTACGAGCTGACGATATAACTAGCGCTCGTAATGGAGATATCACGTACGTCTTGTACGTCACTACGTTCATAATTGTTGGCCAAAATTTGTGTGACCGTGTGTATGCAAGACAAGTTGGAGCCAACATCCTTCAAACAAAAATCCACGGTTTTGGGTACGGGGCATTAGTGTAGCCTGGTCCACAGTGCTGGCAGCAGAGGAGCAAGCAGCTACCAGCATACACAGTCTCTTTTATTCCCTCTGAAGCTGACAGAGGGACAGGAGCAGCTGTGAAGAAGAGAAAGAGGACGCATCCTAGGTAAACCCACCCACCACTCTGGGAAAACAGAGGAAGGGATGCGCACTGCTGTGAATGCTGGGAGTAGCTGGAGCCTGCTGGGAAGTACTGAGATTTGTGAAGATGTGATCTCTGAACAGACTGAGTTGTTGCTGTGGTTTTCAAGCTAGTGGTGGAACTACATACGCTAGGATCATGGGAGCTGGATGGACAGGAAGAGAGGAAGGACTGTTCCCGGGCTCCGGCAGATGTGGTGGGGACATTTTGGGAGACAGACCATGCAGCAGGCTGCTAACAGAACATTTTGCTACCGCATTAGTGGTTCAGTGGACATCTCCCGGTACATGAGAAAGCTACTGTTGCTGACTGGTGCTGCCACCTGATCGGTGTGGAAAACGCCGATCTCGGTGACTGGTGCTGCTGTCTGACAGTTGGGAAGGATGCGGCAGCCACTGGCCTTCAGTCTTTTAGCACCTGCAAAAGTAATTCAGAGCAGGCAGCAGGTGCAGTCTACTTTCCCCTCTGCAGGTGGTGCTCTTCTGCAGTGGCACTGCAGAAGGAGAGAAAGTCAAGAAGAACATGGTTCCTCTATGGTTTCCTGGGTTACTGGGGAAGCAATCCAATTGGATGCTGTCGCCTCATGTGACTAGCAGCCATCTTGGGCCAGGCAGTGCCTATTTAAGGCCCTGGCTACTAGTCTTGGTGCGCATTTTGCAAATGAGTATAGTAGGGACAGATACCTTGGCTGTTAAGGACATAACAAGTGGCAGGATAAAGGTTCCTGACCCTGTTTCCCCCAAAAATAAGCCCTACCCTGAAAATAAGACCTACAAGTACTTTAACTAGGGCTTATTTGGGGGGTAGGGCTTATATTGCAGCCATCACCGACAATCACGCTAGGTCTTATTTTCGGGGGAAACAGGGTAGCATGTCTAATATTATTTGTTTTCTTTTTTTAATGCACAATAAAAAAATTGTGGAGAATAATACTTGGCTATGTGTTTTACTTCAAATGACAGTTTGGGAGTCGGCAGTAACATTTTAAAAAATACAATGTAAAATTAACAAGGGGCACCAACATAGTTGTATCTTTGATCTTAAAAACTACGGGATAATCGTGTTGTGGTAACTTGTCCAAATAAAAAAAAAAGCATAATAATATTATTCTTGATATCACTAGAAAAAAAAAAAGCATTTGAAAATTCATTGCAATAACTCCATCAGTATCACCAGCAAAGCAGCTTCATTATTATCCCATTAAAGAAGAAGAGAATTGTGCACTGCATTTGGAGATTTCAGAATTTGCCGCGTCACGAATGTTAATTCTCCATTACGAACGCTAGTTTACAAGACCGACCAATTGTGCTTCCGAGCATGCGTGTTTGTACTTTGGACTTTTGTCCGACGGACTTGTGTACACACGCTCGGAAAATCCGACAACACACATTTGTTGGCGGAAAATTTGAGAACCTGCTAGCCAACATTTGTCCGCGGAAAGTCCGACAACAATTGTCCGATGGAGCGTACACCCGGTCGGATTGTCTGCCAACAGCCTGACATCCAACATTTCCCGTCGGAAAGTCCGATCGTGTGTACAGGTCTTTACTATTTCACTGTGTGTGCACCACATGATGTCGGCCTCTATATTTATAGGGTCCTTCATCAGGATAGCCGCACAAATCTTGAGGGACTTCGGTATGCAATATGATTACTGTCCTCCCCAAGATGGCAACCTGAAGCCCAAGATAGGAAACATTTCCTCCCCCATTGGACTCCTGCCAACCTTAGTTGAAGGTATCGCTTCTAGTATCAGAGCATTTGCATGAGTACAAGTACTCATGCAAATGCTTAGTATTGGCACCAATGCTAATACCGGTATCAGTGGAATTCTAAACCAGATGGGATAAGATGGGGACACAGCTCACCTGATGATGCAGCATTGGTCTTTGTTATTCCGCTGCATATTGAAGTAGCAGTTGTCAGCTATGGCAAAGATGTGTGGTGGCATTTCTCCAATCTTCTTGTTGGTATACAGGCGAATCTGATCTGGGGTGTAAATGGGCAGAAGCTGGTACGGGTTCACTGCTACTAATATAGATCCAGTATATGTCTGCAGAGAGGAACACATGGAGTCGTATTAACAGATGAAAAATATTAACAATAGGCTACAACATATGGGCTTTAAATGAAGCTGATTGACTATATGAGGTCTGATTAAATAAAAAAATGGCCATGGGATTGAAAACAGACTTAAAATAAAAAAAAGATTTTCTATGTTATAGGGAACATCTAAAAATTATTTTACCTGGAATTTCTACCCTAAAAATAGCAGTGCACTTTTTTATATGGGAGTGTATCTATGCACTCCTGTGCCTACAACCTCATAGCAGGTAACAGATCTAATGCCGCGTACACACGGTCAGAATTCTCGTCGGAAAAAGCTCTGATGGTTTTCCCGTCGGAATTTCGCTCAAACTGTCTTGCCTACACACGGTCACACCAAATTCCGACAATCAATAACACAGCGACATACAACACGTTCGACGGCACTATAAAAAGGGAAGTTTAATGCTTCCGACCATGCGGCGAATTGTTTCCGAGCATGCGTCGGAATTTTGCGTGTCGGAATTGCATACACACAATCAAAAAATCCGATAGAAAGCTTTTCCGTCGGAAAAATTAAGAACAGGCTCTCAATCCAAAGTCCGTCGGAAATGACGACAGAAAAAGACAGATGGGCATAGACACGGTCGGAAAATCAGATGAAAAGCTCCCATCGGACTATTTCCATCGGAAATTCTGACCGTGTGTACGCGGCATTAGGCACTGCTAACCCTGACCTAGTCTTAGGAGATGTGGAGTTTAGCTTTGGTGATTCTACTGCTGTGAAATCATCGCAGAAGTTTAGACTTAAAATAAAACTGAGCCCATGGTGACCCATTTTTTGCATTTTTAATGTTAAACTTCTGCTATATCATTTCATGAAATATAAAAAAAGAAGGCTGTCATTGTTGACTTGCCACTCATCCATGTGAAATGGAAGAATGTTAAATGGACTCAAAAATACCCCTAAAACAGACTCATCTGCTGCAGAGGATATATTAAACCACAACTAGTGCTGGTGTTAACAGCAGAAATGGTCTATTATTTGAGTCCATTTAAATATTGTTTGAGTCTAGTTAACACTTTGCCATTTCACTTAGCCCTGAGAGGAGTTTGTCGCCACTGAAATGCATTGGCTGTCCTTTGCATTTTTTTTGTAACTAGTTAAACAATTTAAGATTTTGGACTCCCAAGGATTTTTGTTTGGTGCTCTCATTGGCCTTTTACTCTTATATTGAGAGTCTGTTTAGTGCCCCCTTACATAGGCGGTCATATGGGAAAGCCCTACTTACACCGAGTGTCAGCTTAGTGCCTTCTTACATTGGTGATCAAAGGGGAAGGATCCTTACATTGGCAGTTTTGTGCCCCTTACATTGGTGGTCAGTGGGTAAGAATATCCCCTTACAAACAGTTAAAGTGGAAGTAAACCCTCCTATCGTTTCCAGCCAAGGAAGCTGCCATCTTGGCCTCTGTTTAATCTACAACTGCTGCACATGTGATCAGTTTAGACACCAGTCATTGGATGGTTTGACAGTTTGGTTGATAGCACAACCAATGGGAGTGTTACATTTCCAGCATGTGCCGGAAATGAAATTGTTTTATGGATGGGTTTACCTCCGCTTAACTGAGATATCAAAAGGGCAGATCCGGCAAATGGTGACAAAGCTTTGTAGGCACTATTAAGTGGAAGATCAATCCACCACTGCTCACTGCTAAGGAACCACTTGCAGCCTCTGAAGGGACCCTGGTTGAGAAAAGCTGATCTATAGACCAATGGGGAAAACCATGCCTCCTTTTTAATGGAAAATACCTCCATGTATATCAAACAAAAAGCTCCCCCTTTCCTAACTCAAATGTTTACTATACGTAACTTTCCCCATCATCCCCCAAAAATCCATCCAATTTTTAGGCCCTATAATTCCAGGAATAGGGGAGCATGTGGCCCTCTTCCCTTCCTCCCCATCTCCAATTATTACCATGGCCTCTATAGTTCAGGTCAAGAGGCCTACACTTTGACGTCTTTACCTCTAATGCCGCGTACACACGATCGGACTATCCAGGGGACTTAGTCCCGCGGACAATCTGCCGGACTTTCTAGCGGAGGTCCGCCGGACTTTCTAGCGGAGATCCGCCGGACTTTCTGAACGAGCGCACTTGCCCACACACGACCTGACTTTTCCGGCTGATTTTTGGCGGAGGTCCGCGGGACTTTTGAAATGAACGGACTTGCCACACACGGGGTAAAGTCCGTTCATTTTGAACGTGACTCCAGGTAGACGGGACTAGCAAAGGAAGTCAATGCTGCCACCTCCATCAGCGAGATTGACACCTTGCTAGCCCCGTCACCTGGTATGGATTTAAAAGGGAACCCCTACGCCGAAAAAACTGCGTGGGGTCCCCCCCCAAAGTCCATAGCAGACCCTTATCCGAGCACGCAGCCCGGCCGGTCAGGAAAGGGGGTGGGGACGAGCGAGCGCCCCCCCACCTGAGCGGATGTCACAGTCCCCAGGGATGCTGGGACTGTGCCATCATAAGGGGCGGGATCACCATGTGACATCAGCCAGTGACCCCGCCCCTTGTCCCTATATAAGTCACCGTGCAACACGTCCCAGCCATTACTGTCGAGTCTGGTGGATTATTTTGAGTCAAGACTTCTTTCTAAGTCCGCCGGACTTTTGGGAAGAAAAAGTCCGCCGGTGCCCACACACCGGCGGATTGTCCGGCGGAGTCTGGTTCACCGGATAGTCCGATTGTGTGTACGCGGCATAAGCCTCACTGATCAGAAATGCTACTGCCCTACTCAGAAATTTCCACGGCTATATGGAAAATGTTATCATGTCAAACAAGCATCCATGAGATATGAAATCGTACAATGAAAGACATATGAAGATGGTATTGCAATGCTAGGAGTGTGGAATGAATGGACCAGAACTGTGATTATGGATGACACAACCTCAGTGAGTCTGGTAATTAACCATACTTACTCTCCCGCCGCAGTTAGTCTTAGAAAAGAAACAATAATTGGAAGGTTAGTATTAACTCTAGAACTGATTATTATTGAATTTTACTTTAAAATTACATTCCTTTCTGTTAGTGAATTATAATAGCATATCATTCAAATGCCAAAACTTATTTGTATTGTTTTGGATAGAATAGAAAATATTAAAACCCCTGCCTTGACTTCCTTTCCCAGAGCTTTAGTGAGAGGAAATCTCTCCGGGTGTCCCCATAGGAAGATTTCCTCTGAATTCTTGTTTCAGTGACAACAGTAAAGTTTAGGATTTCCTATCACTTTTCTGTCAGAGAGGATGAATCTTCGAGGGGTCACAGACAGCAATATAAACCGGGGTTCTAACGGGGCGGACTGACCATTCGGCCACTCGGGCACTTCCCGAGGGCCCCGGGCCACTAGGGGGCCCCATCAGGGTTGCCAGCCTCAGTAAAACCAGGGACAGTATGTAAAAATCTGTGGTTTTTTTACATCTGTTTCTGAAATGTTCCTTACCGACATCCTTTTGGTCTAAAAATCCAGAGATTGTAGCTGCCCCACCTCTCCAGTACCTTCTCAGCCAATAGAAACATGTCTGTGTATACTGTGTGTACATGTATGTGTATACTGTGTGATTGCATACTGTGTGTGTATACTGTGTGGCCCCATAATCTCTGATTGCCTGGGGGCCCCATAATCTCCTATTGCCCGGGGGCCCCATGAGTTGTCAGTCCGCCTCTGGGTTCTAACCTTTCCACACTATCCACATCAAAAACGAAAAAAGTTTGGCCTTGGATAAGCTTTGAGGGGTTGTGATGATGGGCTTTTGTTCACTTCAACAGGGTTGGCAATACTGTACAAATCTATGGGAACACAAAACCAGCTTGAAAGAGGTCAATTACATGTGAAAAGCATCTGAATTCTGAAGGATCTCAGAAGGGTCTCAAAATGATGTCAAACTGATACCATTGACACAAGACCAAAGTTCATCTGTGTAAATCTTAAAAAGAAGCTTTAACAAAAGGAATATGGAGGCCACCGTTGCTGACAAGGGCTAGTTGTCTGGCAGTCATGCTGCTGACCCTTTGGATTAAATAATGGAAGTCACTGACCTGTAATACATAGGCAGGTAGGTACTTCTGACTTTCCTAATTTGTACTCTTTTCAAATAATAATACCCCGTAAACACGATCAGACTTTCCGACAACAAATGTTGGATGTAAGCTTGTTGTCGGAAATTCCGACTGTGTGAATGCTCCATAGAACATTTGCTGTCGGACTTTCCGCCAACAAATTTCTGAGAACAGGTTCTCAAATTTTGAGAATTTTTTCTCAAAAAACTTGTTGTCGAAAATTCCGAGCGTGTGTACAAGTCCGACGCACGAAAGTCCACGCATGCTCGGAATCAAGCAGAAGAGCCGCACTGGCTATTGAACTTCATTTTTCTCGGCTCGTCGTACGTCTTGTACGTCACCGCGTTCTTGACGTTGGGAATTTCCGACAACATTTGTGTATGCAAGACACGTTTGAGCCCACATCCTTCGGAAAAAAATCCATGGTTTTATTGTCGGAATCTCCGATTGTGTGTACGGGGCATAACAGTTCATTAAACATTATCAAAGAGCAGTGTAAGGACAAAATGTACAAATGTAAGATGGGACAAAAATGTGATTACAAGGTTAACAAAGGAGGTAAGACAAACCACCTGAGCTCCAACCCCACTGACAACCATCTTGACCCCTTACAGTCCGGCTTTTGCTCACAGCACTCCACAGAAACTGCCCTACTAAAACTCACTAACGATTTACTAACTGCTAAAAAACAATCGCCACTACTCCATAGTCTTACTAAAAGACCTTTCCTCTGCCTTTGATACTGTTGACCACCCTCTTCTCAAACTCCACTCCCTTGGCCTCCAAGACTCTGTTCTTTCTTGGTTCTCCTCCCATCTACCACAGAGTAACAGTGGTGTTGCTAGGGGGTGCCTTTTGGGGCTATAGCCCCGAATCTGGGGCCCATAGCCCAGAGTCTGCAGGGGTCCCCTAGGGGAGGGGAGGCTCTCTGGGGACCCTAATGTAAGGGGGCTCTCTGGGAACCCTGATGCAAGGGGCAGGCTCTCTGGGGACCCTGATGTAAGGGGGGTGCTCTCTGGGGACCTTGATATAAGGGGGAGACTCTCTGGGGACCCTGATGTAAGGGGGAGACTCTCTGGGGACCCTGAAGAAGGGGGAGGCTCTCTGGGGACCCTGAAGAAGGGGGAGGCTCTCTGGGGACCCTGAAGAAGGGGGAGGCTCTCTGGGGACCCTGAAGAAGGGGGAGGCTCTCTGGGGACCCTGAAGAAGGGGGAGGCTCTCTGGGGACCCTGATGTAAGGGGGAGGCTCCCTTGGGACCCTAATGTAAGGGAGAGGCTCTCTGGGGACCCTGATGTAAGGGGGAGGCTCTCTGGGGACCATGATGTAAGGGGGGCTCTCTGGGGACCATGATGTAAGGGGGGCTCTCTGGGGACCCTGATGCAAGGGGGGGCTCTCTGGGGACCCTAATGTAAGGGGGGGCTCTCTGGGGACCCTGATGTAAGGGGGGCTCTATGGGGACCCTGATTTAAGGGGGGTTCTCTGGGGACCCTGATGTAAGGAAGGGCTCTCTGGGGACCCTGGTGTAAGGAAGGGCTCTCTGGGGACCCTGATGTAAGGAAGGGCTCTCTGGGGACCCTGATGTAAGGAAGGGCTCTCTGGGGACCCTGATGTAAGGAAGGGCTCTCTGGGGACCCTGATGTAAGGAAGGGCTCTCTGGGGACCCTGATGTAAGCCATAGGTCCCCCTAGATGCCCCCTATCTGCAGCCAAAGTTTGGGGTCTCTGGACCCAAAGGTTCCCGAAATGACATTACTGCAGAATGACACAGTTGACCGAATTTGGGGCCCCGTATCTCGGGGCCACTTGCTGCTAGGAACCCCTAGGTATTTGGATATGTTGTAGTGCTAGTTCCACTGGGTTTGCACACCAAATTTGGGGTTCCTAGCACCAAGGGGCCCCCGAGATACGGGGCCCCAAAGTCGGGTCGGAAAATGTCAAGCACTTTTCTGCAGCAGAGAATGACATTTTCCGAACCGACTTTGGGGCCCCGTATCTCGGGGCCACTTAGTGCTAGGAACCCCAAATTTTGATATGTTGTAGTGCTAGTTCCACTGGGTTGGCACACCACATTTGGGTTCCTAGCACCAAGTGGCCCCGAGATACGAGGCCCCAAATTCGGGTCGGAAAATATCATTCTCTGCTGCAGAAAAGTGCTTGACTCGAGTATAAGCCGAGGGGGGCACTTTCAGCACGAAAAAAATGTGCTGAAAAACTCGGCTTATACTCGAGTATATACGGTAAGTGCTATTTGCATATCATAGGACCCCAGTTTCTGGATCACCAGGAGCGTTCTACAGGAATGTTCAGCAAACCTGCAAGCACTGATTGGTCCAAAGGGCCCATGTTACAGTTTTTTAATCTTCTACATTTGTACAGTTCTGCTGTACCATATCTCTGTACTCCATTGTACTATAGTGTCTCTTTAACAGTGTTGTGTACTCAGTTGTCTATATCCTCCAGGACTCGAGTATTTCAGAAGTAGTATGAGGTCACCGGTCTCTCCTGAAATTCAACTCTCTTCCTTGCGGTGAATAATTTAGAGCAATATTACGCTGAGTTCTACTCCAACAATGACTGCAGGAGCACACCTTACCCGCTCCATTAAATCTTAATGTAGATTTTTCTGGGCTGAACAATGTATTACAGCTGGGATGCGGGAACAACAATCGGACAGTTTATCCATCGTAATTATCTCACTAATAGCGGTGCGAGAGCCATTTCAGGGAAAATCGTAAACATAGTCCTGAAAATGCAAATGTAACTAATCCAAAGGAAACCTGGTGGATAAACCAATCAGCGATTCTTTTTCTAGTGCGTGTTACAAAATGAACTCCAAAAAAGGTAAAGATGTCAAGGATTCGGATTTAGGATCAAGTCCAATCCAACCACTGAACAAAATCAAATATTTTGCCTGACACCAGTGGTGGGGCACTATTCCCCCAACTGACACCAGTGGTGTGGCACTATTCCTCCAACTGACACCAGTGGTGGGGCACTATTCCTCCAACTGACACCAGTGGTGGGGCACTATTCCTCCAACTGACACCAGTGGTGGGACACTATTTTTCCAACTGACACCAGTGGTGTGGCACTATTCCCCCAACTGACACCAGTGGTGTGGCACTATTCCTCCAACTGACACCAGTGGTGGGGCACTATTCCCCCAACTGACACCAGTGGTGGGGCACTATTCCTCCAACTGACACCAGTGGTGGGGCACTATTCCTCCAACTGACACCAGTGGTGGGGCACTATTCCCCCAACTGACACCAGTGGTGTGGCACTATTCCCCCAACTGACACCAGTGGTGGGGCACTATTCCTCCAACTGACACCAGTGGTGGGACACTATTCCTCCAATTGACACCAGTGGTGGGACACTATTCCTCCAACTGACACCAGTGGTGGGACACTATTCCTCCAACTGACACCAGTGGTGTGGCACTATTCCCCCAACTGACACCAGTGGTGGGGCACTATTCCTTCAACTGACACCAGTGGTGGGGCACTATTCCTCCAACTGACACCAGTGGTGGGGCACTATTCCTCCAACTGACACCAGTGGTGGGGCACTATTCCTCCAACTGACACCAGTGGTGGGGCACTATTCCTCCAACTGACACCAGTGGTGGGGCACTATTCCTTCAACTGACACCAGTGGTGGGGAACTATTCCTTCAACTGATACCAGTGGTGGGACACTATTCCTCCAACTGACACCAGTGGTGGGGCACTATTCCTCCAACTGACACCAGTGGTGGGGCACTATTCCTCCAACTGACACCAGTGGTGGGGCACTATTCCTCCAACTGACACCAGTGGTGGGGCACTATTCCTCCAACTGACACCAGTGGTGGGGCACTATTCCTCCAACTGACACCAGTGGTGGGGCACTATTCCTCCAACTGACGCCAGTGGTGGGACACTATTCCTCCCACAGACAGCAATAATGGGCTACTACTATTCCTTTCACTAATACCTACATTGAGGCACTATTCCTCCTATTGATACCAACAGTAGGGCACTATTTCTACTACTGATACCAATAATGGGGCACTATTCCTCCCATTGATACCAATGAGCCAAACATACCTGGATTCGGTTCAAGCAGGCTTTGCTAAGCATAACCAGTGCTGTATCCGAACCCCATTGAAGGCAGTGAGAACTGAATGTTAAAAAAAAACTTCTGTCCATTTTCTAGGTTTATATGTGTAGCGCACTACTCCCTTGGGAGCTGCTGGTGTAGTTCATTACAGTACTGCTGGTCCATAATGTCATCAGTAGTGTAAGAAAGTATGAGCTGCCTCTTCTTCTTGTTTCCCTTGAGTAGCTAAATCCCTTTCCCTTAATGAACTGACTGATGCCCCTCTGAAAGACATCTTGGTCAATTGGAAAGCTGGAAGTCCCAGGCCTCACCTGCCTTTCTCGCCTCCTGCGATCCTCCCCAGGCCAGTTCAGGAAAGTCCAGGCCAACCCCGGTCTACTCCATCCGCTTGTGCAATGGTCCATCCCAGCTGGGACGCCTGGTTCCTTTTCCCAGGATTTCTTGTGCAGCTTGTGGGTTTGAACCATCCGGCGCTGAGGTCTCTGAACCCTCAGGCCTTCCGCTTAAATTCCTGCTCTCCAGCGCTGAGGTCTCTGAACCCCCAGGCCTTCCGGTTAAATTCCTGCTCTCCAGCGCTGAGGTCTCTGAACCCCCAGGCCTTCCGGTTAGATTCCTGCTCTCCAGCGCTGAGGTCTCTGAACCCCCAGGCCTTCCGGTTAAATTCCTGCTCTCCAGCGCTGAGGTCTCTGAACCCCCAGGCCTTCCAGTTAAATTCCTGCTCTCCAGCGCTGGGGTCTCTGAACCCCCAGGCCTTCCGGTTAGATTCCTGCTCTCCAGCGCTGAGGTCTCTGAACCCCCAGGCCTTCCGGTTAGATTCCTGCTCTCCAGCGCTGAGGTCTCTAAACCCCCAGGCCTTCCGGTTAGATTCCTGCTCTCCAGCGCTGAGGTCTCTGAACCCCCAGGCCTTCCGGTTAGATTCCTGCTCTCCAGCGCTGAGGTCTCTGAACCCCCAGGCCTTCCGGTTAAATTCCTGCTCTCCAGCGCTGAGGTCTCTGAACCCCCAGGCCTTCCGGTTAAATTCCTGCTCTCCAGCGCTGAGGTCTCTGAACCCCCAGGCCTTCCGGTTAAATTCCCGCTCTCCAGCGCTGGGGTCTCTGAACCCCCAGGCCTTCCGGTTAGATTCCTGCTCTCCAGCGCTGAGGTCTCTGAACCCCCAGGCCTTCCGGTTAGATTCCTGCTCTCCAGCGCTGAGGTCTCTAAACCCCCAGGACTTCCGGTTAGATTCCTGCTCTCCAGCGCTGAGGTCTCTAAACCCCCAGGACTTCCGGTTAGATTCCTGCTCTCCAGCGCTGAGGTCTCTGAACCCCCAGGCCTTCCGGTTAGATTCCTGCTCTCCAGCGCTGAGGTCTCTGAACCCCCAGGCCTTCCGGTTAGATTCCTGCTCTCCAGCGCTGGGGTCTCTGAACCCCCAGGCCTTCCGGTTAGATTCCTGCTCTCCAGCGCTGAGGTCTCTGAACCCCCAGGCCTTCCGGTTAGATTCCTGCTCTCCAGCGCTGGGGTCTCTGAACCCCCAGGCCTTTGAATCTGCTCCTGAAGGTCACATTGTGAAGCTTCTCTGGACCTTGTCTCTTCCCATCTCCCCCAGGAAGCATGTGACCTCAGTACATATGTACGTCCCGCCCCTGCCCATACAAATTAATGATTGGACCAGGGCCATATACACTGCCTGCTCTTCAGTCCCTGACCCACCTCCTTTCCAGAACATTACTCTGGAGAAGCAAGGGAGGTCTTCCAGGGTGAAGTACAGGTGGTCACACCCCCCTCTATTCTACTGCTCCTCCCCAAACCCAAATCAAACAACCAGGCCTAAACAAGAAACAGTAAGGCACTGGCAATTTCTCCTAACATATACCTCTTAGCACCCACCTAAAGGTGGTGGGCGCTACATATGCAATGGATTGTCAAGCAAATGGCATGGGGGCTGGGCGCAGGAATGGGGGACATGCATCAAAGCAAAAAAAAAAAGTTTTTGTGAAAGTAAGTTTGTCTGGGAGTAGCGATTTGAGCAATTCTTAAAGTAAAACATTAAATGCAAAACGGCATTAAATTACATGCCTGGGGATGCCCTGACCCTGTCCTGTGAAGTGACACATTTGTGCGATGTAGCCCAAACTGGGAGGCAGGGAGGACATCTGCCCTGGGCGCCGAAATGAGAGGGGTGCTGCTGACAGGAGCAGTGACAGTGGTATCACTTCTCCTGTCAGCCCAGCACTCTCTCTCTTTCAACCCTCTCAGGCTGGGTTCGCGCTTGCTGCGGCCGCGGGTCACAGCAGGGGGTCTGGTGCAACCTGTTCACTGTTTCAGGTGCGAATCTGGTCCCAATTTTTGCCTGAATTTGCACCTGAAACAAAGATGTTCCGACGGAATTCCACTCAAGCTGTCTTGCCTACACACGGTCACACCAAATTCAGACCGTCAAGAATGCGGTCAACACTACGACGAGCCGAGAAAAAAAATCAAATTCAATGCTTCCGAGCATGCGTCGAATTGTTTCCGAGCATGTGTAGGAATTTTGCGTGTCGGGAATTGCATATAGACGATCGGAATTTCCGATAGAAAGTTTTTCCGTCTGCAAATTCAGCAAAATTCCGATGGAGCCTACACACGGTCGCATTTTACGATGAAAAGCTCTCATCAGTCTTTTGCTGGCCGAAATTCCGATCGCGTGTACGCGGCATTAGTGCTCTTAACTGGAGACAAATACACACTATATACCGTATATACTCGAGTATAAGCCGAGATTTTCAGCCCTTTTTTTAGGGCTGAAAGTCCCCTTCTCGGCTTATACTCGAGTCAGTGCGGTCTGCCTACATGAACAGCTTGTCATGTAGACAGACGGCACTGTTCAAAAGCCGCGCCGCCTCCTCCCGCCCATCCGTGATTGGCGGACACTAATTTTCCCAGCAGCGCAGTGTTCCGCCTATCACGGATGTTCTCTCATTCTCATCTCATGGACGAGGATGAGAGAATATCCGTGATAGGCGGAACACTGCACATGACTGCTGGGAGAACCGAGTGTTCCTCCTATCATGGACGAGGAGGAGGAGGAGGCGCAGCTTTCAAACCTGCAATGGCGCCTCGCGCCTCAGCGTGTACGCTGATCGGCAGGACAACCAAGGGACACCGGACACCGGACACCGGGCAGCGGCCCCCGAGGGACACGGGACAGCGGGACACCGGATCGATCGGCACAGGTAGGCTGCACTGGGGACACGGGGGGGTTGTATAGGACACAGGGGACATGTAGATGGGCATTTGGTGACACACTTTTCCACTTACAGTAGCTGCTCCATTTCCCCCCCTCGGCTTATACACGGGTCATTAACTTTTCCCATTTTTTTGTGGTAAATCAGGGGCCTCGGCTTATATTCGGGACGGCCTATACTCGAGTATATACGGTACACACTATACAGGGATATGCTTTGTTCATATTTACTGTCTGAGGTTTACAACCACTACAACCACTGCCCAGAAAAAATGCAACTAGAGCTTTCTTTTGGTAGTATTTAATCACCACTAGTTTTCTTTATTTTTTGCTAAATAAACAAAACAAAAAAATTGTGTTTTTCTTTGTTTGCGTTATGAAATTTTGCAAATAAATAAATTTCTCTTCATAAATTTAGGACAAAATGTTTACTGCTACATTTCGTTAATGAAAATAACCCAAATCCGTATATATTATTTAGTCTGTAGGAAAGTTTTATATAGTCCACAAACTATGGTATACAGGGGCGGACTGACCATTAGGCCACTCGGGCACTTACCAAGGGCCCCCGGCCACTAGGGGGCCCCTTTAGGGTTGACAGCCTCAGTAAAACCAGGGACAGTATGTAAAAATCTGTGTTTTTTTTTACATCTGTCTCTTAAATGTCCCTTACCGACATCCTTTTGGTCTAAAAATCCCGAGATTATAGCTGCCCCACCTCTCCAGTACCTTCTCAGCCAATAGAAACATGTCTGTGTATACTGTGTGTACATGTATGTGTATACTGTGTGATTGTATACTGTGTGGCCCCATAATCTCTGATTGCCTGGGGGCCCCATAATCTCCTATTGCCCAGGGGGCCCCATGAGTTGTCAGTCCGCCCCTGATGGTATATAGCTGAAAATTGATCAATCCTGATGTACCGATGGCCTATCTCATTTCTTGAGACCCAAAAATGTGCAAATATCCCCCAAATTACCCCTTTTTGGAAAATAGACAGCCCAGGTATTTAGTAAGAGGCAATGGTGAGTTTTAAATTGTAATTTGTTGTCATAATTTTTTGGAAAATGAAGTGATTTTTAACCACTTAAGTTAAAAACAGTTTTTTTTTTTGCTCGAAAATTACTTAGAACCCCCAAACATTATACATCCTAGAGAATAAAATGGCGGTTGTTGCAATACTTTCTGTCACACCGTATTTGCGCAGCGGTCTTACAAGCGCACTTTTTTTGGAAAAAATACACTTTTTAATAAAAAAATAAGACAACAGTAAAGTTAGCCCAATTATTTTTTTTTATATTGTGAAAGATAATGTTACGCCGAGTAAATTGATACCCAACATGTCACGCTTCAAAATTGCGCTCGCTCGTGGAATGGTGACAAACTTTTACCCTTAAAAATCTCCATAGGCGGCATTTAACAAATTCTACAGGTTGTATGTTTTGAGTTACAGAGGAGTTCTAGGGCTAGAATTATTGCTCTCGCACTACCGATCGCGGCGATACCTCACATGTGTGGTTTGAACACCGGTTTCATATGCAGGCGCTACTCACGTATGCGTTCGCTTCTGCATGCGAGATCGTCGGGACGGAGCACGTTTCAATTTTATTTTTCTTATTTATTTTACCTTTTATTTTTTATTTTTACACTGTTCTTTTAAAAAAAATATTTTGTGTCACTTTTATTCCTATTACAATGTAAACATCCCTTGTAATAGAAAAAAAAAGCATGACAGGAGCTCTTAAATATGAGATCAAAATGTTGTCATTTAAAAAAATATATAAAAAAATGAATGGCCCTTTAAGAGCTATGGGCGGAAGTAACATTTCAACGTCACCTCTGCCCTGCAATGCCCCTCACTCGTCTCCATACCCAGGAAGAAACAACATCGGATTGCCTCTGCCGCTGACGGCTCCGGTAAGCGGCGGAGGGCACCTGAGTGTGGTGGGAGGGGGGGGGCCCTCTCCCGCCGCCGATAAAAGTGATCTCACAGCGAATCCACCGCAGGGACCACTTTTATCTTGAAGCGGACCACCCGCTGAAGAAGAGGATACCGCGGTCATGGCGGCTAGCTGCTGCCATAACAACGATACTCCTCTTCAAAGTACCGACGTATAATGACGATGGTCGGTCCGGAAGTGGTTAAAGTGATATTAAAGTACAATTTTATTTAAAATAACAAACATGTTATATTTACCTGATCTGAGCAGTGTTTTTGCACAGAGCAGCCACGATCCTCCTGTTCTCTGGTCCCCCGCTGGCACTCCAGGCCTCTCCCTCCTGCCAAGTGCCCCCAGAGCAACCAGCTTGCAATGGGGGCACCCAAGCAAGCTCCATTCACACACAGAGCCATGGCTCGGCCCTGCCCTCTCTCTCTCTCCTCGTTCACTTACTGGCTGTGATTGATAGAACCCAATGGCTACTGCTGCTGTCTTAGCCAATGAGGAAAGAGAGGAGGAAGATTGGATTTTTTTTTTTTTTTTTACTCACCCCTTTAGCACTGTTGCTATGGGGTCCTTTGTAATCTACCACTTCCTCTCCACGGCGCCTGACGTAATTTCCCTCGCACCTCCAGCGCTGCTGCCTGTAGTGATGGCAACGGCAGAAGTGTACGACGATGCGAGCCGTACTTCCTGCGAATGCGCGAGAACAGGCGGCGCATGCTGGTGGCTCAGCTGCACCCGATCCCGGAAGAGCTTGTGGGCTTCACATGCCCACAAGCAAAATGGAAAATGCCAGGAGAGAATAATAAAAGATATCTTTTGATTGCAAATCGACAATCGAGTGGCGATAGATCATAAAAACCTGAGTTATATATATATATGAGTTCTAATCCATAGATATTAATCTAAAAAAAAAATTGTATACAGTTGGAACTCTGCTTTAATGATTAAAACGTCAAACAAACACATCATAGCTCTGTTACTTTCTACATTGGCATCTCACTTCTTCCCAGGGGCCCTGGGCCACTAGGGGGCCCCGTCAGGGTTGCCAGCGTCAGTAAAACCAGGGACAGTATGTAAAAATCTGTGTTTTTTTTTACATCTGTTTTTGAAATGTCCCTTACCGACATCCTTTTGGTCTAAAAATCCAGAGAATATAGCTGCCCCACCTCTCCAGTACCTTATCAGCCAATAGAAACATGTCTGTGTATACTGTGTGATTGTATACTGTATGTGTGTATACTCTGTGGCCCCTTAATCTCCTATTGCCTGGGGGCCCCATAATCTCCTATTGCCCGGGGGCCCCATAATCTCCTATTGCCTGGGGGCCCCATGTGTTGTCAGTCTGCCCCTGCTTCTTCCACTGTGGAGGTGTTCCCACATCTTCTGTAT
This sequence comes from Lithobates sylvaticus, assembly GCA_028564925.1. Taxonomy (NCBI): domain Eukaryota; kingdom Metazoa; phylum Chordata; class Amphibia; order Anura; family Ranidae; genus Lithobates; species Lithobates sylvaticus. The sequence goes on along the minus strand of CM053027.1, from coordinate 604,002,895 downwards.
GTTCCATTAAAAAATTCACATTAAAAAATCCAATATCTAGCAGGAGGAAATGACTTCAGGTAAACCTATAGCTTGAGGGAGTTAGAACTAAAGATTTAGACTTCAGTACAATCAGCCTGCCCATAGATGGATCAAAATTCTTCCGATTCCTGCTGAACCACCGGCCAAATTTCTATGGCCAGCGCTAGACTACCTGCTACTAGAACAGGAAGTGATCTGAAATCTCTCCAGTGAGGACACAGAAAGCAGCAACAAATTGGCAGAGGTTGTAACACATCCCTGCTTAGTCTTTTAAACGTACAAAGTATTTTATAAACCGTTTCAAAAGACCATAATGCAGTGAACTTTAGGAGAAGTTTGCCAAACATTTTCTGACTCCGCAGTAAAATGTCCCTAAGAATTATTGAGGCAGCATTGGAAGTGTAACAACTGTAGACATGTGCACACTGAAATATTTCATTTCGGAATTTCGTCCGAAAAATACATTTATTTAGTTACTCCCGAAATTCGTTTTTATTTATTTAGTTTCCTTAAAAAATGCATTCGTCCGAAAATCCGAAATAATTAAGGTAGAATCTGTCATTGAAAGCTTATGGTGTCTGTCGAATGTTCTAAGAAGATTCGACGGAGCAGCTAAACTGTACAACGACCGCAATCGTACATTTCCGGTCGAATGGTCCGCCTACAAGCTATAGTAGAATTCTAATGTTGTTGTATGTCGAATGGTCCGCCTACAAGCTATAGAAGAATTCTAATGTTGTATGACATTAGAATTCTTCTATAGTCTATGGGCGGAGCATTTGATCATAAATGTCCACTCGCGCCAACTGCTTCGTCAAATCTTTATGTCGAATCTTTTCTCTCTATGTCGAATAATCTTGGACTAATAGATTTAGGTTAGGCACATTCGACCTTTTTTGCTATTGTCTCTATAATGTCGAATCTTTTCTCTCCATGTCGAATCTTTTCTCTCTATGTAGAATAATCTTAGACTAATAGAGTTAGGTTAAGCACATTCAACCTTTTTTGTTATTGTCTCTATAATGTTGAATCTTTTCTCTCTATGCCAAATATTTTCTCTCGATGTCTAATCTTTTCTCTCTATGTCGAATCTTTTCTCTCTATGTCGAATCTTTTCTCTCTATGTCGAATCTTTTCTCTCTATGTCGAATAATCTTAGACTAATAGAGTTAGGTTAGGCACATTCAACCTTTTTTGCTATTGTCTCTATAATGTTGAATCTTTTCTCTCTATGTCGAATCTTTTCTCTCTATGTAGAATAATCTTGAAATAATAGAGCTAAGGTTAGGCACATTCGACCACAGGTTAGATGGACACAGATCACTATTGTCAGCGTCATGTCGAATCTCCTATCTATATCCAACTGTTGTCACAACGAAAAACGAAAATAAAGCATTTGTTTATGTCGGATCTTTCGGTTTTTGGATTCTGCACGGATACCCGAAATTCGGACGAAAACGAATGCACATGTCTATTAACAAGCTAGAGTGAACTCATCTGTCCTTACAGTCAGGCATATATGACAATAAAGCCCCTTCATACTCACATAGATAAGGTGTTCCCGGTATCTAATGAGTAGGTTACGCAGGATTCCAGCTTCATTAAGATCCCCCAGACGGATCATGTCTTCCACTCCGTGGATGGAGGTTGGGTGCATTGGTTTAATGTGCGATGCATTCTGGGGGGAGATCCAGTGCTCCTGTAGATGGAAGCAACCAAATAAATATCCAAAAATAACAAGTTACTAATTAGCGCTAGAGACCGCGCTGGACTGGTTCAGAATGTTACTGATAGTTGTTAGGTGGTTCAGCAGGTAAGTGGTGATGCTGATCTCCCTTAGGAGGTTTGGGATGCCACCTTACAATACAAGAAAAAGAATGGATAAGTGTGGCGCTATAAAGTATGTGTCTGATCGATAGCCGTAAGTGGGAATAGAATCCCTACTACAATGCCATCACGCAGAATTTGGTGACTAACCACCGTAAAAAATGGTGAGCAAGTGTAAATATAAACAATCCACGTCAGAAATGTTTATAAAAGTAAAACGTTCGTGTTACTCATAAGCATAAATTTGTTGAATTATAGCATAAAGATGAAAAATGATACAATCATGTGTGAAAACACTGGGTATCGTGATATTCTGAAGGTAGATACCACACAATGTGTTACAATTGGTATGTAAAATACACAACAACCATAGCCTCAATTCCAATGAGCACAATGTGGTCACAATCAAATACACTTGTGTGTTTGGAAGGAGTATCCCTCAAAGAGACGATAAACTCAATTGTAACGTGTATGAAATAACAAATAAGCAAAATTAGGGTCAAGGAAAGTGTTATTGAACACATGCTAAAATTAACCCGATGACTAAATTCATAAGTCCAAGGTGGTAAAGTTCATATATAACGGTATACCGATATTCCTATGATGCTATATAATGTTCATCAACGTGACATCCTCATATAATTTGGACGGCGTCTTAGAACTATATGGTGCAGGAATGAGATCTGGTACGCTTACCGTTAAGGATGGACCCACTGACCTTTGGTGAGGGGTCAAACGAGCTTGAGTATGCCGGCAGGTGATGCTTGCAGGGTGGTGAGCCAGGATCAGGAAGCTGGAACAAGACTGAGCCGGCACCGCAGTCTATACTCACCGAATCACGGACCAAAACACGCTTGGGAGGGCTACACAGGAACTCGATTGTTTACCCCGAATCAACTCAGTGGGTCAGGACCCACTACCACTGCGTTTATCTATTTCTTGGTTTGTCGTTGTTTTTACTTTGATCGTTTTACCTGACAAACAAGAATTTTTAAAATAAAATCGAATCCGTCACCGGATTGTTTTACACTATGAGGAGGCCCTCTATATCTCTTTTATTTTCATGGTCCTGACCCACTGAGTTGATTCGGGGTAAACAATCGAGTTCCTGTGTAGCCCTCCCAAGCGTGTTTTGGTCCGTGATTCGGTGAGTATAGACTGCGGTGCCGGCTCAGTCTTGTTCCAGCTTCCTGATCCTGGCTCACCACCCTGCAAGCATCACCTGCCGGCATACTCAAGCTCGTTTGACCCCTCACCAAAGGTCAGTGGGTCCATCCTTAACGGTAAGCGTACCAGATCTCATTCCTGCACCATATAGTTCTAAGACGCCGTCCAAATTATATGAGGATGTCACGTTGATGAACATTATATAGCATCATAGGAATATCGGTATACCGTTATATATGAACTTTACCACCTTGGACTTATGAATTTAGTCATCGGGTTAATTTTAGCATGTGTTCAATAACACTTTCCTTGACCCTAATTTTGCTTATTTGTTATTTCATACACGTTACAATTGAGTTTATCATCTCTTTGAGGGATACTCCTTCCAAACACACAAGTGTATTTGATTGTGACCACATTGTGCTCATTGGAATTGAGGCTATGGTTGTTGTGTATTTTACATACCAATTGTAACACATTGTGTGGTATCTACCTTCAGAATATCACGATACCCAGTGTTTTCACACATGATTGTATCATTTTTCATCTTTATGCTATAATTCAACAAATTTATGCTTATGAGTAACACGAACGTTTTACTTTTATAAACATTTCTGACGTGGATTGTTTATTTTTACACTTGCTCACCATTTTTTACGGTGGTTAGTCACCAAATTCTGCGCGATGGCATTGTAGTAGGGATTCTATTCCCACTTACGGCTATCGATCAGACACATACTTTAGCGCCACACTTATCCATTTTTTATTCACTTCACAATTTGTCATATTGTTGTGTCGGCAGCTTTTCACATGGGAAGCGCAGCTGCATCCACATATATAATACAAGAAAAAGAACCGCTGCTCCAGGTGTATAAAGATAAGGCTGATTGGAGTATCTTGCAGAGTGCTAGCCCCGGCCCGCCTCCGTGGGAAACTTGGAATGAAGAAAGAAATGGCTGCACATCCAGAATTTCCGATTGCCTTTTATTTTGTTTCACAAAGATAACACCAAAGACACCAAACTGTGGTCACATAGAAGCGTTTCACACATACATCTTGTGCTTAATCATGATTAAGCACAACATGTATGTGCGAAACGCGTCTACGTGACCACAGTTTGGTGTCTTTGGTGTTATCTTTGTGAAACAAAATAAAAGGCATTTGGAAGTTCTGGATGTGCAGCCATTTCTTTCTTCTTTCCTTCTTTCCTTACTGATACGAAGGAGCTGTCGCTTCAGTAAAACCAATGCTTGAATGAGAAGGAAGGAGCACCCGGTGTCCAAAAAAAAATGCCTTCCCCTTCTTCAGGCGTGTGGCTACGTGCTAACGGAGATGGATGGACTAGGCGGTAGTACCAGAATTCTTTGTGGTGGCAAATTCAAGCCTGTAAGATGCATTTGCCATCACAAAGAATTCTGGTACTACCATGGAGTCCATCCATCTCCATTAGCACATACCAACAGCCTTGCAAAAGATGGAGGCAGTTCACCGAAAATGCATTTGATCAACCTCTACGTTTTCAATAAAATTATTTTTCGACAACGGACACTCCTTCCTTCTCATTCAAAATGACAAGTTAGTCAAAGAACCAACTCTATTGGCGATGCTGTGGCACACACCAATGTGTACTTTGACGCTGCAACAACAACGGTTTACACCCAACACAGCTAACCAATAGGGCTGGCATTCACAGATTGCTATTTAAATAACAAATTCACCCAATGTCTGGTAGAGAATTACAGGGAAAAGCATCATTAAAACCACTGTCTACAGCAGACTGAGCATACCTTTACAAAAATAATATCTTGTTCTTGTGGTGGCCACCAGCCATTTAAGTTAACTCAGGCATCTAAACCTCAAACCAGATTTGTGATCCACTAAGAGCTCCATTAGTCCTCCTTTATGTAAACCTGTGACGATTACCACCCAAAGAGAAGAACTGTACATGGTATATTCTAAATCAGTGGTATCCAAACTGTGGCCCGGAGACCAGATGTGACCCTTTGCTTGCTTTTATTCGGCCCATGGGGCACTATTTCATTTACTGACACCAATGAAGGGCCCAATTCCTCCCAATGACACCAACAATGGGGCCCAATGACTCCAATGATGGGGCACAATTCCTACCAATGACAGGGGATTGTTTAGTCCTACTGATGCAAGGGCATTTTGTAGGCCCAATGGCCACAGTCCGGCCCCCCTAAAGACTTAAAGCGGTTCTGCACACATTTCATTTAGTAAATCTCTTTGCCTTCCAAATCAGGCAAAGAGTACTAAATTAAGTGGGTTTTTTTTCCACTTACCTTGTAATTGCTGACGTTCTTTCCTCTGTCTCTTCGGCGGTGGGCGGGGTCTCTGCGTCGATCCTGGTCACGCCGCACTGTCTCCTGGGATCTGGTGTCATTGATCCCAGGAGTCAGTGTGCGCATCTTCCGAAATCTGCCGTTACTGCGCACGTGTGAGATCGGCGCAGTAACGGTGGTGCATGCTGGGCCATCTGAAGTGCCTGTGTGGTTTCACATGCCCACAGGCAAGATGGCACCCAGCAGGAAACATTTTTATAAATTCTTTTATAGGACGAAAACCAGCAGCAGTAAGTTAGGAAAATGGAACACGTGAGTCTCCTAATCACATCTCCTAATCCTTTGCATTGCATTAAAAAAAAAAAAAACAACACACAGTGCAGAACCGCTTTAAGGACAGTAAACTGGACCTTTGTTTAAGAAAGTTTAAAGACCCCTGTTCTAAATGAGTAGACTTACATTTCCTTCATCATCCAAGACTTGGTTCTGCCCAGAATCAGACAGTTTAACCACGGCTCCAACTGGTACATCAAACTCCCGGCCCGTCTTAAGGTCCAGCCAGACATAATCGCCCTGTGGGAAAACCAAAGAAATATGTCGATTAGTAAATTCCTGGATATTTTACTCCAAGTTTTAGTTCCTTCCTGTGTCAAAAGATTCCTGTTTAAAAAAAAAATTTTAAATAAAAAAAAAAGAAAAGCTTGAGAACTTTGGTTTTGGTTTTATAGGCATATTCAAAGTATCAAGTTATGATGGTATATATACAGTGGTGTGAAAAAGTGTTTGCCCCCTTCCTCATTTCCTGTTCCTTTGCATGTTTGTCACACTTAAGTGTTTCGGAACATCAAACCAATTTAAACAATAGTCAAGGACAACACAAGTAAACACAAAATGCAATTTGTAAATGAAGGTGTTTATTATTAAAGGTGAAAAAAAATCCAAACCATCATGGCCCTGTGTGAAAAAGTGATTGCCCCCTAAACCTAATAACTGGTTGGGCCACCCTTAGCAGCAACAACTGCAACCAAGCGTTTGCGATAACGTGCAATGAGGCTTTTGCAGCGTCCTGGAGGAATTTTGGCCCACTCATCTTTGCAGAATTGTCCTAATTCAGTTACATTAGAGGGTTTTCGAGCATGAACGGCCTTTTTAAGGTCATAACACAACATCTCAATAGGATTCAGGTCAGGACTTTGGCTAGGCCACTCCAAAGTCTTCATTTTGTTTTTCTTCAGCCATTCGGTGGTGGACTTGCTGGTGTGTTTAGGATCATTGTCCTGCTGCAGAACCCAAGTTCGTTTCAGCTTGAGTACACGAACAGATGGTCGGACATTCTCCTTCAGGATCTCTTGGTAGACAGCAGAATTCATAGTTCCTTTTATCACGGCAAGTCTTCCAGGTCCTGAAGCAGCAAAACAGCCCCAGACCATCACACTACCACCACCATATTTTACTGTTGGTATAATGTTCTTTTTTCTGAAATGCAGTGTTCCTTCTACGCCAGATATACTTGGACACACACCTTCCAAAGAGTTCCACTTTTGTCTCATCGGTCCACAGAATGTTGTCGCAAAAGTCTTGGGGATCATCAAGATGTGTTGTGGAGAAATTGAGACGAGCTTTGATGTTCTTTTTGCTCAGCAGTGGTTTTCTCCTTGGAACTCTGCCATGCAGGCCATTTTTGCCCAGTCTTTTCCTGATGGTGGAGGCATGAACGCTGACCTTAACTGAGGCAAGTGAGGCCTGCAGTTCCTTGGACGTTGTTGTGGGGTCTTTTGTGACCTCTTGGATGAGTCGTCGCTGCGCTCTTGGGGTAATTTTGGGCGGCCGGCCACTCCTGGGAAGGTTCACCACTGTTCCATGTCTTCTCCATTTGTGGATAATGGCTCTCACTGTGGTTCGCTGGATTCCCAAAGCTTTGGAAATGGCTTTATAACCCTTTCCAGACTGATAGATCTCAATTACTTTCTTTCTCAATTGTTCCTGAATTTCTTTGGGTCTCGGCATGATGTGTAGCTTTTAAGGATCTTCTGGTGGACCTTACTGTGTCAAGCAGCTCCTATTTAAGTGATGCCTTGATTGTGAACAGGTGTGGCAATAATCAGGCCTGGGTGTGGCTAGAGAAATTGAACTCAGGTGTGGACAACCACAGTTATAGTATGTTTTAACAAGGGGGGCAATCACTTTTTCACACAGGGCCATGATGGTTTGGATTTTTTTTCACCTTTAATAATAAACACCTTCATTTACAAATTGCATTTTGTGTTTACTTGTGTTGTCCTTGACTATTGTTTAAATTGGTTTGATGTTCCGAAACACTTAAGTGTGACAAACATGCAAAGGAACAGGAAATGAGGAAGGGGGCAAACACTTTTTCACACCACTGTATATATATAGTAATAAAACACAGCGAGTGCTTAAGAGGTGAAGCTGCTAGCACAAAGGTGACCAACCCTATGATTCGAATCAGTAATATACAAAAAGTGCAGTGCTAAAACTCTCTAACATTTTTCAAGTTTCATAAATAAACATACAAAAATCTTTTGTCACACAAACTCATAAACAGTGGCGGCCCGTCCATAGGGGGCGCATGGGCGCCGCCCCCCCCCCCCCCCCCCCCCCCCCCCCCCCCCTAATGCCAGTCACAAAAAAAAAAATTAAAAAAAAAAAAAAAAAATGTCCCTTTAAAAAAAAAAAAAAAAATTAAAAAAAAAGGTTCCTTTAAGTGCACTGTGTTCGGGGCGGGCGCCGGCCACAGTGCACTATGGGAGCGTCATGCCAATGCAATCCCGCGATTGCTGGCAAAACGCTTCATTTGCGGGTTTTTTTTATGCCTTGTGGCGCTATGCAGAGTGCCACAAGACGCTCATTGGGGCATTCTTCTGCATTGTATGTCCTGATGGTGGATAGTGATTGGCTGGTCCATAGGATGTAGGGCGGTGCTTTTATCGGACCAGCCAATCACTTCCGGTTTTACGAATCACTCATCCTGACTGCACGTCTGAACAGGAGCAGAAGAATCGGCTGGTGAACGGGACAGGTAAGATATTAGGAAACGTTTTAGGTGCTCTCAGACCTGCAGCAGGGGGGGAGGAGGGGAGTGCACTGAAGGCTTGAGACTTGAGAGGCACATTCCGGACTCCGGAGACAGTTCATCTGGGCTGCTACTGTAATGTGTGTCAGGTGGGGGGAGGGGCAGCCTGGCACGAGTGGATAATGCTAGATGTTATGTTGTTCAGGCTGTCCTCTCCTCTCCTCATCTCCTCTCTCATCTCATCTCCTCTCCTCTCCTCATCCAGCTGTATTTACATCCAGTCTGATAGCAGAGATCAGAGCTTCTCCCTGGCAGGAGGGTCTGATCATACTGGATGGTGACATTGTGCTGGGAGGACAGGAGATGACAGCTGGAGGGGAAGACAAGCCCTTCACTCTACACTGATCTGTGCTGGATCAGAACACTGACAGGCAGATCCACCATCCCCTGATCATTAAATATCTCCATCCATCCCATCCATCCATCCACCCACCCCATCCATCCATCCATCCACTCACTCCATCCACCCACTCCATCCATCCATCCATCCACCCACCCACCCCATCCATCCACCCACCCCATCCATCCACCCACTCCATCCATCCACCCACCCACCCCATCCATCCACCCACTCCATCCATCCATCCACCCACTCCATCCATCCACCCACTCCATCCATCCACCCACCCCATCCATCCACCCACTCCATCCATCCATCCACCCACTCCATCCATCCACCCACTCCATCCATCCACCCACCCCATCCATCCATCCACCATCCATCCATCCACCGCATCCACCCACCCCATCCATCCACCCACCCCATCCATCCATCCACCCACTCCATCCATCCACCCACTCCATCCATCCACCCACTCCATCCATCCACCCACCCCATCCATCGCATCCACCCACCCCATCCATCCATCCACCCACCCCATCCATCCATCCACTCACTCCACCCACTCCATCCATCCACCCACTCCATCCATCCACCCACTCCATCCATCCACCCACTCCATCCATCCACCCACCCCATCCATCGCATCCACCCACCCCATCCATCCATCCATCCACCCACCCCATCCATCCATCCACCCACCCCATCCATCCATCCATCCACTCACTCCATCCACCCACTCCATCCATCCATCCATCCACCCACCCCACCCCATCCATCCACCCACCCCATCCATCCACCCACTCCATCCATCCACCCACCCACCCCATCCATCCACCCACCCACTCCATCCATCCATCCACCCACTCCATCCATCCACCCACTCCATCCATCCACCCACCCCATCCATCCACCCACTCCATCCATCCATCCACCCACTCCATCCATCCACCCATCCATCCATCCATCCACCCACCCCATCCATCCATCCACCCCATCCATCCACCGCATCCACCCACCCCATCCATCCACCCACCCCATCCATCCATCCACCCACTCCATCCATCCACCCACTCCATCCATCCACCCACTCCATCCATCCACCCACCCCATCCATCGCATCCACCCACCCCATCCATCCATCCACCCACCCCATCCATCCATCCACTCACTCCACCCACTCCATCCATCCACCCACTCCATCCATCCACCCACTCCATCCATCCACCCACTCCATCCATCCACCCACTCCATCCATCCACCCACCCCATCCATCGCATCCACCCACCCCATCCATCCATCCACCCACCCCATCCATCCACCCACCCCATCCATCCACCCACTCCATCCATCCACCCACCCCATCCATCCACCCACCCCATCCATCCATCCACCCACCCACCCCATCCATCCATCCACCCACCCCATCCATCCACCCCATCCATCCATCCACCCACCCATCCATCCATCCACTCACTCCACCCACTCCATCCATCCACCCACCCCATCCATCCACCCACCCCATCCATCCATCCACTCACTCCACCCACTCCATCCATCCACCCCATCCATCCACCCCATCCATCCATCCACCCCCCCATCCATCCATCCACTCACTCCACCCACTCCATCCATCCACCCACTCCATCCATCCACCCACCCCATCCATCCACCCACCCCATCCATCCATCCACTCACTCCACCCACTCCATCCATCCATCCCCCATCCATCCACCCCATCCATCCACCCACCCCATCCATCCATCCACTCACTCCACCCACCCCATCCATCCATCCATCCACTCACTCCACCCACCCCATCCATCCACCCACCCCATCCATCCATCCACCCACCCACCCCATCCATCCATCCACCCACCCCATCCATCCATCCACCACATCCACTCACTCCATCCACCCACCCCATCCATCCATCCATCCATCCACCCCATCCATCCATCCACCGCATCCACCCACCCCATCCATCCACCCACCCACCCCATCCACTCACTCCATCCACCCACCCCATCCATCCATCCACCCACCCACCCCATCCATGCATCCACCCACCCCATCCATCCACTCCATCCACCCCATCCATCCATCCACCCACCCACCCACTCATTCCATCCACCCCATCCACCCACCCCATCCATCCACCTCCTCACCTACCTGTCTATCCATCCATCCCTGCACACCCCTTCCTGCTGGTTGTGTATATCTTGGCTATCCATCCTCTTTCCTATATGAAAGCAGCTTATTTCTTGGTATTGTCCTAAAGCTGACCATACTCTGTCCAATCCCCTTTTTCACCAGACCATACACAATACAGTCTGTGCAATTTCCTGTAGATCTGCCATCTACTAGGTAGTGCAAGAGCCTGCCTGGGGGGGTGGGGGTGTATGTGCGAGTGAGGGGGCAAGGTCTGTTTTGCGCCCCCCCTAAAATTTTGACCACCAGCCGCCACTGCTCATAAATCACAAAAAAAAGTCCATAAGGTCCATAAAGTGCAGACTGTGCCAAAGGTGAATGAGAATCCTCCAATGTTGGTGTGTTCCAACGTGATAACAAACATATAAAGTGACATCAACGCTCCTCTGTATAGAGTCACTCCAGTGCTTTTCCTTCACCAATATGCACTCACCATTGGTAAACGGCATTGCATCTAATCAAGCTTGGGCAATTCCCAACAATCATCCAGCTGCTCCTCCCGAAAAGCAATGGCCCCTCGCACAGAATCCTGGTCAAAAAGATGCTCGCCAAACGGAGCCTGAGAAATAATTTATAGTGTAGCAGTTTTTTTTTTTTTTTTTTTTTTTTTAATTATGACATACAATTTAAAATAAGGGATGTACATTCAAGAAAAAAACAAGCATAAATGGACAAACTTACAGCAATTTCCGCTGATCCAGACCTTGTATATGGCGGCGTGGCGTCAGCACGTAAGGCTCCTCACTACTTTGGTGTTGGTGTATCCCCTGATGATGTGCAAGAGCACGAAACGTGTAGGGAGGAGCCTTATGTGCTGATGCCCAAGGTCCAAGGTCTGGATTGGCGGCCATTGCTGTAAGTTCGGCCATTTTACTTGTACATCCCTTATTTTATTGCATTCTGGTGAGTGCATATTGGTGAAGGAAAATAACTGGAGTGACTCTATACAGAGAAGCACTGATGACACTTTGTCTGTTTGTTATCACATGGGAACATATCATCATTGGATGATTCTCATTCACCTTTGACACAGTCTGCACTTTTATGGACTTTTTGGACTATTTTGTGATTCATGAGCTTGTGTGTATTTTTATATATCAAGTTATGATGTTTTCAAGCCCATTTGAATCTTCAGTTGAAAATAAGCTAACAAAAATTAGGAAGTAAAACTAAGAAAATCAAAAGGTGTTCAAAGAATTAAAGTAACATTTCTTTAGAAAGCAGCTACAGCCTGTCCCCTGCCAGTATGCTGCAAAGAAGAACCCCTTCTCCCTGTGTGCAAACAGTAGTCTCTCTGCAGAGATCTCAATTGACCCTGTGTTGAGTCAGAACTAGAACTCTCCAATTAGCAAAGATCACGCTCTCTGCTGATTAGAGAGCTCTAGCTTTGACTCACAAGGGGTTGTCAACTTTGCCACCAGGACAATAAAGTTAAGGTAAATTCTGTCGGAGAATAGTAAAAACCACACACAGGTTCTAACATTTTCCTACATTACCCAAAATTATAAAAAAAAATATTTTAGCTTCTCAAACTTTTTGCCACACTGCTGATCCATGATGCTGACCCCATCTGACATTGATGTCCCAAACTCTTCACCCTCACACTGCAGTCTCCTACTCCTCACCCCTATCCAATATGGCTGCCTGCTGCTCCTCATCACCAATCTAATGCTGCTGGCCCCTGCTCCTCACCCTCATATGACGCTGCTAGCCCCTGCTCCTCACCCCCTTTCCAACACTGCTGCCTGCTGCTCCTCATCCCCAATCTAATGCTGCTGGCCCCTGCTCCTCAACCCCATCTGACACTGACACTGCCCCTGCTCTTCATCCCCTGCCCTTTGCCCCCTATCCAACGCTGCTGCCTGCTGCTCCTCATCCCCAATCTAATGCTGCTGGCCCCTGCTCCTCAACCCCATCTAACGCTGCCAGCCCCTGCTCTTTGCCCCCTAGCCAACACTGCTGCCCCTCACTGCCAATCCAATGCTGCTGGCCCCTGCTCCTCACCCTCATATGACGCTGCTAGCCCCTGCTCCTCACCCCCTATCCATCACTGCTGCCTGCTGCTCCTCATCCCCTATCCATCACTGCTGCCTGCTGCTCCTCATCCCCAATCTAATGCTGCTGGCCCCTGCTCCTCAACCCCATCCAACGCTGACAGCCCCTGCTCTTCATCCCCTGCCCTTTGCCCCCTATCCAACACTGCTGCCTTCTGCTCCTCACCACCAATCCAATGCTGCTGGCCCCTGCTCCTCACCCTCATATGACGCTGCTAGCCCCTGCGCCTCACCTCCTATCCAACACTGCTGGCCACTGCTCATCACCCCCATCCAGCGATGCTGCCCTGCATTCCTACCCCACCATCAGCTGCTGCTATCCCCTGCTCCTCAATCACCATCCAACATAACCCAACCCCCCCTATTCCCCTATGCAATGTTATGGGTCCTCACTTCTTACCCCTGTTCTGACACTGCTAGCCCCCTGTGCTGCTTACCCCCATCCAATGCTGCTGTCTCCAACTCTTCACCCCTATATGAGGCTGTGGTCCCCCACTTCTCACACTTCATCCAATACTGCTGACCCTCACTCCTCACCCTTGATCTGATGCCTCATCCTCCTTTATTACGGACTTGACCCAGAATAGTGGGAGCCACCTGGGATTGCCAATGATGGGTGTTGTGGCAGAAAAGGAGAAGGACGCAAAGGGCATGGTTGCTACCAAAAGTTGTAGGGAGTATATTGGAGTGGATTGGACTCTACATCAAGGAGGTGTCAGGGGGTGAACCTCACTGCTCTAAAGCACCTTCCTTCCTGTCCCCCGCCAAAGTCATAGCATACCCTCCCCCCCCGCCCCCACCACCACCCACCTTACCCCACCTTACCCCTTAGGTCACAGCACCTCTAGTACACTTCATTTACCCTCAGTTTGGCATGGGGTTCCCCTTAAAATCCATACCAGGCCCCAATGAACCCCACTGACAGCCGATGACTCATCCATTGTTAAGGAAGCGGCAGCCAGCTTGCCGTACAGCTACTATGCAACCAGCTGGTTGTTAAGGATGCCGGCGGTCACCACTCCTTATAAACGCTAGCACTCCTAAAAACATTATGAAAACGCTCCTAAACACTGAAAAAAAAGCTTATATCTGCGTTTTTTAGCCAGCATTTTTTCTAGCGGTTTTGGAGCTGCTAGTGTGCATGGAGCCTAAAAGTACACGGGTGAGGGGGGGCGCAGATTACTTGCCTTGCCCCGGGCGCTGACAACCCACGCTACGCCACTGGGTGTATTGCAATAGAGTGTATATACACTTCCTGTTATTTTAGGTAACCCTGTGCCTTCTGGTCTAGGATTCTATAGCTAGTTTTAGCTTAGGGCTCAAAAATCAGCACAGGTTAGATTCAGATTAGGAATCCAATGGCCACTTCTGTTAGAAGTCTGGTTGCATGTCAGATCGCATGGCCAACCATACACAGTTCAGTTTTTTCATTCAGCCAGATAATTATTTTCAGTGGTAGCTTACATGAGAGTCACACAATGCTCATTGCTCAGGGAACCAGCAACCTCTGGAGGAACCCTGGTTAAGAAAGGCTGCCTCAGACAACTGTTATCGAAAACAAGTATTCAAGTTGGAATATTTTCCCTGTTCTGGTGGGAATTGTAAGCCCCCGTACACACGGTCGGAAATTCCGACCACAAAATCCGTCTGACTTTTTCCGACGGATTTTGTCCGACACTGATGTTGCATACACACGTTCGGACAAAGTTGGCGGAAAATCCGATCATTCTGAACGTGGTGACGTTCGTTGCGTACGACGGAACTATGTAGAGGCTATTAGCCAATAGCTTTGGTCTCATAATTTGATCTGAGCATGCGTAGCAATTTGTCCATCGGAATTCTCTACACACGATCAGAAAAAGTTTGATCGGATTTTGTTGTTGGAAAATTTGAGAGCAGGATCTCAAATTTTTTTCTGTCGGAAATTCCGATGGAAAAAGTCAGATGGAGCCCACACACGGGCGGATTTTCCGACAACATGGTCCGATTGGACATTTTCCGTCGGATTTTCCGACCGTGTGTACGGGGCATAAGATTTTGGATTTTCCATCATGTTCTGCGTCCCCCTCTTGGGCAGATTCATCGTATTTGTCCTGGTGACCATTGTCAGTGGGACTAAAAATAATGGAAGATTCAACAATTTCCACTTTTCAACAAACCAGGAGGTGAGGGGATATCTATGCAGTGACAGTTAAAGAGACATTTCCCTAATTCTGGAGACAGTCCCTTCACTTCCTGTTGTGTCTCCCAGGCAGGAAGTGAAGAGAAATCCCCCCAATAAGACACAGACACCAAAAGAAAGGAAACAAAAACACTGACATACGTTCTAACCCTACCTGGTCAATGCCAATCCACCCAAAATGGATATCTTGTTAATAGTGGAAAACCTTCTGAACAAGGCTAATGACTTAAAGTGGAACCTTATAAAGCTTCTACTTTCTGAACCTTATTAACCTTATAAAGCTTCTGCCCCAGAACATCTCTCAGGGACACAAGAACCTCTGTCACCATGGCAAGGCTATCAAAGATCACGCTCACCGGTAGTAGGGTGCTGGGTTTCACTGCCTGGTTAACGTTACGCAGAAGTGCCCACTTGGCCTGGTCTTTCTCCAAGACGTCCTCTACTCCTCGCCGGCGATACATTCCAAGGAAAATTCGGTCAGCCTTCCAACGCACAATGTAAATGCCCAAAGGACGTCCTCACCATTCTCAGGAGAAAAACGGTCCACTTTTTCCACCACCAGTCGGCCAACTACGGAAGCGTTTCCATGTTACAATCGGCGTGTTACCAGTTAAAAAAGAGGCTGAAGATCCTTTACAAGTAAAATACGCAGTTTGTGGTGAGCACGAGTCCAGATTCCATGTACTGATCCAATGTGGCCACATCACCGACCACTCGTGCACAAGTACAGCCAAACAGGTCTTCTTTTTTTGCAGACTCAGCTCATGTCAGACGTCCTCCTTGGCTGCTTCCTAGTGAACTCTGAGACGTAGAGAGAGAATTTGAGTCCCTTTTGTACTTATTAATCTTCAGATGGGTCCAGTGGTATGTAACACATGGCTTTTACATTAACTTAATTCCTTAACAACCAGCAAGACACAGAGCACTGAGGCAACCCAAAACCAAGACCCATCTGCAGCTCCTCCGAGTATAAACAGATAACCTAGATCCATAGCAACTGAATTTTAAATAATTCATTGACTTGTCACCTTCCTTAAGCAGTGTGCTCTCCTTGGAGTATTAACTTGTGTCCGAAGCCCATGTCAATCAATTACTCATTAGGGCAAAGCCAATAGCCGTTTGTGAAGGAGGTTGACACAGCTTAACCATCAACTGTCCCTCTTTTCCCTACCTGAGGTCATTTGTATTGTTAGGTAAAAAAATAAATACTTAGATGGCAGAACAGTTTATTTTATAATCTTTCATGAGAGATGCACATACTTATACTAACAGGTGGGCAATACTAACAAAATAAAAAAAATAATAATACTAAATATAATATAAATAACAAAATATATAAAAATTACAAAATACAAAAATAAAATATAACAAAAATAACAAAATAAAAAAAAGAATAAAAACTTAAGGTTACCAAATGTGTTGCAATGTGGCCGTACAATCCTTGTACAGTCAACTTCAGATTTACCAAAAATATGTGTCCAAATAGGTTTTTTCTAGGGCTGTTACTGATTAAAATTTTCGTGTTTGATTAATCGTTTTTTTTTTTTAATCGATTAATTGACTAATTTCGATTAATTATAACGTGCATACAGATCCAACTACTTTTTGCTGATCTCCTTGCATTGCAACTCTGCATTAGTCAGTGGTAAATGTGGTATACACTATATACAATCACCCGACACTAGTTAGTTTCCACAATCCATGACTTAACTTCACAGTTCACACAAATCCGTTTTAAATTCAAACTGTAGCACTGACGCAAGTAATTTTTTTTCCACAGTAGCGTGACAATCCCTCCACCTCCGGTCTAACTAATCACTCTCACCTTATGGCATGGACCCCTGTGCAAACAGGTGGTCATGCAAGCGGGTATCAAAAGGGTTAACACGGACCATTAACTCTCACGTCTCCTTAGATCTCAGCAAGGACGCCAGGTCATGGGTAGAAAGAAAAGATCTAAGTGCTCACCGCTTAAGTATAAGATAACATTTTTGTGTTCATACACAAACTACTCCCATAAAGATGATAAAAACACAACATGTAAAGCCAACAATCGTGTTAGTTCCATAGGGCAGTAGTGGATGACGTCATGCGTAGCTCCTCCCCCGTACGCGTTACGTTCAATCAGAACTTCAACGCCACCGGACTCCTCCCCCTTCCCTTCATTAGCAGACGGAGGCACTTGGGGAAGGGGGGAGGACTCTGGTGACGTCGATGTCTGTGACGTCACCAGATCTCCGACGGAACTCCCTGAAGACCCGGAAGCCGATTGAGAGGTGAGTACCAATCAAAAGAATTTTGATCGATCAAAAAAATTAAATGATTAATCGAGGAATTAATCTTTAATTTCCACAGCCCTAGTTTTTTTCCTCTTATTACATTAGATCTAAAGAAGATTGTACAAACAAACTGTAACAATTTACTTCAATAAAAAGATGCAGCAGCTCTAAGCACTGTATGTACTATAAAAAACCCTCTGCTAAATGCAATATACAGGGCTGTGTTCCAGCAATGGGATGGGAACTTCCCGTCTCACTCCCAGGCTGAGCGGCACCAAGCCTTTCACAGGATGCTTAGTGTTCTATGCATGGATTCTAAGCTTCCTCTGATTGGTTGGGCGGATGATGTCAGCCATTCAGAGGAAGCTTTGTATTCATTCTCTCCCAATGGGGATTTTACATTGAACTACCGTGCAGCAACTGCCATATCAGTGTTTGGCACGTGGACTTCACTTGACGTGTTTGACACGGAGTGCCGCCTAAGTTGGCCACCAGTCATTTTAGTTTTTCAACTTTTATTGCTGAATTTCATTCTAAGGGAGAGGGTGCAGAATGCCCAAAAAAAAATGTACAGTTATTCTGCAGTAGAAGTGGACCCTTTAAAAGGTAAATTGCTGGCCCTGTGGGAGCAGCCAGACATACACTATATTCATAGTTTCATAGTTAGTAAGGTTGAATAAAGACATCAGTCCATCCAGTTCAACCTGAGTGAGTGTCTACAACAGTCCCTATCCCTGTACATTGCACACTCACATCAGTCCCTACCCTCAAGGAGCCCACAATCCAAGGTCCCCATTCATATACTAGGGCCAATTTTTTTTTTGGACAGAAGCCAGTTAACCTACCTGCATGTCTTTGGATTGTGGGAGGAAACCGGAGTACCCGGAGTATTGTGACACCTGCCTATACACGCACATGAACTTTAATGGCATCCCAGTCTTAGTCCGTAGGGTTCAATATTGAGTTGGCCCCCCCTTTGCAGCTATAACAGCTTCAACTCTTCTGGGAAGGCCGTCCACAAGGGAGTGTGTCTATGGGAATGTTTGACCATTCTTCCAGAAGAGCATTTGTGAGGTCAGGCACTGATGTGGACAAGAAGGCCTGACTCTCAGTCTCCGTACTAATTCATCCCTAAGGTGTTCTATTGGATTGAGGTCAGGACTCTGTGCATGCCAGTCAAGTTCCTCCACCCCAAACTCGCTCATGCATGTCCTTATGGACCTTGCTTTGTGTACTGGTCCAAATCATTTGGTGGAGGGGGGATTATGGTGGGGGGGGGGGTTGTTTATCAGGGGTTGGGCTTGGCCGCTTAGTTCCAGTGAAGGGAACTCTTAGGCCATCAGCATACCAAGACTTTTTGGACAATTTCATGGTCCCAACTTTGTGGGAACAGTTTGAGGATGGCCCCTTCCTGTTCCAACATGACTGAGCATCAGTGCACAAAGCAAGGTCCATAAAGACATGGATGAGCGAGTTTGGGGCGGAGGAACTTGACTGGCCTGCACAGAGTCCTGACCTCGACCTGATAGAACACCTTTGGGATGAATTAGAGTGGAGACTGTGAGCCAGGCCTTCTTATCTTAACATCAGTGCCTGACCTCACAAATGCGCTCCTGGAAGAATTGTGAAACATCCCCATAGACACACTCCTGAACCTTGTGGACAGCCTTCCCAGAAGAGTTGAAGCTGTTATAGCTGTGTAGCAAGGTCCCGGACCTCCAAAAGGCCTAATTTGTGACCTCCAGAGTCAGGGATAGCTGACATCTGTCTTTGTAAAGTGGGTTACAAGGCATTGTGGGTGTGACGCGAGATGGAGTGATGGGCGCCAGACACTTTTTGAATGCAAAAGAGATTTATGGAATTAAATAAACCGCGCTAAAAAAAGGGAAGCAAAGAAAATCATAACAGAATAAAGGGAGGGAAAAGAAGAAAAAGGGGGGGCCTAACCTAAAAGGCTGCTGCTAGAAGTGGGATACTCACACATATAATCACGTAAATGGGTAAAGCTGCGCCAATAATTATTAATTAAATATAAATATAAAGAAGGGGACAAAAATAAGCACAGATATATGGTGGTCAAGGAAAAAACATGGATGAGGCTATATATAAAGTCCAATGATGGCTATAATTAGTCCATAACTAAATCCATGAGGACTTTACAGCATAAGTCAATTCGATCTTAAATCCTGATTTCCAATCGCAAATATGTTTGAAGCATAGAGGAAAAAAACACCACCGTGACTGTCCTGTCTCTTCACACTGTGACATGCAAATGTTGTTCAAACCCAACCACCTGCTGAATTAAAGGCTTACCAGATGGCTGGGTAAATAAGGCATTTGAGAGAAACAAGTAGCAGCCTCCTAGGCAGATGGTAGCCGGTACGGCTGATCCCACTCAGGAACGGTCATCCACAGGAGCAAGGAAACTTTAAACCGCTGTCCACTTCACCAAAGCCAATCCCACTGATATGCTCAGAGGTATATCCGAAGTTTAAAAGGCACAATAAAAACAAACACTGCCGGCCGGTCAGTGATACCCGTCCCCTCTTCCGAATCTGTGTGGTGGCGTCACTGCGTGCCTTCCCATATGTCGTTTCGTCATAGATGACGTTTTCAATGTTTTCAAAGTTCCCCATTGAAAACGTCATCTATGACGAAACGACGTATGGGAAGGCACGCAGTGACGCCACCACGCAGATTCGGAAGAGGGGACGGGTATCACTGACCGGCCGGCAGTGTTTGTTTTTATTGTGCCTTTTAAACTTCGGATATACCTCTGAGCATATCAGTGGGATTGGCTTTGGTGAAGTGGACAGCGGTTTAAAGTTTCCTTGCTCCTGTGGATGACCGTTCCTGAGTGGGATCAGCCGTACCGGCTACCATCTGCCTAGGAGGCTGCTACTTGTTTCTCTCAAATGCCTTATTTACCCAGCCATCTGGTAAGCCTTTAATTCAGCAGGTGGTTGGGTTTGAACAACATTTGCATGTCACAGTGTGAAGAGACAGGACAGTCACGGTGGTGTTTTTTTCCTCTATGCTTCAAACATATTTGCGATTGGAAATCAGGATTTAAGATCGAATTGACTTATGCTGTAAAGTCCTCATGGATTTAGTTATGGACTAATTATAGCCATCATTGGACTTTATATATAGCCTCATGCATGTTTTTTTCTTGACCACCATATATCTGTGCTTATTTTTGTCCCCTTCTTTATATTTATATTTAATTAATAATTATTGGCGCAGCTTTACCCATTTCCAAAAGAGATTTATGGTCTCTTAACAGAACGGTGGGAGAGAGGGTTAGGGCCAGGACACCCTTGAGTAGATGCAATGATGATTGGCAGACTCAGAGACTTCTATAGGTAGACAGCTGTACAGGGGAAGGCATCCAGCCAGATACCACTTTTGTATAGGTAGGACTGCTGTCTCCTATGGCAACAATCTTGTAACAGTCACTAACAGTAGTTGTTAACTATTGGCAACACAGAATAGTTCTTTTCTTACACTAGAGTCTCTCACTGTAGACTTTTATTTACTGAGCCCCCAGTCTTTCACTAGACTTCCAGATCCAATCACCACTGAATTTCCTGAGCTCTTCCACAGCTAGCATGCTGTATACTTCTCAACTGTCACCCCAGCTGTCCTGCTGGGTCCCTGGCTTGGCATTCGGTGATCCTCAAGCGTCACCTCCAGGGCAACCATCAGACATTTTTGGGCCCCTTACACAGCTTTAGACCTGTATATTTGCCAGCCCCCCCAAACCTGTATATTTGTCAGCCCCCCCCCACACACACACCTGTATATTTGTCAGCCCCCCCCACACACACCTGTATATACCTTTTTGTCCGCGCCCCCCCCCCCCGAAACCTGTATATATGTCAGCCCCCCCTGTATATATGTCAGCCCCCTCCCCCCCACTCACACCTGTATATATGCCAGCCCCCCCCCACACACACACCTGTATATATGGCAGACCCCCCTCACACACACACCTCTATATATGGCAGCCCCCCTCATACACACATACACACACCTGTATATATGGCAGCCCCCCCTCACACACACACACACATGTCAGCCCCCCCCATACACCTGTCTATATATCAGTCCCCCACTCACACACACCTCTATATATTTCAGCCCCCCCACACACACCTGTATATATATATATATATATATATATATATATATATATATATATATATATATATATATATGAGCGCCCCCCCCCAAACACCTGTATATATGTCAGCGCCCCACACACCTGTATATATGTCAGCGCCCCCTCACACCTGTATATATGTCAGCCCCCCTTCACACACACACACCTGTGTATATATATATATATGTCAGCTCCCCCCACACACACACACCTGTATATTTGTCCGACCCCCCCGAAACCTGTATATATGTCAGCCTCCCTCACACCTGTATATATGTCAGCCCCCCCACACACCTGTATATATGGCAGCCCCCCCCCCACACACACACACACACACCTGTATATGTATATATATATATATATATATATATATATATATATATATATATATATATGTGTCAGCCCCCCCCCACACACACACACCTGTATATTTGTCCGCCCCCCGAAACCTGTATATATGTCAGCCCCCCCCACACACACCTGTATATATGGCAGCCCCCCCATACACACACACACACACACAAACCTGTATATATGGCAGCCCCCCCCCTCACACACACACCATATGTCAGCCCCCCCATACACACACGCACACCTGTATATATATCAGTCCCCCCCCCACGCACCTGTATATATGTCAGCCCCCCTTACACACCTGAATATATTTCAGCCCCCCCTCACACACCTGTATATATATCAGCACCCCCCCCCCCAAATACCTGTATATATGTCAGCGCCCCCCCCACACACCTGTATATATGTTAGCGCCCCCCCACACACCTGTATATATGTCAGCCCCCCCCCCCCCCACACACACCTGTATATATGTCAGCGCCCCTCACACCTGTATATATGTCAGCCCCCCTCACACACACCTGTATATATATATATATATATATATTTATGTCAGCCCCCCACACACCTGTATATTTGTCCGCCCCCCCAAAACCTGTATATATGTCAGCCCCCCCACACAAACCTGTATATATGGCAGCCCCCCCTTACACACACACCATATGTCAGCCCCCCCATACACACACCTGTATATATATAGCAGTCCCCCCTCCCACGCACCTGTATATATGTCAACCCCCTCACACACCTGTATATATTTCAGCCCCCCCACACACCTGTATATATATCAGCGCCCCCCCAAACACCTGTATATATGTCAGCGCCCCCCCCACACACCTGTATTTAAGTCAGCGCCCCCCACACACACACACACACCTGTATATATGTCTGCCCCCCCCCCACACACACACACCTGTATATATGTCAGTGCCCCCCCCCCACACACTTGTATATATGTCAGCGCCCCCCCCCCCCCACACACCTGTATATATGTCTGCCCCCCACCCACCCACACACACCTGTATATATGTCAGTGCCCCCCCCCCACACACACACACCTGTATATATGTCAGCACACCCCCCCCCCCCCACACACACACACACACACCTGTATACATGGCAGCCCCACATACACAAATCTGTACACACACAAGCCTCTGTCCCCTCCCTGTACACAAACGGCCCCCTCCCTTTCTTTCACAGCCCCTACTTGTAACTTCCTACCTGGTCCCAGCTCGTTTTTACAAAGCTGACAGTTTGCTGAGAAGCATAGTACAGGCAGATAGATCACTGTCACACGAGGGTGCACATGCACATAGTAGCCAGAGGTGGCAGTAAAGAGCTTAATGTCTAAAATCAATGACAGGAGAACAGCAGAAGCTGTGAAATCATTTCTATACTGCACAGCAGGGATCCCCTTCACCCGTCCTGCCTTCTTCTGGCCCGGGCAGGCCCCTTGTGCCCCGGGGCCCATTTTAGTTGTAACGGCTGTACCCCCCTGATGGCGGCCCTGATTACCCCCGCTTTACTGCTGGGCCCCTGCTGAAGCTTTCCCCCTTCTTCACTGTCCCCGGCTGGTGAGAAGACTGCTCGGGTACTGGCCCTAGCTTACTCACTGTAGTCTCCGGTAACAAGGTGGATGGTCCCTTAGTGGCGACAGCTTCCCCTCTACCTCTGACCAAAACTGGTTCCCTTTCCGGCTGAACCTTCACAACTTGGTTGGACCCCAATCCTGCAATCCCAACCCTACGCTGCTTCTCCTGCTCCTGGATAGGCCTCATACAGCCTAGCAGCCAGGTGTCCCCGGGATAGGCCTCTGGCTTGGCCTAGAAACCCGGGGCGACATAACACACATCCACCCAGACAGCAGGCCAAGGGACTAAAGAAACCCCTGCCAATTGGCTGAAACATCCCATCCATTCATACTCTGACTTTGCTGAGCCCCCTGTCATTTTAATGTCACCAGCACAGTGCCACCTAGTGACAGAAGAGAAAAGGTGCAGCAATTCCAGAATTAGAAGAGACTCAATTGATCTTCTAACAATCAGTCAGGATGATTAATACCTGACACACTAAAATTATTAGCAACCCTGCCTAAACACCAGGGTGCTACATCTGCAAAGGGTGGGCCAACTTAATATTGAACCCTACGGACTAAGACTGGGATGCCATTAGTTCATATAAAGGCAGGTGTCCAAAAACTTTTGACAATATAGTGTATCTACAACCCTGCAAGAGCATTCACGTTTTTTTTGAATAGCAGTGGTTGCCTCTATGACAAACCTGGCTTGGACCCTCTGATAGCAGCCAAAGATACCTTGATTGAAGAGCAATAAATCCATCCTAGCAATAAATCCATCCTAGGCCTCATGCACATGAATGCTTGGCAGCTCCTGTGTGTTAAGGCTGGCGCCAAGAGAGCAACACATTCCGCACAAGATACCAATACAAGTGAATGGCTATACAAGGTTGTTACATAGTTAGCTAGGCCGAAAAAAGACACTTGCTTGAATAAAGCCAATGGTTTCAGTATCAGTGTTTACCCATGCATGCGCATACAGTGCTTCTCCCCAAATGCGAAAGTGGGCCACTGGCACATCCCCCAGGTTGGTCAAGTAACCAAAATATTGATCATCTTCCCAAAACTAACCACACTAAATTTGATTAGAGACACAAAAACATAATGTTGGTTCTCCACACTAACCTAAGTTTTCTTTAGGGGAAACAGTTAAATCAGTGGAATTAATTCTGATTTAGGCCCCATGCACACGAGACGCCGATGCAAACTCTGCTGAACGCAAGTTTTAAAAATCAGAAAAATGCGTTTAAAAACGCGTGTTTTGCCGCGTTTTCATGCTGCGTTTTACCGTGTTTGCGTCTATAAGCATTTGTAAAGATAACATCATATAGACCCTCCCCAAGCTCAGAAAGCATGTATTATTAACTATTTCTGCCATTTTGATCAGCGTGAGCAGCAGCAGTAGAGAGAGCAGTTGTACACTTGCATTTGCCTCTCGTTCTGTGGGTTTTTTTTGGAAATGGATCCCATATTAAATATGTCAGGAAATGCTCCTGATGTTGCTCTTGATGAGGCATAGCATCAATTGCGTGAGAGGTCCAGAGTCAGAGCTCGTCGATATTGGACCCATCCGTTGATGGCACAGCGAATGTCCGTTGGATATTTCACAAACATGGTGGGGGGTTGGGGCTGACTAGACATTGGTATGCAGGTTTTTCTTTGTGAAAAAAAGACATTGCTATGCTTTGGTCAGACTAGGTGGAGTCACTGATTAGATTAGAAATTGGATGAAGGGTTGGGGCAAAGAAGTGGAGGCATTCCTCATTGTCTAAGCCACCTAAAAAAAGTAGAGATTTTTTATGGCATTGCATCGGTGAGTATATACGCTCTATGAACTATCTAAAGTAATTACGACATTTTAAACCAATTTTTTTAGTATTTTTTATGGTTTTTCTGAGTTTTCTGGTCCAAATAATTGGTCACACGGGTGCCGCGTTTAGCCGCGTTTTGCGTCTGAAACGTGGAAAAGCAAAGTGTCTGAACCCATTTTTTTGCTTCTGGAAAAACGAGGTTAAACGCAACTGCATAAAAACGGGAAAAAACTAGACTGTGTACATGGACACATAGGATAACATTGCATGCGCTCAGGGGCAGTTGAAAAAAGTGTCCAACTGCCTCTGAACGCGCGTTTAACAGCGTCTCGTGTGCATGGGGCCTTAAAGCAAATATGTTCTGTCTAACCTGTATAAAAAAAGATATGTGTACTTACCTATTTGTAATCCTCTCCAGTCCAGTCATTCGATTCTGCAGGTCTATGTAAGGGAAGCGCTCGACAGTGACTCTCCCTCCTTTCCCCTGCAGCAGGGGAGATAGAACTGCAGGATATTGTTACTGGACCAGAGCAGATAAAGAATAGGTAAGTATGTAAGTTGTAATATGTCTGCCTTAGTAAGTTAGAGGCTGGCTTCTAGTCTGAGTTTACACAAGCTGTGGGCTCTCTCTTATCTTCTATGTGATGTTGCTGGGTGTCTCAATGTCCAATCCCCAACTACCAGAATTGTCACCTTGAAAAGCTGACCCATATTTTGGATTTGTATATTGAACTCAGTGGAGCTGGTTCATTTGCGTTTAGTGCTTTGTGCTTTTAGTGTTCTGCAGTGGTTACCGGGCTGCTTTCAAACTGCACTGAGCCATAGACCTCTGTTATTACCTAAGGGTTTGGTGCTCTTTCAGAAAGCGCACCACACCTGCAGGACATAATAGAATTCTATGGCAAAGTGCAGCTAACCCACAGGAAAGCCAGAGGTGCACTGCTCTATGTAAACCACAGCACATCAGTGTGAAAGCAGCCTTAGGCCCCTTTCACATGATTGGTCCAAACCAATCAGACCCTCAATTCACCTCTATGGAGCGGCAAATGTAAACAGACTTGTGTCCATTTACACCTGCCTACCTTCAATCCGATCTGCTAAAAAAAAAAAAAAAAAAACAGAAGGGGATCTGTCCATCTGGGTGGATCGGAGGGCCCATAGAGTAGACTGCGCTGTGTCCGTGTCCGCTCTGCATATGCGGAGTGTATACAGACCTGTCATCCACCCACTCCGCTCATTGTGGCCCGCAACCGGTTACCAAGTCGCTTAAGTGGCCCTCGCTCTTCAAAAGGTTGGCCACCCCTGGTCTATTGCTTTGCCCTGTATGGCCAAAGCACAGATTCTACTTAAGCTTTGTTCAGGCTTTTAAATAGGGTCCTAGCAGGTGTTTCTGAGCCCACCTGCCAAAGCTCTCCCCGAACGACTAGGCCCATTATATGAGCAGTGGGTGCACAGTAGCCCTAACACTGAATACAACAGCCATTCTCAACCAGAGTTCCATGAAACCCTAGGGTTCCTCCAAAAATTGCTAGGGGTTCCTTGATCTGTGGCTGATTGACCTTCCATCTGTTGGTGCCTTCATAGTTTTGGATCCAGCAACACTTGGCACAGAGCCAGCGGCATAAAACTGATGATATTTTATTGCTGTCTGAATGGTGGTATTCTGATCAACTGGGGGGGGGGGGGGGGGTCACAGGTGTACATTTCCCATAATGCTCATGCACTCTGCAGTGTAGCTGAGCATCATGGGAAATGTAGTTCCAAAACATCTGGGGTGCCCAAGTTTGCCATCACTGCCCTAGGGTAAAAAGGTTGAGAAAGGCTTGTATACAAGATTCAGGCCATGGCCGCCTTTCAATTTGTATGACTAACCCCAGTGGGGCCTGTTGCAAGAAGAGCAGTCTGACGCAGGCAGGATTCTGTCTCAATAACCCAGACATTGGACACTCCTCGGCAGCATCCATTTCAACCCAACCACATACTCTTTGACTCTTAAGCCCCATACACACGGTCGGATTTTCGCATGGATTCTGTCCGATCGGACAATGTTGTCGAAAAATCCGACCGTGTGTATGCACCATCGGACAGTGTACGTCGGATTGTCCGACGGACAAAGTCCTATCTCCTGCTGGATAGATTTTTGGACAACAAGGTCCGATCACACCAAATCCGATCGTGTGTATGGTAGTCCGACGGACAAAGTGCTACGCATGCTCAGATCACATTAGAAGACCAAAGCTATTGGCTACTAGCCTCTACGTAGTCCCGTCGTAGGCAACAAACGTCACCACGTTCAGAATGATCGGATTTTCCGACAACTTTGTCCGACCGTGTGTACGCAAAACCAACATTGGACAAAGTACGACGGACATGATCCGACGGACCTGGTCCTCGGATAATCCGCGCGTGTGTATGGGGCTTTATTTCTACTATTTTGTGTTACATTTGTAATAATCAGAATCATTTGTACATCAGTAATCATCCATCTTTACCATGACTGGTCAAATGTTTGTACAGACAATGAATCGCTGATGAATTCCTACCAATCAATTTGCTATTAGTATCTAGGAATGAAGGACAGCTGTAGTACTTGTAGTGTCTGCCTGCTCTCCCAAGGGAAGTGGGTCTCTCCTCCCGAAACCACAGAGCCTTATTGATATTTAATTAATATCCAATTATGTAGGCCCTGTCTGTGCTGGACTGACCTTCCCTCTGTTCAATAGGATCAATGAACCACCCAACTAACCAACCAACCAACCATACAATATCTCAACAAATGAATTGCCCAACATAGGGGGGCAAATTGTATAGATCAAGACTCAGCAGTCTTTCTACGCCTTAAGGAAAAGTGGCATTCTTTCAAGGACAGTGAGGTGCACATTTTGGACAGAAAGGACAACTGGTTCCCAAGAGGTGTGAGAGAGGCCATCTACGTCAAACCAAAATGACCATCCCTGAATGAGATGGTGGGCCTTCAACGCCATCTGTCTTCCACATATAATTCCATTTTAACATCTCTACCTGGACTATTTGACCTTTCACCTTTAGCCATGTATGTCGAGGAATAAGCCCCCGTACACACGGTTGGAAAATCCGACCGCAAAATCCGTCAGATTTTTTCCAACGGACTTTGTCCGAAACTGGTGTTGCATACACACGGTCGGACAAAGTTATCAGAAAATCCGATCATTCCGAGCGTGATGACGTTCATTTGTTACGACGGGACTACGTTCACGTTAGTAGCCAATAGCTTTGATCTGGTAATTTGATCTGAGCATGCGTGCCACTTTGTCCGTCAGAATTCTCGGCACACGATCGGAAAAAGTCTGATCGGATTTTGTTGTCGGAAAATTTGAGATCCTGCTCAAATTCCGACGGAAAAAGTCCGATAGAGCCCATACATGGTCGGATTTTCCGACAACGTAATCTGATCAGACTTTTCCCGACGGATTTTCTAACCGTGTGTACGGGGCATTACACTTATGCAGACCTCCTGACACCAAGGATGGGATAACTAGAACAAGGAAGGTTACACAACTTTCACCCCTCCCATCCTGTTCTTGGACAATCAACATCTACACATTCCATGGTGACTGGATTAAGACAGGGGTCTCCAAACTTTCTAAACAAGGGACCAGTTTAGTGCCCCATCGTTGATGTCCGAGGGAGGAAGAGTGGCCATCATTTGTGTAAGTGGGAGGAATAGTGTCCCATCAATGGTTTCAGTGGGAGGAATAGTGCCCAAACATTGGTATCAAAGGGAATAATAGGGTCATTTGGAGGAATAGTGCCCCATTACTGGTATCAGTGGGAGGAATAGTACCCCATCATTGGTGTCAGTGGGAGGAAATGTGCCCCATCCTTGGTGTCAGTGGGAGGAATATTGCCCTATCATTGGTGTCAGTAGGTGGACTAGTGCTCCATTGTTGGTGTTAGTGGCAAGAATTATGCCTCCATTGTTGGTGCCAGTAGGAGGAATAGTTCCCCAAGAGCCGGATAAAGGCAAGAAAAGGGCTGCATCCAGCCCACGGGCCACAGTTTAGAGACCACTGGATTGAGACGCTGGTGCTACCTGTGTAGAAATAACTGCTGGAGAATGTTACAATCACTCATTAGATCTGAAGACGTGCCTTGAAGAAGCTAACAGATGCCTTCAAAATTAGAGCGGACCTTCAGTAATTTTTTCATCTTTTCATCTATTAAATCTGCTGCCCTTGTTGTTTTAACTTTGGATAGTAAAGCACATTTTTCTGCCAGTAAATATCTTATACAGCCCACTTCCTGTTTCTTGTCTGGTCATTAGCCTAGGCTTATGACATCATCCACAGCTCTCTCTCTCACTCTCGTGAGAGTTTGCCAGCAAGGGAGGGGGAGGGGGTAGGGGTAGGAGAGCGGAGGAGGGATGACTCATAGGAGAGCCAGGGAGAGCTGCAGAGCTGGAAGGGGCTAGATGAGGATGGAGATTTGAGGAGACTGCAGAGATCCACTTTTATTCATAGAGAGAGGAGAAATGTGCAGGCAAGCAGTGGTGTAAGTGTGTCCGTCTGCCTGTATATGTATGTGGGTGTCCGTGTAAACCCAGGAAGTGAACAGGCAGCAGCTTCAGCTGCCCACAGTTAAAATGACTGCAGCCAGAATTAGTGGAGGGAGATTTCTGCAGCATATTTGGCTAGTACAGAATCACAGTATATATAACATAATACGCAAAGTGGTTGCAGGGAAGTTCAGACTGGCAAAGATGTTTTTATTACAAATTATGTGAGCAGACTGCAGTTCCTCTTTAAGGATGGAAGTCCAGCTGAATGAGACTAACGTCTGCTAGCTTTTTCAATTTTTTCTATAAATATTTTAATAAAATATTGTGCAAGTTACAAATAAAAATGAAAACTAGAGAATGGTTCTGCGCTATAGACCCCTTCCAGTCTTCTGGAATTCAAAGTAATGCAGAAGAGGAGGAGGAGGAGGAGAAGATCTCGAGTGGTCCTCTGCAGTGATGTAAGTAACTGAGTTAAAATAAACGGAGTTACATAACGCAGTTACTTTAGAGGGTAACGAGTAATCTAACTGATTACTTTTCCCCTCATGGTAACGCAGTTCCCATTACTTGGGCGGAGTTACCTCAATTACATCTACCGCCACTAGATGGCAGTAGTGTAATTCTGGTGTCCTGCCAAAAAAAGTTCCCCCGCCGGATAAGCACCCCCTGTTTTGCACAGGCGCAGCGCTTGCGCAGTACGAAGGACTACGGAGCTTCCGAAAATTTCCGAACCTAAACAGCTCTGAGTGAACTCTACACCGCGCAGGCGCAGTTAACATGTAATTGTACGAGGCGATGCCGCACGCTCCCGAAGCTCGTGCTACTCTGCAAGGGGCGTCTATCGTGTAACTAAGGGGTGGGTCTAGTATTACTGTAACCAAGGGGCGCATTTATTATTATTGTTATAAAGCGAGCTCTGCCCATTAATTTAACATTCGCCCTCTTCTGTAGCCATCCGCCCCTTACACGATATAATAATAATAGACCCGCCCCTTGCTTACACGCTATAACAGATCTGCCCCTTGTAACTCTTGGTTACACGATATATAACAATAATAATAAATGCGCCCCTTTGCTTACAGTAATACTAGACCCGCCCCTTAGTTACACGTATAGAATATTAAAAAAAAAATCACAGTTACTTTGCTGCGTAACTAATTACTTTTCCAATGTAGTAACTGAGTTACTAACGCAATTACTTTTTTGGGAGAAGTAATTTGTAACTTAACTAATTTACTTTTTTAAAGTAAGATGACCAACACTGCTCCTCTGTGTTGAAAAGGTTGAGAAATGCTGTTTTTAGGTAGTTAGAGGGCTAATGTAAGAATGAAGCATCAGTTCCACCTAGTGGATGAATATGTTCATTACAGCTTTGCATGGTTAAAGTAAAGCTCCACTCAAAAAGCCAAGCAAAAAGCTGAAGTGGTTCATCAACAAGCTGACAAACTTTATGACTGTCAATTTAGAGAGAGAGACTAGCTGGACCTTAAAAAGGGTACAAGACCACTCAAATGTGAAATCAATATCCAAAGGCATATGGAGGACAGAATACATGAGGGCACAAAGAGAATGCTGGTGTACGTGTGTGGAAGCAGGAAGGGATCTGGAATGTAGAGGGGATCCAGAAGAGGGAGAGAAGATGCAAAGACACTCAAGGAGATAACCAAGAAACACACCAGAAATAAGCTCTGAGAAAGAACCACTATACGGATAAGCCAGAGAAGAAAGCCAACCACTTTGCCCCAACCATGCCCCAGAGCACCACTGACCAACAGCTGGACAAACACCCTTCAGGTAGATTTTCCTGACTGCTCCTTTGCAAACAGCTTCTAGAACTTCTTACCCCATGCCTTCCTCTCCATAGGTGTGACACAACTTCCAACAGACTTCTGAATGAACCCGAAATCTAGCGGATGGAAATAGAAGAAGGACATGCTGCAAGACCCAGAAGTTGCTCAGACTGGGGCTTTCAATGGAAGCCGATATCAATCAAGTGTACAGCCCATTATATGAAGATCAGACGAACTATTCAGATAGGAGCGCCCCAGATATAAAGGGTTCCAGTGGTTGCACCCTAATGCTAGGTACTCACGGGTAGTTTTTATTTTTTCGTGGGCTGAACAGAAAAAAAAAACTGAGGGGTCGCCATACTAACTATGCAATGTTAGTGAGGTGAAATCCCGTGGTAAGCTATTGTGTTCTGATGGGGGAACTGCCCCCACCCCCGCCAGAACACACTGATTAGCGTTCACAGCCATTGGCTGCAAGCGATGATTGGATGCTGGTTTTCCAGCATGCCCGTTCAATAAAAGCCAGTCTGTTGGACAGGCTACTTGTAGGTAGGTGCAGTCTACTTTCTCCACTGCAGGTGGAGCTACCTGCCGTAGCGCTGCAGCTGGAGAGGAAGCCAGGAGGAACATGGTTCCTCTATGGTTTCCTGGGGAAGTGATCTGATTGGATGCTGCCACCCCACGTGACTCTGGCGACCATCTTGGGTCAAGCAAATCCTTTTTAAGGCCCCGGCTTCCAGGTTTGGCACGCTTTTGGCGAGTTGGCAGAGTAGGGACAGGTGCACCGCCTATGAGGAACAGTATTAGCGCTAGGAAAAGGTTCCTGACGAGGTGGGAAAGCGTAGGGTTACATAGCTTCTGGACACCTTCCTGATTGGGCATGAGACGGCCAAGCCGCATTCTGTCCTCTCTCAACAGATGTTGTCAGTCCGGCTGGAATCTCCTCCTTCACGTGTTTGGAAACTCTGGGGTTGATTTACTAAAGGCAAATCGACTGTGCACTTTGTAAAAGTGCAGTTGCACTCTGCAAGAGCAGTTGCTCCAGAGCTTAGAAAATGAGCATAAAGAGGAAGTAAACGCTGATGGGTTTTACTTCCTTTTTTGCTCCCTGCAAAGCCTGCAAATTAAAAGCATAATGGGCTAGTATGCATTGCATACTAGCCCATTATGTGACACTTACCTGTGCAGGCTGGGTACATCTTCACCCCTCTACCTTCAGGGGGCCGTGGACTCCAGCTTTGTGACTGGCCGGAGCCGCGTGACGTCACTCCTGCGCATGCGCGTGGGAGCAGTCAGTAACGACACACACTGGAGGAAAAAACGGCATGGAGGTCCGTTTCTTCACAGCGCATGCGCTGATTACATCATCGGTGCACTACAAGTGAAATATCTACTAAACGGCGCACGTTTAGGAGATATTTCCACTACCTATAGGTAAGCCTTATTCTAGGCCAGTGATGGCGAACGCGTGGCACGCGTGCCGCTGCCGGCACGCCGAGCCTTCTCTGTGGGCACGCCGTGACTACAGTCATACACTGTAGTCACGCCGTCCGCTCCCGCGGACTACATCTCCCACAGTTCTCTGGGGAGAACCCTCCCTCCCAGAGAACACTGAAGCCACGCCCCCCGCTGACATCTGACGCACATGCGTGGGAAATCACCTGACACAAGGACACCACCGGAGCGACTAGGGCGAACGGAGCAACCGGAGCAACTGGGGACTGACCCCCACACCGATTTCAGCAATTCAAGTGAGTTTTATAACTAATTGCCGACCGGGCCATAGCCAAAAGATGGCTACAGCACGGTCGGCTTATTCTGGGAGGGCGTCCATGGACGTCCTCCCAGAGAATCTTGCTCCCGCCCGCCCTACAGTGCGAGGGGAGAGGGGAAAAGAGAGAGAAATGCAATGCTCTGCCCATACTATGCAATGCTGTGCAATACTCTGCCCATGCTGTGCAATACTCTGCCCATGCTGTGCAATACTCTGCCCATACTATGCAATGCTGTGCAATACTCTGCCCATGCTGTGCAATACTCTGCCCATGCTGTGCAATACTCTGCCCATACTGTGCAATACTCTGCCCATACTGTGCAATACTCTGCCCATGCTATGCAATACTCTGCCCATACTGTGCAATACTCTGCCCATACTGTGCAATACTCTGCCCATACTGTGCAATACTCTGCCCATACTGTGCAATACTCTGCCCATGCTGTGCAATACTCTGCCCATGCTGTGCAATACTCTGCCCATGCTGTGCAATACTCTGCCCATACTGTGCAATACTCTGCCCATACTGTGCAATACTCTGCCCATACTGTGCAATACTCTGCCCATGCTATGCAATACTCTGCCCATGCTGTGCAATACTCTGCCCATACTGTGCAATACTCTGCCCATACTGTGCAATACTCTGCCCATACTGTGCAATACTCTGCCCATACTATGGAATACTCTGCCCATGCTGTGCAATACTCTGCCCATGCTGTGCAATACTCTGCCCATGCTGTGCAATACTCTGCCCATACTGTGCAATACTCTGCCCATACTGTGCAATACTCTGCCCATACTGTGCAATACTCTGCCCATGCTGTGCAATACTCTGCCCATGCTGTGCAATACTCTGCCCATGCTGTGCAATACTCTGCCCATGCTGTGCAATACTCTGCCCATGCTGTGCAATACTCTGCCCATGCTGTGCAATACTCTGCCCATGCTGTGCAATACTCTGCCCATGCTGTGCAATACTCTGCCCATACTATGCAATGCTGTGCAATACTCTGCCCATGCTGTGCAATACTCTGCCCATGCTGTGCAATACTCTGCCCATGCTGTGCAATACTCTGCCCATACTATGCAATGCTGTGCAATACTCTGCCCATGCTGTGCAATACTCTGCCCATGCTGTGCAATACTCTGCCCATGCTGTGCAATACTCTGCCCATACTGTGCAATACTCTGCCCATACTGTGCAATACTCTGCCCATACTGTGCAATACTCTGCCCATGCTATGCAATACTCTGCCCATACTGTGCAATACTCTGCCCATGCTATGCAATACTCTGCCCATGCTGTGCAATACTCTGCCCATACTGTGCAATACTCTGCCCATACTGTGCAATACTCTGCCCATACTGTGCAATACTCTGCCCATACTGTGCAATACTCTGCCCATGCTGTGCAATACTCTGCCCATGCTGTGCAATACTCTGCCCATACTGTGCAATACTCTGCCCATACTGTGCAATACTCTGCCCATACTGTGCAATACTCTGCCCATACTGTGCAATACTCTGCCCATACTATGGAATACTCTGCCCATGCTGTGCAATACTCTGCCCATGCTGTGCAATACTCTGCCCATGCTGTGCAATACTCTGCCCATGCTGTGCAATACTCTGCCCATACTGTGCAATACTCTGCCCATACTGTGCAATACTCTGCCCATACTGTGCAATACTCTGCCCAAGCTGTGCAATACTCTGCCCATGCTGTGCAATACTCTGCCCATGCTGTGCAATACTCTGCCCATACTATGCAATACTCTGCCCATGCTGTGCAATACTCTGCCCATGCTGTGCAATACTCTGCCCATGCTGTGCAATACTCTGCCCATGCTGTGCAATACTCTGCTGTTAATTAGTTAGAAAAACTGTACGAATTGTTTTTTCTAAACTAAAACCTCGTTATTCAGGTTTATTTGCCGTGTTGGCACTTTGAAAAAAATAAGTCGTTTTGGTTTGCAGTTTGGGCACTCGGGCTCAAAAAGGTTCGCCATCACTGTTCTAGGCTATAGTTAAAAGTAGAGAGGGTTTACAACCACTATAAGTTCTCCTGACTTCCATCATCCTATCATGTGCAAGCAAAAATGCTGTTTTTTTTAATTTTACTTGCACGTGATTGGGTATTCTTTACAAAATGAAATTTTACCTCATTTACTAAACTCTGGAGCAACTGCATTTGGAGAGTGCAACTGCACTTTGCAAAGTGCACAGTCTATCTGCATTTAGTAAATCAACCCCTGCGAGTGTACCCGGCTGGGTAGCTTTCCCACTGGGTCTGTTGTGAACTGTCACTATATTACTTCAATACAAGTTTTTCATTGCACCCGACTGTGTGAATTATTGCCGTTGCACACGCTGCACCCCACCCACATGCTGTACACACTGGCTGAATGTTGGCCGGTTTCTGTTCAGCTGGCCAATACCGTCCCGTATGAACCAGCCTTAGGCCCCTTTCACACTTAAGCCAGGTTCAGACTGCTGCGATGCGGGAACGCTGCGAATCTACTGCGGGTTCCCGCATCGCATGTCTCCCGCCGGCAGTTCACACTGCCCTATGCGAGCTGCTGGGAGTGTCAGTGAAATGTTAATGACACCCCCATATCAGTTCGCATATCGCAGTGCGATCTGCACACTCGGACAGGAATCGGATCGCATGGTGAGAACACCCATGCAATCCGATTCTGCTGCAGACCAAAAAAAGGGTCCTGTGCGAGTTTGGGCCGAATGCGATGCAAATTCAGCCATACTATCTGTATGGCTGAAATCGCATCGCACAGAGATCGCATATGATTTGCACTGCAGTGCGGTGTGAATCATATCCGATCTCGGACATCGCAGCAGTCTGAACCCGGCCTTATACGACTTGTCCCACGATTTGGGACTGCAAAGTAGCATGACAAGGCGTTCCCCATGATTTCCAATGACAGACATTCATATTAGTACGACTTCAAGTTGTTCCGTCTTCAAAGTAGTCCCTGCACTACTTTGGTCCGATTTTGATGCCACTTACACAGGCATTCCTTGAAATTGCGGCAAAATCGCGGTAAAAATCGCGCCCGCGAATCGCGGTAAAATCGCGCCACTTTGAAGTCGCACATGCGGGAAAGGGGCCTAAAGCAATCAAAGATCATCAGACCCCACTGCAATCTGTTATGACCCTCTTTATTATCAAAGAATCACAGCATACAAAGTGAAAAGTAAAAATGTTCTGAACGGGTAGGGGAGGGAAATTTCATTATGAAGCGTGCATTCCGAAAATTGCAATGCTTCATTAATTTAAAAGAATAGCCCAGGAATTCCACCACGGAGCCCTGGGACCATTGTTTGTTCTTCCAGTGGGATGTTTGGTTTCAGGACCTGTGCCGAGTGGCTGCCCTTCAAAATTTTTCAACATTGCGGTCGAAAAACGAACTTCGATTTGACCCCACTAACCCTAAGAAAATCAGGTGAACATTCTTAACCACTTTAAGACCAGCCTCGTTTTGGATCTAGGTGTTTATATGTTTAAAACAGGTTTTATTGCTAGAAAATTACTTAGAACCCCCAAACATTATATATTGTTTTTTTTTACTAACACCCTAGAGAATAAAATGGCGGTCATTGCAATACTTTTTTTTCACACCGTATTTGCGCAGCGGTCTTACAAGTGCAATTTTTTGGAAAAAAAAAGATTTTTTTAATAAAAAAAAATATTTTTTTAATAAAAAAATAAGACAACAGTAAAGTTAGTCCAAATTTTTTTATATATCGTGAAAGGTAATGTTACGCCGAGTAAATTGATACCCAACATGTCACGCTTCAAAATTGCGCCCGCTCGTGGAATGGCGTCAAACTTTTACAATCAAAAATCTTCATAGGCGAAGTTTAAAAAATTCTAAAGGTTGCATGTTTTGCGTTACAGAGGGGGTCTAGGGCTAGAATTATTGCTCTCGCTCTACCAAACGTGGCGATACATCACATGTGTGGTTTGACCACCGTTTTCGTATGCGTTCGCTTCTGCACGTGAGCTCGTTGGGACGGGGCGCTTTAAAAAAAAAACATTTTTTTTTTCTAATTTATTTTACTTGATTTTATTTATTTTTACACTGTTTTTAAAAAAATAAAATAAATTGGGTCACTTTTATTCCTATTACAAGGAATGTAAACATCCCTTGTAATAGAAAAAAAAGCATGACAGGACCTCTTTTATATGAGATCTGGGGTCAAAAAGTCCTCAGATCTCATATTTGGACTTGCAAAAAAAAAATAATTTTATTTGAAAAAATGACATTGAAAAAATGTGCCTTTAAGAGGTATGGGCGGAAGTGACGTACCCATCACAAGGCAGGACCCGATCGGCACCTCTCCCGCCGCTGATGACGGTGATCTCGCAGCGAATCTGCCGCAGGGACCACCATTATAGTAAACACGACCGGCGCCCGAAGAGATGGATGTCTCGGTTGTGGCAGCAGCTGCTGCCGTTACCGAGATAACCCTCTTCAAAAAAGGGACGTACATCGTCGTGCGCTGGTCGTAAAGTGGTTAAAGTGGTTGTAAACCCTTACAGACCACTTTGACCTACAGATAAGCCGTGATTAATGCTTACCTGTAGGTCCAAGAAATATCTCCCAAACCTAAAAGGTTTAAGAGATATTTACAGAAATAGAGGCGCCGTAGACAACAGCGCAGGCACACTGGGCATGCCGCAAGTAAAGGCAAACATGCCATCACTTACGGCTCCCGCGCACATGTGTTGGAGTGACGTCATCGCTGCTCCGGCCACTCACAGCGCCGGAGCAGCGATACCCGGAAAGAAGATGGACGCTTCGTGCAACAGGGGACAGCGGTGACATCGCTGGCTCCTGTGTCAGGTAAGTGACACATAATGGGCTACTAGGCGATGCATAGTAGTCCATTATGCTTTACCTTTGCAGGGAAACAAAGAGGAAGTAAACCCATCAGGGTTTACTTCCTCTTTAAAATTAAAAAATTTCAAACAAAATTCAACTAGTTTATTGGCAGCTTTATTGTGTTGCTTGATAAATGCTCCACAGCTTGGGAAGTCAGGCTATTGGCAGAGAAGTAAGACCCCTTTCAAACTGGAGGCGTTTTTCAGGCGCTAAGGCTACTCCCGCACTGGGGCATTGGGGGTGCCGGTGGTAAAGTGCTGCTATCTTTAGCGGCGCTTTATCGGCACGTCATTTTGCTGTGCTTTTCGGCCGCTAGTGGTTTTAACCCTTGCTAACAGCCGAAAAAGGGTTAAAAGCACCCGCAAAGCGCCACTGCAGCAGCGCATTGCTGGCGATACGGCGGCGCTGCCCATTGAGAAGCACTCAGGCTTTCACACTGGAGTGAGAGGAGAGGCTCTTTACAGGTTTACAGGCGCTTTGCAGGCGCTATTTTTGCTATTGTCTTCCCGATTTTCCTCCTGGCCAATCAGGAAGCGGGTCCTGAGACACGATTTGCCGAGAGGAGAAGCGATCGGTTTGGCCACAGAGGTAAGGAGGAGGGAAGCCACCGAAGAGGAAGCCACCATGAAGCCCGAGGAGCAGGGGGAAGCCACTGAGGAGGAAGCCGTCGCTGGAGGAGGAGAGGCAGGAAGCTGCCCGCGACCTAAATGGGGTAAGTGCGGGGTTGATAGACTGACCCACCGGGCAGGGGTGCAGGGTGCAGGGCCGACCGATGAGGGGGGTATCTTGTTTGCCGCCCCCCCCCCCCCCAAAAAATATACAGCACCAGCTGCCACTGCTTTGAACCCTTTCACAGAATATGAATCATACATGTGTTTGTGTGTTGAGGCATGCTGCA
Source organism: Lithobates sylvaticus (assembly GCA_028564925.1). Classification (NCBI taxonomy): domain Eukaryota; kingdom Metazoa; phylum Chordata; class Amphibia; order Anura; family Ranidae; genus Lithobates; species Lithobates sylvaticus. The sequence goes on along the minus strand of CM053027.1, from coordinate 603,963,605 downwards.
TTGGGCAGGTTAATTGAAATGAAAGGAAAGCAGAAAAATAAAAAAATATATTTTTTTCTACACAAAGCTTATGCAGTGCAATTAACTTTGCATTGAAATGCACTGCAACGCGCATCCATGATTACCACGCGGCAGGGCCGGGACAAGGGGTGGGCAGGAGGGGAGGCTGCCCCTGGCGCAATGGTTTATTGCAGGGTTGGGGGGGCACCCTGACCCTAACCTTTAGAGAAAGGGGGCGCAGTTTGGCATCTTTGCCCTGGGCACTGGGTGACCTTGTCCCGTCACTGCCACGTGGTATAATAACATGCATGTAGTGTGAACGAGCCCCAGCGGCCACGTCTCACCAAGCCACTGTTGATAGAGTCTACAAGCTCTTGTTTATCGGTGTCCTTTTCGGACACAAAAACACTTTTACAATAAACATTTTCATTTCTTCTTGTGGAAGTTGAAGGAAAGCGCACGCACATCCTGTAACAACTCACACGACCCCTCCATTGTGTGACCGGGTCCTTTGTCAGTGGCTGGGATGGAGGTAATTTGATAAAGTGTCTCCTATGAGAGCAGAAGTCGGGTCACAAATGTCAGCACTTGCAAAAAAAACATTTGCCAGGCTCCTATTGTTTTAATTGTTACAATAAATTGTCCGCGAGTGATTGAAGAGCCCTTCCCGGTAGACACTATTAAAATGTCATCTGTGCCAAAAATACTAGGAGTAACGGCCAGCGCCAGAGGTTTATGGCCACTGCATGGCAATCTATATGCTAATGTGAACTTCTGAAGGCTTGTAAAAGCAATTGTCCATGGCTATCAAAAAGATTTCATTCCTGGGGGTCTAATTTTATCATAAAAGTGAAACTGTACTCCACTTAAAGTGAACACGTCATGATATACGCGGGAGCTGCCCTTGTTGTCGTGGGTTTTTAAAGGTTTGAGGCTGTCATTCTTATGCCAGCATTGGCTTCCAAGTACGCCATTGGCCTACCTGGCTAGGTATTGAAGCCAAGATGGCAGCCTTGCAGTTTGAGAAAAATGGTAGTGGGAGGTCTTACATCTCTATCCTCATAATTTTACTGAGCATGTGATGAAAGAGTACTTTTGATGAAAACAGAATGTGAAATTGACTAATGCCCCGTACACACGGTCGGATATTCCGATGGAAAAAGTCTGATCGAATTATGTTGGTCGGAAAAAATCCAATCGTGTGCAGGCTTTTTCCATCGGAAAAAAATTTGAGAGCAGGATCTAAAATTTTCCAACAACAAAATCCGAATGGACTTTTTCCGATCAGGTGTAGAGAATTCCTACGCACAAAGTGCCACGCATGCTCAGAAGAAATTTGGAGACGAAGGCTATTGGCTACAGGCCTCTACGTAGTCCCGTGGTATGTTTTGTACGTCACCTCGTTCCGTACGATCGGATTTTCCGACAACTTTGTCCGACCGTGTGTGTGCAACACAAGTTTCGGACAAAATCCGTTGGAAAAAAATACAACGGATTTTGTGGTCGGAATGTCCGACCGTGTGTGTGCAACACAAGTTTCGGACAAAATCCGTCGGAAAAAAATCCAACGGATTTTGTGGTCGGGATGTCCGACCGTGTGTACAAGGCATTATAAGGGGGCTTGCGAATGGTTGTGTGATGGCGCCAAGAGTGCAAGTCCCTGTCCCGCTTCCACTTGCTACCAGAACAACAATCCACTTGCTTGAGGCTTTAACCCTCCACCATCTTGTGCCCATCTCCTTGACAGAACCAATTTAAATTATTTTTTTCCATAAAAAATTGTATTGAGTAAAGAGGTAAATCCATCACAGTGGATTATGTTTACAGAAACAAATAACATTGAATGTGTGGTAGAAAACAGGTTACTTCGACAGGTAACATTTTTGGAAGGTTAGGCTTGGTAGTGGATTAATGACAAAAAGCGGGGAAATATCATGTTTCACAACTGATAAGTGATTACCGTATATACTCGAGTATAAGCCGAGTTTTCAGCACATTTTTTTTTTGTGCTGAAAATGCCCCCCTCGGCTTATACTCGAGTCAAGCACTTTTCTGCAGCAGAGAATGACATTTTCTGACCCAACTTTGGTGCCCTGTATCTCGGGGCCACTTGGTACTAGAAACCCCAATTCGGTGTGCAAACCCAGTGGAACCATCACTACAATATATCCAATGATGGGGTTCCTAGCACCAAGTGGCCCCGAGATACGGGGCCCCAAAGTCGGTTCGGAAAATGTCATTCTCTGCTGCAGAAAAGTGCTTGACATTTTCTGACCCGACTTTGGGGTCGGGTCGGCTTTAGCGTCTGATGCTAGGAACTCCATCTTTGGACATGTTGTAGTGATAGTTCCACTGGGTTTGCACACCAAATTGAAAGTGGAACCATCACTAGTTCCTAGAACCAAGTGGCCCGGAGATACGGGGCCCCAAAGTCGGTCAACTGTGTCCTTCTGCCGCAATGTCATTTCGGGACCCTTTGGGTTCAGAGACCCCAAATTTTGACTGCAGCTAGGGGGCCTCTAGGAACCCTTAACTACCAAGTTCGGGGGACCTATGGCTGCAAATGGGCACAGTGAGGCTGCAAATGGGCATTATTGACCCTCTTATCCACTTACAGTAGCTGCGCATTTCTCAACCTAGACTTATACTTGAGTCAATAAGTTTTCCCATTTTTTGTGGTAAAATTAGGTGCCTCGGCTTATACTCAAGTATATACAGTATTCTCTTTTCCCCTATCTCAAGGGTTGCATATCAAAAGAGTCTGAATGACTCATAATGGTCGCCAGGGATGTTTATTCGGGTTTTTGTGAAGTAGGTGTGTAATGTTTGGTAGTCAATTCCAAGGTTAGTCACTGTATCATTGGAGCTTATGTGTTAAGAGTACCAAGTAATTTGTTGAATGTGGAAAGGCGGTTGAGATGTAAACTGTTGTGGCTGCCAGCTGGTCTGTTGCAGCTGAGGTAGGACTTATTTTTTACGCTAGGTAAACGTCTGGATAAGGTACAGGCGATCCCCAAGTTACGAACTCGTTAGGGACTGCCCGCCTGTTCTTAAGTCGGAATTGTTCGTAAGTCGGCCGCGCATGCGCAGACCGACAATTACGGATATTTCCGGACATTTCCGATGTTCCGTCTATTGCCGCTCTGCGCATGCGCGGCAAATTACGGACATTTCCGAAGTTTGCCGGCATTTTCCGAGGCTCCGTATGGCCGCGCATGCGCAGAACGGCCGGAGGATGGCGGAAAATGGCGGAGGGTCCCCGCAGCGCCCCGTTCGTAAGTAGGGGATGTTTGTAGGTCGGGCGTTCGTAAGTCGGGGACCCCCTGTATAGAGTTTCTGTATGTCCGAGGTCTGAGTAGGGTCCAGGGGTGTGATGATATGAAGGGGGAGATGGCGAAGTGGAAGGGGGGGGGTTGGGTGGGAATGGGTAAGGGTGACGGAGAGGGTGGGTTAGTTACCATCGCTCTCTCCCTCCGTGGGAGTAGGTAGGGGTAAGGTTAGGTGTTAAGGGATGAAGGTTGTTGGTAGAGGATTATATTGATTTCGGGAGTATGTTCTAAGGGGTCTTATAAGTGAGATTGATCCTGGGGCGGTTCATGTTGGGATATTGTGTGGGGGATTTCCTTGTTGTGTGTTAAGGGCGATAAGGACACGGTAATCTGTTGTTGTCTGAAAGTGGGTCCAGCAAGCCTATTTGATGGAGAATTTTGTGGGTGTGTCGTGAGCGATGCTAATGAGGCGCTCCATTTTCGGCTATCCTGATAATTCTGATCCCAATTTTTTTTTATAAACCCTGCAAGGTAAAGGCATAATGAAATATGAAATATTATGAAATATTATGAAATACTTACCTTAGAACGAAGCCCTCCCTGTCACTGTTGACAGGCACTTCCATCTTTGCCCAGTCTTCCTTCCGGGTTCACATCCTCTGGCCGTATGATTGACGATGACGTCCATAATTGCGCGCGGGAGTCAGGGGCCGTGGCGCGGAGCTCTGAAGGGATGGCACGGGTATACTGTCCCTTCAGCGTGCATGTGGAGGTGACGTCAGGAATATCTCCTAAACTGTGCAGGTTAGGAGATATTCACTGTTCCTACAGGTAAGCACTGTAAGATCTTTTTTGCATTCAACCAAGAGAACCACACCAATCCCTACCTGATTCCATGACCATATGTACATTTATTAGTTCCTATTTTTGGATATATGAATACATATTTTTTTGAATTAGAGTACTGTCATTCAGGAAAGGAGTCACCATATCGAGGATAATTATAGTACTATTGTCCATAATCCCTCCCGGGTTGGGATTTTTCATCTTGGACTAGCGGGTTTCATGCTAAGCGTCTTTTAATCACAGACAACGTTGTTTATTACTACAGTATATTTATTCATGAATATTTTGCATTGCATGAACGTCACCCACTCTTGGAGTTTTAATACCGCCCTGGATGGAGGGACAAGTTTTTTGTATTTCACCAATAAAGCTTTATAAACTACTTTATCCCTTTCATGACTAATGCGGCGTACACACGGTCGGAATTTCCGATGGAAACAGTCCGATGGGAGCTTTTCATCGGATTTTCCGACCGTGTGTATGCCCAACGGTCTTTTTCTGTCGGAATTTCCGACGGACTTTGGATTGAGAACCTGTTCTCAATTTTTCCAACGGAAAACCTTTCTATCGGATTTTCCGATCGTGTGTATGCAATTCCAACATGCAAAATTCAGACGCATGCTCGGAAACAATTCGACACATGCTCAGAAGCATTAAACTTCCCTTTTATAGTGCTGTCGAACGTGTCTTATGCCGCTGTGTTATTGACCGTCGGAATTTGGTGTGATCGTGTGTAGGCAACACAGCTTGAGCGGAATTCCGTCGGAAAAACCGTCAGAGTTTTTTCCGACAAGAATTCCGATCGTGTGTATGCGGCATAAGCCTATTTCTGACATTTGGTGTTTACAAGTTAAAATCCCTATTATTTGCTAGAAAATTACTTAGAGCCCCCAAACATTATATATATTTTTTTAACAGAGAATCTAAAGAATAAAATGGCGATTGTTGCAATATTTTATGTCACACATATTTGTGCAGCTGTGTTTTAAACGCAACTTTTTGGGAAAAAAAAAACAGTAAAGTTATCCCAATTTTTTTGTATAATGTGAAAGATGATGTTACGCTGAGTAAATAGATACCAAACATGTCACGCTTTATAATTGCACGTGGAATGGCGACAAACTTTGGCACCTAAAAATCTTCATAGGCGACGCTTTAAAAAAATTTTTTATGGTTACCAGATTAGAGTTACAGAGGAGGTCTAATGCTAGAATTATTGCTCTCGCTCTGACGATCGCGGCAATACCTCACATGTGTAATTTGAACACCGTTTACATATGCAGGCGTGACTTCCATATGCGTTTTCTTTTCTGCGGGAGCTCGCGGTGACGGGGGCGCTTAGAAAAAAATATTATTTTTTATTTTTTATTTATTTTTATATTATTAAATTGTGTTTTAAAAAAAAAAATGTGATCACTTTTATTGCTGTCACAAGGAATGTAAACATCCCTTGTGACAGTAATAGGTGGTGACAGGTACTCTTTATGGAGGGATCGGGGGGTCTAAAAGACCCCAAATCCCTCCTTTGCACTTCAAAGTATTCAGATCACCGAAAACGGTGTATCTGAATACTGTATATATTTTTTTTAATCCGGCGCCATTGGCAGCCGAGTAAACAGGAAGTGGCGTTGTGACGTTGTGACGTTGTGACGTCGCTTCCATGTTTACATCCAGGAGACTGGAACAAAGCCATTTCCGGCTTCATTCCAGTCTGTCTCTAGCCGCCGGAAGCGGCAGATCATCGATCGGGCCTTCCGGTGGTACGGGAGGCCAGGGAAGAGCGGTGGGAGGTGGCGGGAGGGGGGGATGTCCCCTCCCGCTCCTCCGGGATAACAACCGAGCGGCTTTCAGCCGCAACTGTTGTTATCCCCAGAAAGCCGATCGCCGGCTCTAAACAACGGTATACCCCCGAAAGCCGAGTACTCACATGAATGAATGAATGGATAATTTGTATAGCGCTATAATGCGAACTGAATCGCCTCAAGTACGCTTGGTGGGAAGGGGTTAATTACACCGTGGCTGATCCTCCCTTTGATTGCTTTCTGGTGGCATCTCTTTGCCCCAATTTTTTATTTTCTATACCTAGTCCATTGCTTTCATGGAGGTATACCGTCTAATTTATACCTCCCAACTGTCCCCGATTTCGAGGGACTGTCCTTGATTTGGAGCAATGTCCCTCTGTCCCTCTTTCCTCCTCATTTGTTCCTCATTTTGGTCTGATCCATGTAGTTGTATATAAAATGCACAATTTATCTTTCAAAAAATGTTTCCCAGTGCTAAACCTTTCATCCAAATTCTAAATTGCTGCATTTGTACATTTTATAAGCCAATATTAAGGAATAGTAGTGGTAAAGAAAACACTTGTGGATTTAATTAACTTTTTTTGGGGGTTAATTCTCCTTTAAGGGGGTGTGGCAGGGGGCGTGTCCTATGCCTACATACATTTGCTAGTAAGTGTCTCTCATTCCCATCTCAAAATGTTGGGAGGTATGCGTCTAATTGATGAATCAGTGTTTTTTTAATTGCTTTAAATCAATGTGGATTACGTTTTTCGTTTTAAATAGTTTTCAAGCCTTATTATAGGCTTACCTATAGGCACAAGTGGCAAAAAAGGGTTTACTTGCACTCTAAGATGGCATTACCGTCACATCACAAAGACATACTATCTTGGGTCACTTGACAGCATTTTTCAGCCACATAGGGTAATCCGCAGTAGTCACATGTGAAAGCAGCACACAGTACATTTTAATAAGCCTTCCTCTCTTTCCCTACTGTCTCTCTTGTCCCGGGGTGATCAGTAATCTCTCAAAAGGTTCTGGTTTGCCTTAGGGCTGTCTGTGTTTAGTTCAGGTAGTCTACCCGAGACAGGATCACTGCAGTCATCTCAGGCTTGGGTACACTTTTCCCAGGTCCTCCAGGGGCTGCCCTCATCCAGGGAACACTTAATGCCGCGTACACACAGTTGAAATTCTCGTCGGAAAAAGCTCTGATGGTTTTCCCGTCGGAATTCCGACGGAAATTCGCTCAAACTGCCTTGCCTACACACGGTCACACCAAATTCCGACGGTCAATAACACAGCGGCATAAAACACGTTCGACAGCACTATAGAAGGGAAGTTTAATGCTTCTGAGCATGCGTCAAATTGTTTCCGAGCATGCGTCGGAATTTTATGTGTCGGAATTGCATACACACGATCGGAAAATCCGATAGAAAGGTTTTCCGTCGGAAAAATTGAGAGCAGGTTCTCAATCCAAAGTCCGTCGGAAATTCCGACAGAAAAAGATCGATGGGCATACACACGGTCGGAAAATCTGTTGAAAAGCTCCCATCGGACTGTTTCCATCGGAAATTCCGACCGTCTGTATGCCGCATTAGCCTTATCTAAAAATCAGGGATTCTACAGCAGGCTCTTCTGGGTGCAGGTCTACCTCTCCCTGCCCTCCAACCCCGTCCAACCTGGCTTATATGTGGGCACTGACTCACCCATGGCATCACTACAGGAGGGCTCTAGCTAAAAGGGGCCTAGCACCTGATGACCACTATTCTCTGCCTAAACACAGTATTCTGGGACACAGCCACCTAGTGGCAGACTAGCTAACTGCACTTGCTAACACAATAATCCAGAGAAACAGATAGCTATATACAAATCTTGCCTTCTCATATAATGGTTGGGCTTGGCACCACCCCCTACAACCTTCCAAGATGGCCCTGCAGAGCATTGCTCAAGGACTGGAAACATGTCATGATCTGGAGAAAGCTACGAGGAACTGAATTGAGCAGTCTCTGTTTTCAGTCTGGTGCTGCAGATTGTGGCGACATCATCACTCTGCTGTTGCTGGGGCATTAGAGTTATTTTTGTAGAGGTGGCAAGGGTCACTACTCATAGTGCCACCAAAAAAAAGGGGGGGGGGGTGACATGAGTTGTTGACTCCACATATGAGGGGTATTGGGTATCAAAGAGCTGAACCAAGGAACAAAACGTATTATATTGCAGCTTACCAGTCCTTAGATGTAGTGGCTGCATTCGTTTCCCTTTTTCCAGGCTTTTCCCTTTATTTCTACCTGGTAATCCAGCCAGTAATGGTGACCATAGATAGGTCAGATGTTTTGTTCAACCAGCAGGTTGAACAGAAAAAAACTGTCCCAATTCACCAATCCATAAATTTGATGTGGATGAAGCAATCCTCCCCGCTGTGTTTATAGCCTGCAGTGATGATCGATCAAGAAAATATTGACAGCGCAGTTGAACAGAAGTCGATTAGTGGATCAATTTCTGTTCAACCACAGGAGCCACAAATAGATCAACGTTTTGATCCATACATGGCAAGCTTAACACACATCCTGTTCTAGGGTTCAAAGTTCACTCACTTTACTGTATTGTAGCGCTGACTTTCCTGTCTATTAATGTATGTTAGCACGTTATAACAAAAGTCTATGGACGTTTCTATGGCTTAGTATTTGGCGCCATCTAATGGCCAAGCACTGATTTTGGACTTTAATGATTTTTTGCTTTCACAAAGCACTGAGCTATTTACAGGAAGTGACTGTTATTTACATTGGAGAATTGACCTTTTTACCCAGGATGCCGGGTGACCTACCCATGGACACCCTCTTTGACAGTGCATGCTGGGTAGGACATAAAAGGAGGCTGAGCGGCCATCTTAGCTCTCTTGGGAACGCATGGCCTGCCTGTGAGGACTTGTGAGGAGGCCTCCCGAAGGAAGCGGCCTACAGCCATTGCGGAGCGCAACCCCGCTCGATTGTGTGAGTGACCTGATGGTGCCAGAGACACAGTGACCGGATTGGAGAGTTCCAGAGACACTCGTTTGAGCATCGGAGGACCGGGTTCACCCAGCAGAGTGGAACGGAGTGACGGAGCCGGCTGACGGAGAAGCAAGCTGCAATCACCGGACCAAAGCTACCATACAGAGCTCCGATCCAGTTGGTGAGCGGGTTGTGGCCCACAGTTTTTTAACTTTTGCACCTAGTCATATATATCTTATATACAGGCCTCGCTAGGATCCATAGTCCTACGGAGGAGGAGTATAGCAACTGACACTAGGCAGGCATAAGGCCTATCTGCTATTGCATCTCAAGCCTTGTATCATAGTTACTGAAGTTATACCAGAATCATCTTTAACTCAACTTTACTTACTTTACTTCTTGGATTACAAATTATAATAAATCACCATCGCTAGCAGAAGCCAAGAAGACTCAAGACTAAGTACTTTAAGTGAGATCTCACACATAGCTATAAAAGTAGGGGGAGCTCCCATGTATTATATTATTATATTGTAATATATTGTTTGTAATTGTTTTTTCAAAATTCATTGTTCTGTCATTCTAAGTTGGGATGACAGCACAATTATTGTAACCACCTGTTTGCCAATACTTATAGTAAAATATACTTTGGTTAAGTACCCCGTTGTGTGGAGTATTGTTTTCTCCCAGCAGGTGGAGCCAGTGGATCCTGAAGTGACAATACAGGTATATTGTATTATATTATATTGTACTGTATTGTATTGCACCACAGCTGTGTCAAGGGGACTGAGTCAAGTTAGTGGGGTTTATTAGCAGAGTGCAGGCCCAAATCAAACCAGCAGCTCCTTTGGGGGTCAGTGCTACAGTATCCATGAAGGATCTGTGTTGTTACCCTAGAAAAGGAAGTGTGTCTAAAGAGCACCACCCCCTATCTTCTTCTCCATAACTTGCAATGTAATTGATAACAGTGCAGCAGAAACAATGAACACAGGAAGCTAACAGGCAGCTTACTAGCACTGGCAAGATCAACAGGTATACACTGTATGTATGTATGTATGTATTATATTTATTTATTTATTTATTTATTTATTTTGCACTTGGCAAACATTTATAATACGGCATTTTCAACTGCATATTTAGCAAACTAAAGGGAGCAAATAAGTGAAGTTCATTGCTAGGTTTTACTCTGAGAACGTTCTCCGGCACCATCCTCTGAGAACTTTCTCCGGCGCCATCCTCTGAGAACTTTCTCCGGCGCCATCCTCTGAGAACTTTCTCCGGCGCCATCCTCTGAGAACTTTCTCCGGCGCCATCCTCTGAGAACTTTCTCCGGCGCCATCCTCTGAGAACTTTCTCCGGCGGCATCCTCTGAGAACTTTCTCCGGCGCCATCCTCTGAGAACGCCCTTCATAGTCATCCTCACTATACATTATCCTCTAATGCCGCGTACACACGAGCGTATTTTCCGTCGGAAAAATCATGGATGGTTTTTCCGTCGGAATTCCGCTCAAGCTCGGCTTGCATACACACGGTCACACAAAAGTTTGCTGAACTTTCGACCGTCAAGAACGCGGTGACGTGCAACACTACGACGCGCTGAGAAAATGAAGTTCAATGCTTCCGAGCATGCGTCAAACTGTTTCCGAGCATGCGTAATAATTTTGCGCGTCGGAATTGGTACAGACGATTGGAATTTCCGATCGAAACTTTTTCTGACCGAAAAATTGAGAACCTGCTCTCAATCTTTTGCTGGCTGGAATTCCGCCAGTAAAAGTCCGCTAAAGCATACACACGGTCGCATTTTCCGACCAAAAGCTCTCATTGGACTTTTGCTGGTGGAATTTCCGATCGTGTGTACGCGGCATTATGTTCTCCGAAGTCATCCTTTTTAAACCGTCCCATACGTCAGATTTTCTGAATGCTCTCCAACATCATCCTCTGATGAGCACCCGTCCACGTCCTAAAACATCAGAGTCAACATCTATGAACGTTCTCCAATGTCAACCTCTATGAACACTCTCCAACATTCATCCTCTGATGAGTGCCTGTCCACATCCTAGGAGCATCAGATTCAACCACCTCATCCCTTTAAAACCGAACACATATGAATTACACAGGTTCTGAGGCTAATTTAATGTAGATAAGGCACCAAGTGAGTTTAATTACTACCTTAATCAGCCACAGAACCTGTGTAATTATTATGTGTTTGGGTTTAAAGGGATGAGGTGGCGACCCTAGATTCAACCTCTATGAACACTCTCCAACATCATCCTCTGATGAGCATCTATCCATATCCTAGGAGCATCAGAGTCAACCTCTCTGAACACTCTCCAACATCATCCTCTGATGAGCATCTATCCATATCATAGGAGCATCAGAGTCAACCTCTCTGAACACTCTCCAACATCATCCTCTGATGAGCACCCGTCCACGTCCTAGAGCATCAGAGTCAACATCTATGAACGTTCTCCAATGTCAACCTCTATGAACACTCTCCAACATTCATCCTCTGATGAGTGCCTGTCCACATCCTAGGAGCATCAGATTCAACCTCTCTGAACACTCTCCAACATCATCCTCTGATGAGCACCCGTCCACATTCTAGGAGCATCAGAGTCATAGTCTATGAAGGCTCCCCAATGTCAACCTGTGAACGCTCTTCGAAATTATTCTCCCTGAATGCTCTCTGATGTCATCCTCCCCTAACACTCTTCGAAGTCATGGTCTCTGAACACTCTCCAACCTCATTCTCTCCAAATGTGAGGAACTGCTCACATCCTTGGGAGTTCTGGAGAGCGCTGGCTGCTGGCAAACTTAGGGATGAGGTAAGTAGTTCACCTTATTCGCCGTTTTTCAGGCGCTTTATCGTTAAAAAAAAGTGCCTGTAAAGCGCCTGAAAGAAGCCACATCTGCAACCCCAATGTGAAAGCCCGAGTGCTTTCACACTGAGACCCCTTTCACACTATGGCGTTTTTCAGGCGATTTAGCGTTAAAATAAGCACCTGTAAAGCACCTGAAAGAAGCCGCAGCTGCAATCCCAATGTGAAAGCCCGAGTGCTTTCATACTGAGTCGCTGCGCTGGCGGGGCGTCAAAAAAAGTCCTGCAAGCAGCTTCTTTGCATCGCTTTTGGAGCGGTGAATACACAGCTCCTAAAGTGCCCCTTCCCATTGAAATTAATGGGAAGCGCCTGCAAAATGCCTGAAAAGCGCCTGCAAATCGTTTTTGGCAGCGACGCTTTGTGGGCGCTTTTAACCCCTTTATTTGGCCACTAGCATGGGTTAAAAGCGCCCCACTAGCACTCGAAAAACGCTGGTAAAGCACTGCTAGTTTAAGCAGTGCTTTACGAGCGCTATTCGGGCGCTGGCAGTGTGAAAGGCCTCTTAAAGCACTTGGGCTTTCACATTGGGATTGCAGATAAGGCTTCTTTCAAGCGCTTTTTTTAACGCTAAAGCGCCTGAAAAACTTCCGAAAAACTACTGAAAAACGCCCCAGTGTGAAAGGGGTCTCAACGCAGGGGTGCTCAACCCGTGGCCCACCACCTCAAACCAAGGAAGCGCATGCTCTGGGATGGTGGGTCGGTAAGTCTAGATCGCTATCAATTTGTCGCTGACCCTCCATCCCAGAGCATCATAGCGCATCAAGCTGGCACCAGGACCAGAAGAAGCAGGCGACCGGTTACCAAATCACATAAGTGGCCCTTGCTCTTCAAAAGTTTAAGCACTGCTGATTTAACCCTTGCAGTGCAGACGGTACCCCATTGCAAGAATAACTTTTTTTCCCCAACCACGAGTTCAGCTTTAAAAAGAGACTCTCTACAGCCAAAACAGACAAACACTGGCACAAAGGTCATGAAATCTCAGCTGGGCAAGCCTGCAGTTCTGTTGTGGTTTCTATTTCAGGACATAGAGATAAAAATAACGTACCTGTGAGTGGGCTGGTCTGTGGTGTCCGCCCAGTTTCACCTCACAGGAGTGGTGCTCTGACCCACCGCACCCACACCCTTGTGATTCTGCTGCCATGGCAACCAGTCCAGGTAAACGCATCAGTGAATTTGGCGCACCTGTGCACCAGACTCCTCTCCTCCTGAGTGCCAGAGCTCCGACTACCAGCACCAAACTCCGCACAAGTCACATACCCTCCCCGGGGGACACAACAGCCACCGCTCACAGGCCGTTCACAGGCTCCTTAGGCTGCCAGTGCGAGGCGCCCAGGCAAACCCCATTTCCATTGTTTACCAAAAAGGAGGTGCCAAGACCAATTTGTCTGTGAATAGAAGAGATAAGTTTTGGCTCTGGGCCCTGAATTCCAGCTCTCTGTTTGCTCGTCTTTAGATGCAATGAGTGATGACTTTGTCCTGCATTAGTGTGGCGTGTTGTTTACTCCTCAGTGGAAATTGGTTTTATTGGTTCATAACCCTTTAAACGAAAAAGGAGATGTCTGTGACTTGGCTGACTGCTTCACATACAAATCAAAAATTGTAGCGCTAATACATGTAGAGGAGTGCATGTGTGTCACGACACTCTAAGAGCAAGAATATTGATATATATATATACACCATATGTAAATGATGAACTCAAAATGGAAACACAATGTTATAAATAAAGTTCATGTGGTGAGAACATCAGAAAATTGATCCTTCTGGTCTGTTCAAACGAAACCAACTGAAAACATATGTTTGACTGATGTCACTGTGTTCAATGTTCGTCTATTGATAGGTGAGGGATGTGTAAGGCCATCCCGTGCACCAGTTCGTAGGTGCCTGATTGGTGCTCTTCCTTCCCTATGTTTACTTGGCGTCTCAGTTTATTGGAGGCCGCATTCACTTCCGGTTTCACCTGACGCACTTCCGGCGCACGCTCACTTCCGGTCACATGGCCGGAAGTCGGCAGTCCATGTCCTCCCCTGCTCCCTGCGCACTAAGCACAATGTGACGCCGCGCACCTATAGCGTGCCGCCGCTAGTCACGAACTTTATTTATAACATTGTGTTTCCATTTTGAGTTCATCATTTACATATGGTGTATATATATATATCAATATTCTTGCTCTTAGAGTGTCGTGACACACATGCACTCCTCTACATGTATTAGCGCTACAATTTTTGATTTGTATGCATTGTGACTTTGTTTGTTTAGTTTGTTGGCAGCTCTTGCATGATACCCACAGATTAGCGCGGTTTTTTCCCCATTTATTCTGACTGCTTCACATGACATCACTCATGTGACAGGGACACCAAAAACAAAAAAAATATTCTGCTATGTACTATTTGTATCTGATTGGCCCAACTCCAGACAATTTTGTTCTTTTTTTTTTAAATAGAATTCAGATGTGTAAGCACTTCTGTCTATAACTGCTGCCTGTTAACCTGTTGGGAAGATTTGCCCTCACTTCCTGTCCCTGTGACACCAAGACAGGAAATTAGGGGAGTGTCATGCTGGTCATACATGGATCAAAATTCAGCTGGTTCAGCAGGGACCAGACATATTCCGATCCATGTGTGGCCACTTCGGTTGAACTGAGACTTCTGTGGTCGACTTCTGTTTTACTGTCCTATCGGATAAAAGCCGCTTGATCAGTGCTGCAGTGCTGCCGCTTCCCGGGCTTACATTACCGTTCGCTGAGCCCGGGAATCCATCTAGCACAGTGATTCTCAACCAGAGTTCCGTGGAACCCTAGGGTTCCTCCAAAGGTTGCTAGGGGTTCCTTCAGCATTGACCAAATTTCTGCCTCTCAGATAAGTTCCCACTGACACCATTGATCTTTTTAACTATCTGTAAGGGGGTAATTCTTCCCAATGACGACAAGTGTAAGGACCATTCTTCCCACTGACCATCACACTAATGTATCATGAGTTGTAGATTTCTTTTTTTAGCAGGGGTTCCCTGAGACCAGAGAACTATTTCAAGGGTTCCTCTGTGTTGAAAAGGTTGAGAAAGGCTGATCTAGCACCTGCGGTGACTTGCCATAGAGATAATGATGACAAGATGGCCGCCGCTCATCCCTATGCCCTTGGAGGACCTGGAGCGACTTCATGATGTAAACATCCGGTTCACAGGCCATGTAAACATGCTTTTTTTTTTCCTTATGGCAGGGATATGCAATTAGCGGACCTCCAACTGTTGCAGAACTACAAGTCGCATGAGGCATAGCAAGACTCTGACAGCCACAAGCATGACACCCAGAAGCAGAGGCATGATGGGACTTGTAGTTTTGCAACAGCTGGAGGTCTGCTAATTGCATATCCCTGCCCCTGATCTTTTGCTTTTAAGGGTAGAGGAGAGATTAGGGGTCTTTTAGACCCCAGATCTCTCCATAAAGAGGACCAGTCATCAGTGGCAGCCGCTCCATTAGGGGCGCTGCCCCCCCCCAATCCCCTAATCTACATACAGGGCACCGGACGCATGATTTCAATGGGGTTTTTATTTTTTTAAGCACATGATTAAAGCCTGATGCTCTAATTGGCTTAAACAAAGGGTGGGTTCGGGGCGCAGAACACTGTGCCCCGAACCCACCCAGTCATGAGACATTAGCTAATTTGCCAATGTCTTCAGGCTTCTCCTCCATAACCTGACTCAGGACACACTTCTTGTTTTGGCCGTGAGGAGAAGCAACAGCCCCTCGGCGAGCAGGAGCAGCATTGGCCTCATAAGACTGATCGCTGCCTTCCTGGCTCCATGGAGCTCGTGTTGGGCACCGTCCTCCAGAGCCCATAGCAGCAGATTGCAGCATAAACAACAGCAGCAGCCCGAATGATGAGGATGAGCGGGAGCTGGTGCGGATAGCGAGGAGAACTGTGAGTACTGTGGCCAGCCTGTTGGGGGGGGGGGTGGTATATGCGAGTGCGGAGGGCAGGTTTGCCACCTCCCCCTCCAACAAAATTGAGCACCAGCCGCCACTGCCTGTCATGCTGTATTGTTATCGCAATAACAATATGATATCAATAAAAGTGATCAAAAAACATTTTTTTAAAGAAAGTGTAAAAATTTAATAATAAAAAAAAAAAAAAAATATGATAAATTAAAATAAAAAAATAAATAAAAAAATAAATATATATATATATATATATATATATATATATATATATATATATATATATATATATATATATATATATATATATATCTCATTTTTAAAGCATCCTTGTCCCCGTGTGCTCGGGTGGAGGAATGAACCCATATGTAGGTCACACCCACATATGTAAACATTGTTGGCACCACACATGTGAGGTATCGCCGCGAACGTTAGGGCGAGAGCAATAGTTCTAGCACTAGCTCTCCTCTGTAACCTTAAACTGGTAACCTATAGAAAATTTTAAAACATCGCCTATGGAGATTTTTAAATCATGTCGTTTGGTGCTGTTCCACGATCCCATGCAATTTTAAAGCACGACATGTTAGGTATCTATTTACGCGGCGTAACATTATCTTTCATATTTTGCAAAAAAATTGTGCTATATATCTTTTGTTTGTTTTTTTTTTTCATTCATTAAAATGTACCGTATTTATCGGCGTATAACACGCACATTCATTTGAAGATGGAAGTTTCAGGAAAAAAATGTAATTTGAAATAAGGAACTTTGAAGCAATATAAGGGTCAGTGCCCATCTGCAGCCTCACCATTGCTATCAATGCAGCCTGATCAATGCCCATCTGCAGCCTCACAAGTGCCATCAATGCAGCCTGATCAATGCCCATCTGCAGCCTCACAAGTGCCATCAATGCAGCCTCATCAGTCCACATCTATGCAGCCTCACCATTGCCATCAATGCAGCAGCCACACCATTGCCACAATGCAGCCCCCCTCCCTGTCCCCTACAAGGCATCTAAAATTGAAGTATTGACGTATAACACGCACACGCTATTTGCACCCGATTTTCATGGTGAAAAAGTGAGTGTTATACGCCAATAAATACAGTATTTTCTTCCCCCAAAAAAATTAGTGTGAAAAACCACTGTGCAAAAACCGCATGACATAAAAAAAAATTGGTAATACCGCCTTTCGTTTCTCTAGGATCTCTGCTAAAATTATATATATATATATATATATATATATATATATATATATATATATATATATATATATATATATATATATATATGTATAATGTTTGAGGGTCTGAGTAATTTTCTAGCAGAAAAATACTGATTTAAATGTGTAAAAACAAGTGTCAGAAAAAGGCCTGGTCAGCAATCACTGGGACAGGACTCAGACATTAAAAATAATCATAAAACCTTTTTTGTGAAAAAAAAAATAATAATCATAAAACCAGAACAAAAATGTGGGACTTTTAGGCTTCTTGCACACTGCAGCCTTTTTTTTTTTTTTTTTCCAACGCTTTTATAGGTCATTAGGTTAATAGTGAAGGACGGCTTTAGACTTATTGCTCTCACTCCAGCAGGCATGCATTAAAATAATTATTTTTTGTTTTGTTATTAGAATAGTACCCAGATCTACAGTATGTGAACAATTTCAGTTTCAATACAGCATGAATCTTTTATTTATTTTTTATTTTTTTAAGAGAAGGATTTTTTTTATATTATCTACTACAAGAAATAAAAGGAGTACCTGCCGCAGAATGACCATCTTGTCACTTTATTCAGAGACATCAAGCAGCGGTATCTGGGGACAGACAAAACATTTATTATTATAACACAAAAGAATTATTGGCTTTTGCAGCATTGTTTATGCGTTACAACATGTGCCCCCCGAACAACGGCCCCATATGGTGTCAGCTGCCTTTTATCAGCAGTCCTGTAATGACATTAGCATGGCCCATTCTGCCTGTTCAGCGGTAATCTGTTAATGAATGGAGAATTAAATTCCCATTGATAAATTGGACACGCCACTCGTCCTTCACGTCTCCCAGGAGAAGACTTCAGCTCATTTCCCTGTGCCGGATTTCAGCACACCCACCTGTGACACCATGTACAACAAGGCTGCTCATACTAGATCACTATATATACACATAAATACAATAAATATATAGTGCCTTGAAAAAGTATTCATACCCCTTAATTTTCCACATTTTGTCATGTTACAACCAAAAACGTAAATGTATTTTCTTAGGATTTTATGTGATAGACCAACACAAAGTGACACATAATTGTGAAGTGGAAGGATAATAATAAATGGTTTTCAATTTTTTTTACAAATAAATATGTGAAAAGTGTGGGGTGCATTTGTATGGCGCCCCCCTGAGTCAATACTTAGAACCACCTTTTGCAGCAATTACAGCTGCAAGGCTTTTTGGGGATGTCTCTACCAGCTTTGCACATCTAGAGAGGGACATTTTTGCCCATTCTTCTTCTTTGCAAAATAGCTCAAGCTCTGCCAGATTGGATGGAGAGCATCTGTGAACAGCAATTTTCAAGTCTTGCCACAGATTCTCAATTGGATTTAGGTCTGGACTAAAGCCCCATACACACGGTCGGATTTTTGCATGGATTCTGTCCGATCGGACAATGTTGTTGAAAAATCAGACCGTGTGTATGCACCATCGGACAGTGTACGTCGGATTGTCCGACGGACAAAGTCCTATCTCCTGCTGGATAGATTTTCCAACAACACGATCCGATCACACCAAATCCGATCGTGTGTACGGTTGTCCGACGGACAAAGTGCTACGCATGCTCAGATCACATTACAAGACCAAAGCTATTGGCTACTAGCCTCTACGTAGTCCCGTCGTAGGCAACAAACGTCACCACGTTCAGAATGATCGGATTTTCCGACAACTTTGTCCGACCGTGTGTACGCAAAACCAACATCGGACAAAGTATGACGGACATGGTCCGACGGACCTGGTCCTCGGATAATCCGCGCGTGTGTATGGGGCTTTAGACTGGTCAATCCTAATACATGAATATGCTTTGATCTAAACCATTCCATTGTAGCTCTGGCTGTATGTTTAGGGTTGTTGTCCTGCTGGAAGGTGAACCTCCGCCCCAGTCTCAGGTCTTTTGCAGACTAACAGGTTTTCTTCTAATGCTGCGTACACACGTCGGAATTCTTGTCGGAAAAAGCTCTGATGGTTTTCCCGTCGGAATCCCGACGGAATTTCTCTTGCCTACACACGGTCACACCAAATTCCGACGGTCAGTAACACAGTGGCATAAAACACGTTCGACAGCACTATAAAAAGGGAAGTTCAATGCTTCCGAGCATGCGTCAAATTGTTTCCGAGCATGCGTCGGAATTTTGCGTGTCGGAATTGCATACACACGGTCGGAAAATCCGATGAAAAGCTCCCATCTGACTGTTTCCATCAGAAATTCCGACCGTGTGTACGCAGCATAAGATTTCCCTGTATTTGGCTCCATCCATCTTCCCATCAACTCTGACCAGCTTCCCTGTCCCTGCTGAAGAAAAACATCGCCACAACATGATGCTGCCACCACCATGTTTCACGGTGGGGATGGTGTGTTCAGGGTGATTATGCAGTGTTAGTTTTCCGCCACAGCGTTTTGCTTTTAGACGAAAAAGTAAAATTTTGGTCTCATCTGACCAGAGCCCCTTCTTCCACATGTTTTCTGTGTCCTCCACATGGAAAACAGGACTTCTTATGACTTTCTTTCAGCAATGACTTTCTTCTTGTCACTCTTCCATAAAGGTCAGATTTGTGGAGAACACGACTAATAGTTGTCCTGTGGACAGATTCTCCCACCTGAGCTGTGGATCTCTGCAGCTCCTCCAGAGTTCCCATGGGGCTCTTGGCTGCTTCTCTGATTAATGCTCTCCTTGCCCAGCCTGTCAGTTTAGGTGGACGGCCATGTCTTGGTAGGTTTGCAGTTGTGCCATACTCTTTCCATTTTCGGATGATGGATTGAACAGAGCTCTGTGAGATGGTCAAAGCTTGGGATATTATTTTATAACCTAACCCTGCTTTAAACTTCTCCACAACTTTATCCCTGACCTGTCTGGTGTGTTCCTTGGCCTTCATGATGCTGTTTGTTCACTAAGGTTCTCTAACAAATCTCTGAGGGCTTCACAGAACAGCTGTATTTATACTGAGATTAAATTACACACAGGTGGACTCTATTTACTAATTAGGTAACTTCTGAAGGCAATTGGATCCACTAGATTTTAGGGGTATCAGAGTAAAGGGGGCTGAATACAAATGCACCCCACACTTTTCAGATATTTATTTGTAAAAAATGTTTAAAGCCATTTATCATTTTCCTTCCACTTAACAATTATGTGCCACTTTGTGTTGGTCTATCACATAAATACATTTACATTTCTGGTTGTAACATGACAAAATGTGGAAAAGGAGTGTGAATATTTTTAAGGCACTATGTGTGTATATATATATATATATATATATATATATATATATATATATATATATATATATATATATATATATATATATATATATATACACACATACACACAGTATCTCACAAAAGTGAGTACACCCCTCACATTTTTGTAAATATTTTATTATATCTTTTCATGTTACAACACTGAAGAAATTACACTTTGCTACAATGTAAAGTAGTGAGTGTACAGCTTGTATAACAGTGTAAATTTTCTGTCCCCTCAAAATAACTCAACACACAGCCATTAATGTCTAAACCGCTGGCAACAAAAGTGAGTACACCCCTAAGTGAAAATGTCCAAATTGGGTCCAAAGTGTCAATATTTTGTGTGGCCACCATTATTTTCCAGCACTGCCTTAACCCTCTTGGGCATGGAGTTCACCAGAGCTTCACAGGTTGCCACTGGAGTCCTCTTCCACTCCTCCATGACCACATCACAGAGCTGGTGGATGTTAGAGACCTTGCGTTCCTCCACCTTCCGTTTGATGATGCCCCACAGATGCTCAATAGGGTTTAGGTCTGGAGACATGCTTGACCAGTCCATCACCTTTACCCTCAGCTTCTTTAGCAAGGCAGTGGTCGTCTTGGAGGTGTGTTTGGGGTCGTTATCATGTTGGAATACTGCCCTGCGGCCCAGTCTCTGAAGGGAGGGGATCATGCTCTGCTTCAGTATGTCACAGTACATGTTGGCATTCATGGTTCCCTCAATGAACTGTAGCTCCCCAGTACCGTCAGCACTCATGCAGCCCGAGACCATGACACTCCCCCCACCATGCTTGACTGTAGGCAAGACACACTTGTCTTTGTACTCCTCACCTGGTTGCCGCCACACACGCTTCACACCATCTGAACCAAATAAGTTTATCTTGGTCTCATCAGACCACAGGACATGGTTCCAGTAATCCATGTCCTTAGTCTGCTTGTCATCAGCAAACTGTTTGCGGGCTTTCTTGTGCATTATCTTTAGAAGAGGCTTCCTTCTGGGACGACAGCCATGCAGACCAATTTGATGCAGTGTGTGGCGTATGGTCTGAGAACTGACAGGCTGACCCCCCCCCCCCCTTCAACCTCTGCAGCAATGCTGGCAGCACTAATACGTCAATTTCCCAAAGACAACCTCTGGATATGATGCTGAGCACGTGAACTCAACTTTTTTGGTCAACCATGGCGAGGCCTGTTCTGAGTGGAACCTGTCCTGCGCCGGTGGACATCAAGTGCATGGCTCAAGCTCAAACTCATACTACCGATCACTCACTAAGAAAGGAAAGGGGCCGGTAAGTTACATATTTACCGGCCCCTTCCCCCACTCATCCTAAAACATCCCTGCAGCAACAGCCAGAGGGAGAGGAGAGGAGGGAAGCCGGCAGCGCTCCGAGGGGGAAGGAGGTGGGAACCTAGGCAGTAGGGGGAATCTGTGCTGCACAGGGTGATTAGGGTGTGCCTGGGCACACTTGGCACACCCTGTGCGCAAGCCCATGGCAACCGCAGATCATCTCCTGCTGTGAATAATCACAGCAGAAGTGGCGCACTGGTGGCGTGTGGGCGCCCCCTGCAGGTTGAAGTGCAGGATCATGTGTATATATACACGTGATCCTGCCGCCTCAGCAAGTGGTTATGAAACAAGAGGCTGATAAACACTCGTTATTCTAAAAACACGAATGTCATTTTAGGTTTACGCTACGTACTGTCTATGGTCAGCTTTAGACCTCGTCAAACCTGCCCTTATATTCCACAGTGAAGGCTGCAGCAACTGTCAGATGTGCACATGGTCTGTGACGGCTAACAGAGGAAATGCCAGTTGCCGTTACTTTTGTGCTTCCTCCCAGGGTCGGAATTATTGGTCGGCTCTCTTTGGGGATTTTGCCTATACCTAAGCCTGTGCGGTGCCTAAGGGGCTCCTATAAGGACTCGCGGAAGATGATCTCTGATTGAGGACACAAAAGGTAACTGCAGTTCACACCACTTCATACACTCCACCACCCGGCTGCAGAGATCAATAATTCTTGGAGATTCCCAATCAAAGAATCCCGTAGTAAGTCAGTGAAGTTGACCTCCTTCGAAACCTACTAGTTCCACGGCTTTCATGCCGATCCACTGGCTTCAGTACTCATCAAGTCACTGCATGCAGGTTGCGTCCTCACTTCACTCTTCTGCTAGGCAGGCTTGTTGTGGATCAGAGTTTCATAGATTTGAGTCCAGAGACAGCCAGGTAACTAGCATTTTCTGAGGTGACAATGTCCTCTGTATTCCCCTTGCTCCTAGTCCTACAGAAGGGTTCAACAGACACGGAGATGCCGGTGGACGAGATGTCCTCGTGCTGTTTACATCGGCTTGTCATACTAACGGAAGTCATGTGAGAGGCCACATCGCTGTTAAAGGGATAATCTCATTTAACACCCAAGTCATTACCTTTCCAACGCCGATCGGCATTGCCGCGGCCTAATCTCTCACATTCTTTCCCAGGAGTGCCTGGGAACGCTTGTTAATCGCAACCACAAGACGGGATGTTTCATTTACAAAGCCCATGATGAGGGGGGAAAATGGCAGAGCGGACTCAGCGACCAATCGTTTTCCAGATGCCATCTTCCCAGCTTTGGTAGGCTGCGTGTGATTGGTTGTTAAAGGCCTTTGATGCCTTAGGCCTGAATTCAGTTGGGATTCCACATGACAAGTGCAGATATCCCACTAATGATATTTTATATTTCAGTAACTATTGGTCCTAAAGTATGAAAAGTGGGCTGGAGGTAAAAGGTCGTGTGGCCCCTAGGGGCCAACTGGCTTCCAAAAAAATAAAAAAAATGTATAATCAGTTTTTTTTTTTCTTTTTTTAATGTGCTGATGGGCAGGGGCGTTGCTAGGTCTACAAAAGATCTGGGACTAAAGCCCATAGCAGTGTAGTAAAGAAAGTCATATGCTTGGGCGGGCATACACATGTATATACAGTAATATATGTGTGTGTGTGTGCGTGTGTATATATATATATATATATATATATATACCCAGAGAGCCCCCCCTTACATCAGGGTCCCTAGAGAGCCCCCCCTTACATCAGGGTCCCCAGAGAGCCCCCCTTACATCAGGGTCCCCAGAGAGAGCCCCCTCCTTACATCAGGGTCCCCAGAGAGCCCCCCCTTACATCAGGGTCCCCAGAAAGCATCCCCTCCCCTTGGGGACCCCTGCAGAGACTTGGGGCTATAGCCCCAAAAGCCACCCCCTAGCGACGCCACTGCTGATGGGCGTCTAAAGAAATTTTACCTTTATCCCACTTTTCTTCCCTGGACCCAATGGTTGACAACCCTTGCTAAACTTAAAGCGGAACTTCAGTCATTTTTTCATCTTTCCATCTATTAAATCTTCTGCCCTTGTTGTTGTTTTAACTTTGGATAGTAAAACATTTTTTCCTGCCAGTAAATACCTTATACAGCCCACTTCCTGTTTCTTGTCTGGTCATTGGCCTAGGCTTATGACATCATGCACAGCTCTCTCTCTCACACTCCTGAGAGTTTGCCAGGAAGGGAGGGGGGATGAGTCATAAGAGGGCCAATGAGAGCTGCAGAGCTGGAGGTGTGCCTCTGTGTGTAATTCCAGAATTGCAGAAATGTACAGGCAAGCAGTGGTGTAAGTGTGGCTGTCTGCTTGTATATGTATGTGGGTGTCTGTGTACCTCTGTGTGTCTGTGTAAATCCAGGAAGTGAACAAGGCAGCAGCTTCAGCTGCCCACAGTTAAAATAGTTGCAGACAGACTCAGTGGAGGGAGATTTCTGCAGTATATTTGGCAAATACAGAATCACAGTATATATAAAATAATATGCAAAGTGGTTGGAGGGAAGCTTCAGAATGGCAAAGGTGTTTTAATTACAAATGATGTGAGCAGACTGCAGTTCCTCTTTAAACCAATAGACCTATGGTTTTAGCTTTTCCTTTTTTTTTTTTTTAACCTATTATATTAAAGATTTTATATTTATTTTTATTATTAGATTTATAAATTTTTATTAAAATTAGAAAAATAACGAATAAATCTAATAATAAAAATAAATGAAAAATCTTTAATATAAATAATACTTTTTATTAAAATTAGAAAAATAACTAATACATCTAATAATAAAAATAAATGAAAAATCTTTAATATAAATAATAATTTTATTAAAAAATGTGAACAATAACTTATTAAAAAATGTGAACAATAACTATTATTTATATTAAAGGTTTATTTATATTATATTTATTATTTTTATAAAAATTATTTATTTATTTTGTGCAATGCTGCAAAACAAAATGTAATGAAACAAATGCAAGCAAATAAAATATTCACATCCTAGTAGTAAAACATTTTTTTTAGAAAATAAAGCTTACCAAGACATAAGGGAGGAATAAAAAAGCTAATTAGGGGTTAAATAGGTAAAAAAAAAAACACTATACCAGAAAAAAGAGTTTTAGAAAGTTACCCAAGGCGCAAGAATTGTTCTGCCAGGAGTCGCTCTGATTGGTTCCTGTTCACAGACCAGAATCCAGCGGGCAGATTCAGGGTCATGTTGCGTTATGGGGGTGGCCGCCGTTACCTTAGCACAAGAAAAACGCACATGTTGTTATGTGTTGTGGTGCTGCAGGGCCGTTCATTCTTAATGGCACTCCAATGCACGTGCGTTCTGACGCACCACAACGCATGGTAGCAGCACACTACTCTAGTGCACCGTCCTTCAAAAAAAAAGTACATGCACCTTTTTTATGTGCGTTTTATTATGCTGGTACAGCTTACTTACCTTGTCCCCAGGGATCCTGCGATGTCCCCCGCCCAATCATCTACCCAATCTATCAATGTGCCATTTTTTATGCACCGGGTGAGTTTTTGAGTGGGTTTTGCACGCCACAGGCTTTCAATTATAAAAAAAAAATAAAAAAAAAAAAATCGATCAATGTGCCGGGCTCCATTCCCTGCGAGCGTCGAAACGCATAGGGGCGGAGCCCGGCAGTAAATTCAAAAAGTACAAAACACATAACACACATAAATACACTGTAATCGCTGAGATTACATTACTGTATCAAATCATTTCACTTCCCTTTTTGTCCCTAGTGCTTTGTCCAGTGCCCTGCATGCAGTTTTATATTATATATATACACAGTGGAACCTTGGTTAACAAGTAACGCGGTTAACAAGCGTTTTGAAAGACGAGCAACTTTTTAAAAAAAATTCTGACTCAGTTTGCGAGTGTTGTCTCGCAAAACGAGCAGAATTCAAGCTAATGGGGTGTGCAGTACCGCATTTGACCAGGGGTGCGGGGGAGCCGGTGACACTCGAACGGTTCGGAGCCGTTCGGAAATACTCGGAAACACTTGGAAATACTCTTTTCCCGAGTGTTTCCGAGGGTTTCTGAGTTCAGCCGAGCTGTCTCCAAATATTTCCGAGGCTTTCCGGCGCCCCCACCTCTGGCCACATGCGGTATTGCATGCAATAGAAGTCAATGTGGAACGAATTATCTTCGTTTCCATTGACTTCTATGGGGAAACTCGCTTTGGATTACAAGCATTCTCCTGGAACAGATTATGCTCATAATCCAAGGTTCCACTGTATTGTTCTTTCTGCCTGGAAACTTGAGATTGTCCAAAGCAACTAAAAAGTGTCCCTTTACATCAAAAGCGGTTTTAGACCAGCTAGAAAACGATAGTAAATTAGAATCACTTGCAGAATTGAGCGATAGCGATTTGTGGGGAAATTCGTCATCAAACAATGAAAGTAACGACAGCGACAATTCTTTGACTGAGCAAATTTCAGTGTTTTTGATTTGATTACATTATTGAATAATTTTTATTATTATTATGTTATTATTTGTTAGAATTATTTATAGTTATTTATTATATTATAAATTTATTATTTTGTGTTTCAAACTTTATCATCCCCGGGATGTCTTCTAGACTCTAATTTGGACAGATTTAAGTGCGTTATTCCTAAGAATTACAGGCCTACAATATAAAACACCAAATATCCATGCAAAACAATTGTACCGCTATGAGATTCAAAAATATGACAATCATACCGCCAGGGAGGGTAGATCAGATTTTTTTTATTTAAATCAGATATTTTTGATTTAACCACTTCAGCCCCGGAAAATTTTGGGCTGCTCAATGACCAGGCCATTTTTTGCGATTCGGCACGGCGAAGCTTTAACTGACAACTGCGCGGTCGTGCGACGTTGTACCCAAACAAAATTGACGTCTATTTTTTCCCCACACAGAGATTTCTTTTGGTGGTATACTATCGCCTCTGCTTTTTTGTTTTTGCGCTATAAACAAATAAAGAGCGACAATTTTTGAAAAAAAAAACCACAGTATTTTTGTACTTTTTGCTATAATAAATATCCCCAATTTTTTTTTTAAAAAAAGATAATTTTTTTCTCAGTTTCGCCGATACGTATTCTTCTACATATTTTTGGTAATAAAAAAATCGCAATAAGCGTATATTGATTGGTTTGCGCAAAAGTTATAGCGTCTACAAAATAGGGGATAGATTTATGGCGTTTTTATAATTTTTTTTTTTACTATTAATGGCGGCGATCTGCGATTTTTATCGAGACTGCGACATTATGGCGGACACATCGGCCAATTTTTACACATTTTTGGGACCATTGACAATTATACAGCGATCAGTGCTATAAAAATGCACCGATTACTGTATAAATGTCACTGACAGGGAAGGGGTTAACACTAGGGGGCGATCAAGGGGTTAACTGTGTTCCCTCACTGTGTTCTAACTGTAGGGGGAGGGGACTGACTATAGGAGATGACAGATCGTTGTTCCCAGCTCATAGGAACTCACGATCTGCATCTCCTGTTCTGCCTCTCGTGCCCACAATCGCGGGTGGCCATGAGCATCGGCACCCCCGCAGTGCAGCGGCATGCCTGCT
This sequence comes from Lithobates sylvaticus, assembly GCA_028564925.1. Classification (NCBI taxonomy): domain Eukaryota; kingdom Metazoa; phylum Chordata; class Amphibia; order Anura; family Ranidae; genus Lithobates; species Lithobates sylvaticus. Next base: position 603,936,508 of record CM053027.1, on the reverse strand, counting down.
ATCCCACTTAAAGAAGCCGACGTACAGCTACAACGGTTCACGGGATCGTGCCAACCTGCCGCCGTATGATGACGGCGGCTGGTCGGCAAGTGGCTAAATCAGATTTTTTAGATTTTTACTCCGTTTCCGAGCCTTTCCGAGGCTTTCCGAGTTCAGCAAAGCTGTCCCCGAATATTTCCGAGGCTCTCCGGCGCCCCCCTCCACCTCTGGTCACATGCCGTATTGCATGCAATAGAAGTCAATGCGGAACGAATTATCTTTGTTTCCATTGACTTCTATGGGGAAACTCGCTTTGATATGCGAGTGCTTTGGATTACAAGCATTTTCCTGGAACGGATTATGCTCGTAATCCAAGGTACCACTGTACATCGCTGGGTTTAGTTCCGCTTTAGGAAATAAGAGGCTGATAAACACTCGTTATCAGTTCAATACAAAGCATAAAAAATTTATTACAGGGGGTCCCCGACTTACGAACGGCCGACCTACGAACATCCCCTACTTACGAACGGGGCGCTGCGGGGAACCTCCGCCATTTTTCGCCGTCCTCCGGCCGTTCTGCGCATGCGCGGCCATACGGAGCCTCGGAAAATGCCGGCAAACTTCGGAAATGTCCGTAATTTGCCACGCATGCACAGAACGGCATTAGACGGAACATCGTAAATGTCCGGAAATGTCCGTATTTGTCGGTCTGCGCATGCGCGGCCGACTTACGAACATTTCCGACTTAAGTACAGGCGGGCAGTCCCTAACGAGTTTGTAACTCGGGGACCCCCTGTATATGAAAGTGGGGCAGAAAAGTACAGGTCTACTTTATGGTGATGGTTAGAACCTATGGAAGCCCTTTGGATTTGGTTTTATCGCTTTTTGTTTTTTTTTGTCCTAAAACCAAAACTTACAGGGACATCTCCGCAGAGATCGGACACTAACCAGAGACCTCAGAGGACAGGTGAAGGTGTTGTGTTTTCCCCGGTCCGCCTGCGTCACCTTTATTATTTTCACAGAAGCGGTTCATCTATTATTGAAGGCATTCATAGTTCTGCAGCCATTGTCCCCGTCCGGCATGACGCTGTGTGGAGGACAGGGGCCGTGTGTTATGATGGGATCCGGTATCACTAGAGTTTATCTTGTCTGTTATGCTTCTCAATAAGAACGTGACACCTCATGAAGATTTTATGACGCTGCATGCTTCACGTGTATGAATAGAGCGAATCAGCGCCGCATGATGGACGCCGGACAAGGGACATCCTTCACCGACCCCAACCAGAACTCCCATCTACTGGAAAAGGAGAGCGAAGACGCAGTCAAATCCGTTTTAGGGCGCTTGTCGATTTTTATGTGCAGTGGGGTCCAGGATATTTGGAGCTACTTACGTTTTAATTTTTCGTGAAAAAGATGAACTTACCCTTTAACCACTTGCCCTCCAGAAAGATTTACCCCCTTTTCCTGACCAGGCCATTTTTTTCCCACGATACGGTACTGCGTTACTTTAACCACTTCATCAGGTTACCCGGAAGTATTTACCCACTTAATGACCAGGCCCTTTTTTGTGATTCGGCACTGCGTCGATTTAACTGCGACGCTGTACACAAACAAAATTTACGTCCTTTTTTTCCCACAAATAGAGCTTTCTTTTGATGGTATTTGATCACCTCTGAGATTTTTATTTTTTTCGCTATAAACAAAAAAAGTGCAACAATTTTGGGAAAAAAACACAATATTTTGTACTTTTTGCTATAATAAATATCCCCCAATTTTTTTAAAAAAAAAAAGCTAAATTTTTTTTCTCAGTTTCGCCGATATGTATTCTACATATTTTTGGTAATTAAAATCGCAATAAGCTTAGAGTTGATTGGTTTGCGCAAAAATTATAGGTTCTACAAAATAGGGGATAGATTTATGGCGGTTTTTATTTTTTGCTCTATAAACAAAATTTTGAAAAAAAAGCTATATTTTTTACGTTTTGCTATAAAAAATATCCCCCAAAATATATATATATATATATAAACGTATTTCTTCCTCACTTTAGGCTGATATGTATTCTTCTACATATTTTTGGTAAAAAAAAATAATAACAATAAGTGTATATTGATTGGTTTGGGCAAAAGTTATAGCGTCTACAAAACAGGGGATAGATTTATGGCATTTTTATTACAATTTTTTTTACTAGTAACGGCATCGATCTGCGATCTTTATCGGGATTGCGACATTGTGGCGAACAGATCGGACACTTTTGACACTATTTTGGAACCACTGACATTTATACAGCGATCAGAGCTAAAAATAGCCACTGATTACTGTATAAATAACACTGGCAGGGAAGGGGTTAACACTAGGGGGGCGATCAAGAGGTTAAATGTGTTCCCTCAGTGTGTGTTTCTAACTGTGGGGGGAAGGGGACTGACTGGGGGAGGAGACCGATCGCTGTTCCTAAGTACTAGGAACAGACGATCTGTCTCTACTCTCCTGACAGAACGAAGATCTGTCTGTTTACATTGACAGATCTCCGTTGTGTTCTTCTCAGGAGCAATCGTGGGTAGACATGTGCACCACAAAAAAATTCATTTATTTTCGTTTCGTTTTTTTCGTTTCCGAAAAAAAAATTGTTTTTTTTCGTTTAGTTTTTTTTGTTTCCGTTGATTCGTAACGATTCGTACATTCGTAAGTCGTCGGTGTTCGGATTTGTAACGATTCGTACATTTGTAAGAGTTATTTTTTCGTTGATTCGTTTTTTCGGACGCATTCGTATTTATTCGTACATTCGTAGATTCGTAATCGGAGCATAATTCATAATTTTATGTAATGTGTATGGTATTATTACATTTTAATAATTTACGAATCGAAAAAAAAAAAGGTACGAATCGAAAAAAGGTTACGAATGTACGAATTTTTTTGTTCAATAGAGACACGGAAAATTACAAATCGAAAAAATAAAAATAAAGTTACGAATCGAAAAAAAAGTTACGAATGTACGTATTTTTTAGTTCAATCCATTCGAAGCACGTTTAGCAGCGCCATTGTAAGGGACACGGAAAATTACCAATTCAACAAAAAAAAAAAAAGTTACGAATGTACGAATTTTTTCGTTCGTTTTCGTTTTTCGGATTTTCTTCATTAGTACATTCGTTGTTTCTAATTAGTTTTTTTCGGATTTTCGCTGTTTTTCGGATTCGTTCAATTCGAATGATTCGTTAATCGGATTCGTACGATTCAAACGATTCGTTATTCGGATTCGTACGATTCGAACGATTCGTTCATTCGTATGAAAACGAACGAAAATAACGAAAAAAAACGAAACGAATTGCACATGTCTAATCGTGGGTAGCCGGCCACGCGCATTGGCTCCTACATCACGTGGCGGGCAGGTGAGTGCCCCCTATAGCCCTTGAAGCACCCCCGCCGTACATCTACGGCGATTCACGCAGGAGTGCCATACTGTTGCCGCCAAGTAAAGGGGGGCGGTTGGCAAGTGGTTAACTGACAATTGCGCAGTTGTGTGAAACTGTACCAAAAATAAAATTGATGTCCTTTTTTTTTCCCACAAATAGAGCTTTCTTTTGGTGGTATTTGATCACCTCTGCGGGTTTTATTTTTTGCGCTATAAACAAAAAAAGGCCGTCAATTTTGAAAAAAACAAAACAATATTTTTTACTTTCTGCTATAAAACATATCCAATAAAAATAAAAAAAAAATGTAACAAAATCGAATTTCTTTATAAATTTAGGCCAATATGTATTCTGCTACATGTTTTTGGTAAAAAAAATCCCAATAAACGTATATTGATTGGTTTGCGCAAAAGTTATTGCGTCTACAATCTATGGGATATACAGTATCTCACAAAAGTTAGTACACCCCTCACATTTTTGTAAATATTTGATTCTATCTTTTCATGTGACAACACTGAAGAAATGACACTTTGCTACAATGTAAAGTAGTGAGTGTACAGCTTGTATAACAGTGTAAATTTGCTGTCCCCTCAAAATAACTCAACACACAGCTATTAATGTCTAAACCGCTGGCAACAAAAGTGAGTACACCCCTAAGTGAAAATGTCCAAATTGGGACAGTTTTAGATAAGAGTGGAGAGGGATTAGCGCCACTGTCAGTTACATATATAGTCTGTAAGGCTGAAAAAAGACAATAGTCCGTCCAGTTCAACCTGTGTAGAGCATATGAGTATTTGTGTCTATAATGGTTTCCCATATCCCTGAACGTTGTGTCTAGACATGTGAGGTTTGTTTTGTTCCGAATTTAAATTCGGACAAATTTTAATTATTCTGAAATTTAAATGTATCCAAATTTCCGAATTAGAATAGTACCGAAATTAAAACGAATCCAAAATAACGAAAAAATAAAAATTAGGACGAAAGTCGAATTCTAATCATTTTCAAATGCTTTTCGAATTCGAAAACTTTTCTAATTTGTATACTTTTCAGTATGAGGACCACATCTTCCATGTCACACAGACTCACAGGACAAAAAAAAAATCAATGAATAATAGTTGAATTAATAGATTTTACTTGGATTTTTTTTTTTTATTAAATCAGCACAACCTGATTCAGAACAAAAGAGAAAGAACTAAAGTAAAACAAAGCAAAGTCCCCCCTTACATCAGAGCCCTCACCAGAGTCCCCCCTTACATCAAAGTCCATCTTAGGAGTCCCTCCTTACATCAGTGTCCCCATCAGAGTCCCCTCGTACATTAGAGCCCTCACGAGGGTCCCTGCTTACATCAAGGTCCACCATCTTAGGAGTCCCCCATTACATCAGTGTCCCCATCAGAATGTCCCCTACATCAGTGTCCCCTACATCAGAGTCTCCCCTTACATCAGTGTACCCATCAGAGTCTCCCCTTACATCAGTGTCCCTATCAGAGTGTCCCTTACATCAGAGCCCTCACCAGAGTCCCCACTTACATCAAAGTCCATCTTAGGAGTCCCTCCTTACATCAGAGTCCTCATCAAAGTCCTCGCTTACATCAGTGTCCCCATCAGAGTCCCCTCGTACATTAGAGCCCTCACCAGAGTCCCCACTTACATCAAGGTCCATCTTAGGAGTCCACCATTACATCAGTGTCCCCATCAGAGTGTCCCTATCAGAGTGTCCCTTACATCAGAGCCCCTCACCAGAGTACCCACTTACATCAGAGTCCATCTTAGGAGTCCCCCCTTACATTGGAATCCATCTTAGGAGTCCCCCTTTACATTATGTGTCCCCATCACAGTTCCCCTTACAAAATAGTTCTCATCAGAGTCCCCCCTTACATTAGAGTCCTCATCAGAGTGCCCCATCAGAGTGCCCTTTACATCAGAGCCCTCACCAGAGTACCCGCTTACATCAGAGTCCATCTTAGGAGTCTCCATCTACATCGTAATACATCTTAGGAGTCCCCCTTTACATTATGTGTCCCCATTAGAGTCCCCCTTACAATATAGTTCTCACCAGCGTACCCACTTACATCAAAGTCTCCCTTACCTCAGGGTTCCCATCAGAGTGCCCACTTACATCAGAATCCTTCTTAGGGTTCCCCTTACATCACCGTTCTTTCTTAGAAGTCCCATCTTACATCAGTTTCCCCATCAGAGTCCCCCCTTACATTAGAGAGTCCATCAGAGTTTCCCGTTATATCACAGTCCTCATCCGAGTCACAGTGTGTCCATCAGATTCCCCCTTACATCTGAGTCCCTGTTCCATCAGAGTGCCCCGTATATCGGGGTCCCCTTCAGCGGAGACCAACTGCTCTGTATCCTCAGTCTGTGAATATGGGCTGCCGGCCAAAGTTTGGAGAATGAAAGTCCTTCTCAATTAGATCCATGAAAGCCCCATAAACTGCTCAGACTAATGATTTTGATCATTTCTCCAAATGTTCAAACAAAATTCTATAGGTTTATGGCCAGCTTTAGATTCAATAAAAATGTTCCATCCCTATCTTTCTAACTTTTCCGCTTACTCCAAAGTGGTTGTTGAATTCTTTACCTCCTAAGTCATTGAGCTAATGGTCTAAAAGATGAGAGTCCCCCACCCTTTACCTATCACCGCCATATGTATAATGGAAGGGCAGGATGATAAAAGGCTTCCAATGTGCTTCGGGTGCCGAACAATCCCCCCCCCCCCTCATTCTCTTTTGTAGCCCCGATTGAGGAATGTTTGAACACCAAAACACACCGGCTGCCCTTTTTTTATCCTCTTGTCAGTTGCAGAATCCAAATGTAGCAAAGTCCCGAGTCCGTTGAGGCCTAATGGTGACCTCCAGAGTTAGGGAGAGCCGACATCTTTCTGTGTAGAGCGGCTTGCAAGGCATGGTGGGTGTAATGCAAGATGAAATGGTGGCGCCAGACACTTTTTGAATGCAAAGAGATTTATTGTCTCTTAACCATTAGGCGCCCGCGCTATAGCCGAAAGACGGCTGCAGCGCGGACGCTCCCTGCCGGGAGGACGTCCCTATTTAAAAATAAAAAATAAAAAAATAATTCATTTTGCAAAGAATTGTGGGAAAAAAATGACAACATCAAAAAGCTCCCCATGCCTCTTACTAAATACCTTGGAATGTCTACTTTCAAAAAAGGGGTCATTTGGGCGGTATTTGTACTTTCCTGGCTTGTTGGGGTCACAAGAAATGAGATAGGCCACCAGTGCATCAGATGTGATCAATTTTGTATAATTCGCACCACAGTTTGTAGAGTCTGTAACTTTCACAAAGACCAAATAATATCCACTAATTTGGGTTATTTTTTACCAAAGATATGTAGCAGTATAAATTGTGGCCAAAATTTATGAAGAAAAATAAATAATTTGCTAAATTTTATCACAGAAACAAAGAAAAATGCGTTTTTTTCAAAATTTTCGGTCTTTTTTCATTTATAGCGCAAAAAATAAAAAACCCAGGAGGTGATCAAATACCACCAAAAGAAAGCTCTATTTGTGGGAAGACAAGGACAAAAAATTAATTTGGGTACAGTATTGCATGACTGAGTAATTGTCATTCAAAGTGTGAGAGCACCGAAAGCTGAAAATTGGTCTGGGCAGGAAGGGTGTTTAAGTGCCCAGTAAGCAAGTGGTTAAACAGAACTGTGGGAGAGAGGGTTAGGGCTAGGACACCCTTAAGTAGATGCAATGATATTTGGCAGACTCCAAGACTTCTATAGGAAAAAGGCTATACAGGGGAAGGCCTCCAGCAGGACACCACTTCTGTATAGGTAGGACTGCTGTCTCCTATGGCAACAATCTTATAGTAGTTACTAACGGTAGTTGTATTCAACTATCTGCAACACAAACAGTTCTCTGTTTACTCCACAATCACTCACTGTGGGTCTTCACTCAACAAACTCCCAATCTCTCTCACTAGACTTCAGATCCAACAGCCACTGGATCCCCTCAGTTCTTCCACTTTTAGCACTCAGTATCTTCCTCAAGCGTCGCCCCCGCTTCCCTGCTGGGTCCCTGGCTTGGCACTCACAGATAGTCTTCAGGTGCCACCCCTGTCCTGCTAGGTCCCTGGCTTGGCACCCCGCTGATGCTCCGCAAGCGTCACCTGCTGTCCCGCTGGGTCCCTGGCTTGGCACTCACAGATACTCTTCAGGTGCCACCCCTGCTGTCCCGCTGGGTCCCTGACTTGGCATTCACTAAAGTTTTCCCACTTCTTCACAGTCCCCGGTTGGCGAGAAGTCTGCTCTGGTACTGACTTCAGATCACTCACAGTGGTCTCCGGTAACAAGGTGGATGGTTCCTTAGTGGCGACAGCTTCCACTCTACCTCCAACACCAGCTGGTTCCCCCGTTCAGCTGAACCGCTACTTCTGGTTGGGCTGCAAGCCCGCAGTCCCAAACCTACGCTGCTCTCCTGCTTCTGGATAGGCCTCAGACAGCCTAGCAGCCAGATGTCCCCGGGATAGGCCTCAGGCTCTGGCCTAGCAGCCAGATGTCCCCGGGATAGGCCTCAGGCTCTGGCCTAGCAGCAGGGCAGCATAACACACGTCCACCCAGACAGTCGTCCAGGTGGCACAGAACACCAGATCCCCAGACTCAACCCCAATAAATAGTCTCTCCCAGCAGGCCAAGGGACCAAAGAACATCCCTGCCAATTGGCTGAGTCAACCTATTTACTCCTAGTCTGGATTCCCTATGCCCTTATCATTCTACCGCCACAGGCAACAATGCCACCTAGCGGCAGAAGAGAGAGGTGCATCAAATCCAGAGTTAGGGAGAAAGCCAGTGAATCCCCCATCAATTGGCCAGGCTAATTGCCACCTAGCAAGCTAAACTTGTTAGCAACCCTACCTACTATCAGGGTGCTACACAGCTATAACAGCTTCAACTCTTCTGGGAAGGCTGTCCACAAGGTTTAGGAGTGTGTCTATTGGCTAAGACACCCCATCCATTCATGTCTGAGCTTACAAAGCCCCCATGTGTTACCTAATGTCACTAGCATAGTGCCACCCAGTGACAGAAGAGAGAGGGTGCAACAAGTCCAGATTTAGAGAGGAATCAATTGATCTCCTAACAATTGGCCAAGGCAACTATCGCCTGGCAACTAAATTTGATAGCAACCCTGCCTAAACTTTAGGTTTCTACACAAAAAATATGTTTTTTCACTCTCAATATTTTTGATGCTCCTTTTGGCTTGACTATTGTGCTTGGGGGGGGGGGGGGGGGCACTTGATACTGGTCCTGCCACCAGAGTCCAGAAATCACATAATCAGCCAGTTGTTCCACCCTGCAAGTGTAACCTTCCTATACCAGCCCCTCCCATACCTCCCAATTTGAAGGGTCTGTCCTTAGGCCCCTTTCACACGGGGCAGAGACCAGTCAAACTGACCCGTCTGCTCTCTCCTTTGGTCCTAAACACAGCCCGCAGCTCTCTGTGGGGCGGTCGCATGGAAACGGACTGCATGTCCATTTCCATTCGATTGTTATCCGATCCGCCAGACGGATGGCAAATGTACACCCGTCCAGGGCCGTTTTTAAGGCAGGGCAAAAGGGCCAGCTGCCCTGGGCCCTGTCATTGTTGTGGGGCCCAAAGCAGCTGCCTCCTACTTGCCAACTATCCTGGTTTAAATTAACTTGTCCCTTGAGGTTTTAGTCCCATGCTGTGTCCCAATATCTCAGTGTGAAGTGCTGCTACTAATGCTGTCCAGCTCTGCCCTATTGTTGCGTAAAGAGGACCTGCAGACCCTGTGTTAACATGTAAATTACCGGCATTCATATGTAAATAGCGGCGGCATTCATATGTAAAAAGGGTGGGGCGGAGGCATTGATATGTATATCATGACCCCCTGAGGTCATATCCACAGTAATCTCTAGCAACCAATCAACAAGCAGAAATCATGTGCTGTAACCTCTAGCAACTAATCAGTAAGCCATAATCTGTGCTGTAACCTCTAGCAACCAGTCAGTGAGCGGTAATGATACACTGTAACCTCTGGCAACCAATCGCAATAGCTGCCTGATCTGATTCAGTAAACAGATTTTGAGTCTAGCTGCTATATATTGTGTCTCAGAGCAGGTGGAGAGCAAAACTGCATGGGGGGGGGGGGGGGGGCAAGAAAAGTTTTGCCCAGGGTCCAATCAATATTAACCACTTCCCGCCCGGTCAATAGCAGATTGACGTCCGGGAAGTGATTTTGTTATCCTGACTGGGCGTCATATGACGTCCTTCAGGATAACAGCCCATGGGGGGCGCGCATCGCAGCGATCGGTGGAGCGGTGTGTCAGTGTGACACACCGCTACACCGATCTTGGTAAAGAGCCTACAGCGGAGGCTCTTTATCACGTGATCAGCCGTGTCCAATCACGATGTACACAGGAAGAGCCGTTGATCGGCTTTTCCCTCACTCGCGTCTGACAGACGCGAGTGGAGGAGAGCCGATCAGCGGCTCTCCTGACAGGGGGGTATGCGCTGATTGTTTATCAGTGCAGCCCCCCCTCAGATGCCCACACTAGACCAACAGGGAGGCCCCCAGGACCGCCAGGGAAGCCCCCAGCATGTGGATGGCCAGGTACATCCCCCATGGCCATCCACATGTTAAAAAAAATGCCCAAAATATGCCAATCAGTGCCCACAAATGGGCACTGATTGGCACCTCATATTTATGTTATAAAACAGGGATGCCCAGCAATGCCACCCATTAGTGCCCACCCATCAGTGTCCATCAGTGCCACCCACCAGTGTCCATCCATGCCCATCCGTGCCCACCTATCAGTGCCCATAAGTGCCCATCCATGCCACCTATCAGTGCCACCTATATGTATGCATCAGTGCCACCCATAAGTACCCATCAGTGCTGCCTATGAGTGCCAATCAGTGCCGCCTATGAGTGCCAATCAGTGCCGCCTATGAGTGCCCATCAGTGCCGCATACCAGTGCCACCTATCAGTGCCCATCAGTGCCGCCTATCAGTGCCCATCAGTGCCACCTCATTGATGCCACCTCATCTGTGCCCATCAGTGCCGCCTTATCAGTGCCCATCAGTGCCCGTCATTGAAGAAGAAAACGCACTTATTTACAAAAAAATTAACAGTGACAAATAAAAACTTGTTTTTTTTTTTGCAAAATTTTTGGTTTTTTTTTTTGTTTGTTGCGCAAAAAATAAAAATCGCAGAGGTGATCAAATACCACCAAAAGAAAGCTCTATTTGTGGGAACAAAATGAGAAAACATTTGTTTGGGTGCAGTGTAGCATGACCGCGCAATTGTCATTCAAAGTGCGACAGCGCTGAAAGCTGAAAACTGGCCTGGACAGGAAGGTGTCTAAGTGTCTGGTATTGAAGTGGTTAAAGATGGCCCTGTACCTGTCCGTCTGTTTTTAGCAGACTGGACGGGTAGGATGGCAGTGGGTGACAGCGGACATATGTCCCCTGACAGCCACCGCCCCATAGAGAACAATGGGGGTGGTCCGATCGGATTAGTCTGCTGGTGTGAAAGGGGCCAAATCCCTCTGTCCCTCGTTATTTTTTCAAATGTCCCTTTTCCTGGTCTGAGGTTTAGACACACATTTATATATTATTATTATTTTTGAAAAGCAAGGATTTCTTTTAGCGTCACATTTTTCATTTTAAGAACGTTCATTCCATTTTCTAATTCTTAGCGGGGGTCAAATTGTGTACTGAAAGGACAACGGAATCTGGACAGAAACATTTTCTTGAACAATAAAATTTCTAACAGTGTTTATATATTTATCCTTCGGTAAATTATATCCCTTCCAAAGACGAACGGTAAAAGCAAATGAGGACTTTTTCGAACGACAAATAATTTTTCATACAAATGCTCGAGTGTATGGCCGGCCTAAGTGAATAATGGATTTCCTTCTTGGCTGCCCCTGAGATTGTGAGAGTCGCCCGGGCCGGGTGGTAAATGATTGAAGAGGTGGCGCTGCGCTGGTTCAGGAGGGCAGGGTGTAACCCAGTCCAGCTCTTTGAATGAATTCAGGTTACCTTTATTATGTGACCTCGGAGGGATGCTGTTACCAGAGATTAAAAGACACTTAACCTCTCCGAAATACAATCGCTGTGCTGTACGAGATGGCCCAGGGGGGGTAGAAAATCTATAACCGCCGGCTCCTTACAAATCTGCATTCAGGGCCCATTGACACTATGGTGCTGGGTAAGGAGCCGTTACCCGCAAAGCGCGGTGATGTGACGTTACACTCAGAACTTATCTGTGTGTCAAAGGCCCCATATTGGTTCTATTCGTTGATTAAAGTAGGCTTTGTGTGAGCATTTGGCATTTTGCAGAGTAGAGTAGGGACTGGCCAGAGAACAATCTGACATTGTTGGCCAGAGAAGAATCACTTTTGCACAACTGGTCAGAGAGGGATCACTTGCACACAGTTGGCCAGAGAGGGATCTCTAGGACACAGTTGGTCAGAGAGGGATCACTAGGACACGGTTGGTCAGAGAGGGATCACTCGGACACACTTGGTCAGAGAGGGATCACTTGGACACAGTTGGTCAGAGAGGGATCACTTGGACACAGTTGGTCAGAGAGGGATCACTTGGACACAGTTGGTCAGAGAGGGATCACTAGGACACAGTTGGCCAGAGAGGGATCACTAGGACACAGTTGGTCAGAGAGGGATCACTAGGACACAGTTGATCATAGAGGGATCACTAGGACACAGTTGATCATAGAGGGATCACTAGGACACGGTTGGTCAGAGAGGGATCACTAGGACACGGTTGGTCAGAGAGGGATCACTAGGACACAGTTGATCATAGAGGGATCACTAGGACACGGTTGGTCAGAGAGGGATCACTAGGACACAGTTGGTCAGAGAGGGATCACTAGGACACAGTTGGTCAGAGAGGGATCACTAGGACACAGTTGATCATAGAGGGATCACTAGGACACAGTTGGTCAGAGAGGGATCACTAGGACACAGTTGGTCAGAGAGGGATCACTAGGACACAGTTGGTCAGAGAGGGATCACTTGGAGACGGTTGGTCAGAGAGGGATCACTAGGACACGGTTGGTCAGAGAGGGATCACTTGGACACGGTTGGTCAGAGACGGATCACTTGCACACAGTTGGTCAGAGAGGGATCACTAGGACACAGTTGGTCAGAGAGGGATCACTAGGACACAGTTGGTCAGAGAGGGATCACTAGGACACAGTTGGTCAGAGAGGGATCACTAGGACACAGTTGGTCAGAGAGGGATCACTAGGACACGGTTGGTCAGAGAGGGATCACCAGGACACAGTTGGTCAGAGAGGGATCACTTGGACA